>CM040453.1:15927165-16527165 GCA_022749755.1 Azadirachta indica
CAAGCTTAGAACAAAAACCATACCACCTGAAAAACTGCATCAACTAAGAAAAGAAACACGTTTAGAGTAAGAATGTTCACATTTAAGGAAGTAAAAAATAAACACTAAATCAATAATCATACTACCTGAAAAGGGAGGTGGAATCAATGCCACTTTAGCAAGGTAACTCGTCATTAACAATATCAATTTCAGATGGCTTAGCTGTCATATGTTATCTTACACTTTTGATATTAATGTCACGTGATAAGTTGCATGTCCACCTCTCTACATAAATCCAGGTTCAACTGGGTAAAAGAAAAAACAAGTCAAAGTTTTAGCAAACAAAAGAATCAAGCCAGTTTCAAAAATCTTACTTGCTCACTTGAACTGGGTAGGGATGGAGTATGTCTCGTCATCCTCAATCACCGTGTGACCCCAATCACCTGAGGTAACGAACCAAAAGTCATCTCAAACCTTGTAAATGGTATTTAAGTGCACCTAAAAGATCAAGTAACACTAACTAATATATGTCCTCAAGTAATAAACGCCTGATTTCTTTGGAGTCGTGGTTAGGGTTAAAATGGCGTAAACATCCTTAATGATTGAGTCGACACCCAACACTTCCTTCCAGAAAATATAAAGTCCAGCCAAATTTTGCCAAGCTATGGAGCTTAGCTGGGCAGGGGCTACTCCCAACCCACTCAGTATTTGTACAAAAAATGGTTATATTGGAAGCCGAAGACTATACTCAAAGAATTAGCGATGAATTACCACCTTATAAGGACTAGGCCAATTTAGTTTGAATCCTCGCTTATAGAGAGACAGCTTCATAAATGGAGGAATGTTATAAGTCTTCCTCAGCTTAGCAAGCATTGCCTCAATCACTGAGATTCCTTCGTAATTCAGAAAGAAAGTCTGATCTTCACTTCCCTCAAAACTCTCCTTGGTTGCAGTGAAATAACTACAGCCAGCTCGAAGACTTATTGAAGTAGGGGATGGTGTAATATTTTCAAGAGCAACAATCTCGCTGTTCGAGGGAAAATTCTGAGAGTCACCAGTATCTAACATGTCTGCAACATAACCAAAATATCTCATAAGCCATCTATGAAATTTGGATTGCAGTAAAAAAAAAAGCAAAATTCGAGCATGGGTTTCGGAAGCCAACACAGTCAAGCTACAACATGAAAAGAGCATACACAGAAGCAGTGCTTCAAAGTGAGTACAATAACATAATAGCGTAACTTAAAGCATGTTATTTATCAATTAAAACATGCAAAATACACCATCCATGATCATAAACGCTTACTTAACAACAAATGTCCACTAAACCAGAACTCTAAGCATAATCGAAAAGCCTTAACATGCCAAAACAAGTAACGGGAAGCAAATGAAGCATTACAAGCATGGTTTTTGCATAAAAAGGCATACAACATCAGCCAAGCAACAAAGAAACGATAAAAATCAACTTGTAAGCAAAGCCAAAGAAAATCACACGAACCCACAAACCCATTCTGATAAATAGATGATTTGCGAGCCTATTGCATACCAACAAGCAACAAAGGAGTCAAATAAGGGCTACCGTGCGAAAACCATAGGATGCGGTAAGAATGGTGTGTGAGCGATGATGAGATCGTGAGATCACAAAAGCCATTGATATGGACTGTCATAAAGGCAAAATCCGTCCTTTTTCAATCGTTGACTAAATAGTGTTGTTGAAAAGAGACTATGTAGTGTTATTGGAAATAAAAAGAAAAGAGAACAGGAACATGCAATTAAGGCATACAAGGGACCAATCTAGTCCCAAAATTAGGAAAATAAATATTTAAGTTTTCATTCACCCGTGGGCCCTACGAAAAAAATTTTAAACGTTAAGGTTCATGATCCTTCCTTCATGATAAATAGGAAAAAGCCAATATTTGGCTATAATGGGTCTCTGCTAAAAAAAGGGGATAAATATGAAAAGGTTGTGCGTTTTGAGATGCAACCAAAAAATTTTCAAATCAACCTTACTATATTTTGATCAAGTCCCAATTGAATTTTTGTTAGCCCCTAACCTTATTCTATTAATACCCAACATCATTATGCTTAGCCTCCTACTCTATTATAAATGAGCCAAAAAAATAAGAGAGAAAGTTAAATTAAAGAAAAGGTTGTTTTGGAAACCTAAGAGTCATAGGTGGAAGTTGTGTCCCATCATTATCCTTCATTAATACTTAAAGTTCCAAAGTCTGCACATACTGGAGAAATGAGAGAAAAATTCAAACTATGAGGCCGACACTCTAATAAAGATTTTATATGCACCTTTTGGTTATTTCAATCCAAGATGAGGAAGAGAAGACTATCAGTCCATAAGGGATTATCGCCTAGCTCTGCCCTAAATCAGGTGGAAATTTCACCAAACTCTACCCAAGTAAGGGGGCCTAAGACAAGTTCAGAAATTTGTTCACCGTAAACATGTAATCTCCACTATCTTAGATCACCTTAAGTAGATGTCTAATATATATATGCCTCAAAGTGGTAAGGATAAGACCACTAAAGAGGATGAAACACGATGTGACATGAGTAAAGAATGCTTAGAAGCTTCCAATGCTTTTACCATCTCTTCAGCCATTAGAAACTAGTGGACTTCTATTATGGGGTGAAAATAAGCTAGACACGTAGTGGTACGTAAGCCCACGATGCTCCAACCAGCACTTACAGGATAATCCGCTCATGTTAAAACTCATCTCACCAGGGATCCCTGTTGAGGCGGGAAATAACCTCAAGTAGTTTAAAGAATGTTCACATGAAGGTACCATATGGCTTATAACTAATAGTCCATATAAAAAAGCCAAATAGTGGATCCCACTCTGAAATAATCCTAAACATTAAAGGATTTGGTCTTCAAAAATAAAAAAAATATATTTCCTATGTTTGTAGTTCACCTAACTAAGGAGACAGTTCGACTTCTAAAAGACTGAAACTGAGCCCTACCTAATGTTGTCAGTGTTTGAAGGGCTACAAATGAAAGCAAATGAACTTTTGTCATATATGCATAAGAGATAAAGTAATCCCCTACTCAAATTAAATCGTGCCACATGACATGTAATATTGGATAAGGCCATAAAAATTAATTTCAGCTCACCACGTGTTCTTAGTTTTGGTTTCAAGTTAAGGTTTCAAATAAGCAAAACATAAGAAGATAAAATAAGGGAAAATTAAGACAACATGTTTCAACAAATCACAAGTCGAAAAAGTTAAGGTATATAACGGCACTTATCTAAGGTAGAGGGCCCTTCTTTAAGTTTTTGGCTCATTTTTACTCTCTCTCACTAAAAACATAAGTTACTTCAAATTTTTTCACTTTAGAAAATAAAAAGAAGACTTTATTTGTTCGTAGGTTTCTCTCAAGAAAACCTTAAAACACTCACTATAGATGCTTTTTTGAGGTTTATTCACTATTCTTAGTTTACAGAGGGCCATATTTGCCCCACATTCATATCTCTTGTGTGCATTTTGGTTAACTTCCCCTTTCTACATGAACTTGCTTTGTATTTGCTATTTTGAGCTACATAAGCCTTAAATTTACTCCCTCAAAATACTGACTTGAACGTCGAAGTGGTCTCACCAAAAAACCTCTAACGTCCCCCCTTTAATCATGCTTTCTGTTGTAGAAGGACTTGTCTAGTTCAGGACTGGGACAATAAAGATACAAGGTAAGGACTGTTTATGACAACTTGGCTCTCAGCTCAGAGATATGTGAAAAACCATCTTAGAAAAACTCCTCAGGTCTTTAACTAAGTCAGAATAGGTGCAGAAAGTTGAGTTCAAACTATTGACTATGCATTCTTCTTCAACTCGGATATTATCTCATTTAATATTCCACCCCACTAGGGTTGATATTTTTCTGCATCAACAAATATCAATTTATTACCTTTCAAGAAAGAAAAAGTTAAAATACTAGACTCGTTCACATCATATTTTATCTTATAATGCTATATACTATTGTCAATAATACGATTTGTGTTCTAAAATTTTGAAAACAAATAAAAAATCTAAAAGATGACATTTCTTTTTTTGAAAAAATGAAAATTAATGATGCAGGCCCAAAGGTTCTTGACATTTGCTACAAATTAAATTCGTGGTACATGATTCTTATTTATTTTCTAATTTTAGTTGAAATAACATTTGTCATAATACAAAATATAAATCACTTTAATATAAAGATAAGAATTAAGATTTAAGCTTAATTTTTTACAAGAATTTTTGGCACATATTTTCATCTAAAAATTTATATTTTCATTTATTAACTAACCATAGGCATTGTATATATTTGATGTAAGTAGTTGCTAAGCACTCATTATATCCAATAGTTTATTTATATTCTCACTTACAATTTGGAAAAACTAGTTGGGCCATTTACATCAACACTCCAATTAACATATAATTAGGAATGGGTCAAGTGAAAATAGGCTAGCCAACCATTTCTATATTGTTTGATATCATCAATAAGGCAAGTGCTAAATACATATACGTGAACTTGAAAAGTAGGTTCTCTTCCCTCGGCTGCAAGTGGCCTTTTATTTTAATAATTGAATCAACTTGTGAAGAAAAGAATGTGGTTTGTATTTCTTGTGATGATATCGTGTATCACTAGTTTTTATACAGGCTTACAAAGATAACGTAAATATAAACAAAATATTACATTAATTTATTACATCAAATAAGAAAATAAACCATAAAATAACATTATAGTAGAATAGGAAAGATAATAATATTATTCTAACAAAATTAAAATAATATCATATTTGATTTTGTTAGATTAAATATCTTTAATAATCTTTCTCAAACTCAAAGATGGCATAACAAACTTGAGTTTGCAATCTTAAGCTCAAAGTAGTTAAGAAATGTGTAAGACCCCTTGAAAAGACAAAAGCAAGTTAGCACTCTCAAAGCAGTGAAAACTAGACTAGGATATGGCAACGTGGGACTAAAAAGCAAAAAAACAAAAATGCCCACCATTGTCGAATGGTCCAACTTTGATAACAATCTGGAGCGAATGGTGATATGGACATAAAAGGATAAAGAATAAAAGTGTCCACCATCACTAAAGAATTTAGCTCAAGTATGAACGTAAAAGGATAAAATTATCTACTATCACTTAAGAAATCGAAAACATCGGTGACAAGATACTCTAAAATGAACCTAGAAACAAAGAGGCTCGAATATGAACCTAAGAAACCACAAAACTCATAAATGAGCCTAAGAAATTAAGAGGGGACAATTTGAGCAAAATAGATAATATTGAGAATATTATTGTAATTGGCAGGGGACCTAAATTAATGACAATAATCTATCATTTATAAGGCTGATAGATAAAATTCAGAAGACAGTAAATGACAAAATCTAGGAGGTGCTAAATGACAAAATACTAGGACTTGAAGGATAAATGGCTCCACAGAGTGCCAAGTGACTGGGACTTGAATGATATTAACCAAAAAAAATTTGAAGTAAAGGAAACTGCGTCTGATCGAGGCAAGTTGCGGTGGTTATTTGTCAATGCAACCGGTGGCTGGCAAAGGGTAACGGGAATCAGAGGAAGAACGGTTGGACCGTGGTAGAGCTAATGAGACCGGCTGTGATATTCACTCGCCGAAAAATGTTTGTATCGAAGAAAAGCAAAGCAAGTTTGGTCTTGTTCTTCGCCGGAGTAGTAGATGGTTCAAAGGAGACAACGGTGGCCACCGACGGGACCGGCAACAGGTTCTGATTTGAACGGTGCTGACGGTGATGCGAGATACACTGGGAATGGCCAGATTAAAGACTGGCAGTGAGAATTCGAGTTAGTCTTTGAAGCGGTGGTGCATGGCACGTGTGAGCAAATAGAGATCACAGTTGAGTAGATCGACGAGTTCTGGTGCCGGCAATGTTGCAAACGAGTGGTGCTAGTGGCTACGCGTGGAATGCACGCGCCACCGTGGAAGGCGTTGCATGATGCTTATGCGGATAAATCTCCGGCTATGATGCCAAACGGAAGCTTGATCAACTGGAAGATGAATCGGAGCAGAAGGGAAACTAGAAAATTCCGAAATTTTTAAAAGAGTAAATTACAAAAAAACCCATAAAAGCTAAAACAAATTATAATTAATAAAATGGAGAGGCTGAAGCGGCAGCGCGTGCACCACAATAAGGAAAAAATCCGCATAAGAGACAATTATACAGAGCCTTATCTCTGATATTACGTGAGAAAACAACTTTGGATTCATTGATTATCGGGCATTATTGACCTTTATAGAAGCTTACAAACGTAATATAAATTTAGACAAAATATTATATTAATTATTATCTCAAATAAAAAAATAAATTCGGGAATAAATTAGAGTTCGATTTATTTTTTTTAAAAGCCTAATCAAATTTAAATATAATTTAATTTTTAAAATCAAAAAATTACATTTAATCAAATTGTGAAACTGAACTAAATTGTATCAAAACTAATTTGATTTGGCTCAATTTAATTTCACGGTTTGATTCTAAATTCGGTTATAACTTTGGTTCTACTTTAAGGGATACCTTTATTTAAATTCCTAAATTACATAAAAATTATAATAAAAAGTTTAAAATTCATAATAATATTCTAATTTTTTTATGTGAAATTATATAAAATATTATAAATTATTTATTTATTTATAATTTTATAGACTTTAAGGACTTCCATAAAATTTTATAATTATATTCGAATTGAACATATTAGTTTCTTAAAAATCAAAAAAAATCAAATTTTTTTACAACTAAATCAAATCGACCAAAGTATTTGGTTCGGTTCAATTCAAATACTTTACTCATATCTAAAATAAATCATAAAATGAAATTATAGTAAAATAAGAAAGTTAATAATGTTATTTTAACAAAATCAAAATAATATCATATTTAATTTTGTTAGATTAAATATTTTTAACAAACTTGATGTAAAAGTTCATATACTGATTCTCAAAAACTTGTGCATTATATTCCATGAATTAATAGTCCTTTTTTGTACACTAATTAATGTTAGAAGAGACAAGGATATATTAGGGAGGAAGTGGTGGATATCCACCAAGCCAAAGAATTCGTCCTCCACAGCATACAGCCAAACATTAGCCCAATTCCTTCTCCTATCTCACGTGTTTAATATACTGATATTATATTTGTAAATGACAATATTAGATTGAAAATTTGTCGAGAGTCTGCAATTGAAATAATTGCAAGTTTGCCATCAGTTGCGGAAATTAAAATCCAATTTGTGTGAAATTTACCATTCGAATTCACCTCAATACGAGCATCTTTCTCAAGGGAAGGAAAAAATATTTTATCATTATAGAACCAGTGGTGACCTTGCCGTCTTCTTCACGCATTCATTCTTAACCACAGAAAATACTTTTTTAAGACTATAAATAGGATTTTATTGCTTTCAGACTTAACAGTTGTACCATAGCAGCAGCAGCAGCAGCAGCAACTGTTTGAGACGAAAATGAAGGGCCAAGTGACGGAGGATACGGTGGTGGAGGTGCCGGCGAACGCCGTGTGGGATGTGTACCGTGGCCTTGAGCTTGCAAGACTTGTCGATCAACTACTGCCGGATGTTATCGGACGAGTAGAAGTCGTTGAAGGTGATGGAAGTGTTGGCACCATCGTCAAGGTTACGTTTCCACCAGGTAATATTTATTATTATTCATTATGCATTATCTTTTATTATTTTTTAAGATCTTGAGAAAAAATTAGTCTTAAAACTTTTATTCTTATCTATACATATTAATTTTTGTTTTCATTTGACTTTAGTTGGGTGACTTTCTTTCCTTTGTTCAGGAACTCCCGGAGTTAGTTATATGAAGGAAAGATTCATAAAAGTAGATGATGAGAAGCGTATTAAAGAGACGGAACTCATTGAAGGAGGCCTCAAAGATGTTGGATTCGATGCTTATAGAATTCGATTGGAAATCATAGAGAAAGATGATAAGTCAAGTGTTATAAGAACAACTATAGATTATGAGAATGATGAAAAATTAGCCGATGCTGCTTCTCAGATTACCACCAAGCCATTGGAAATTATAGCAAAAACCATTGGCAAATACCTCAGTGAGAAGAAAGCCTGAATTTTGGTTATAATATGTTACTCGTATAAGATATGTTACTTAATGTTTTTCCTTATTTGATTTAATAATTTCTTTATTTTCAAGAAAAATGAAATTTCTATGAAAATTACTCGGAGGGTTCTTTGATTTATAAATAAAAATTACATATTTCGTGACAAATTTAAAAGTAAAATTACAATATATCTTCTACCATACAAATACGGTTGTTCAAGTAATAGAAAAGTCTGTGTTTTCAAATTAACATTCTAGTCTATTTCTTAATATCTTGTACTATGATAAAAATTGTTTTGTTGTAAAGTTCAGGGCCTTTTTTTTTCAGTAAAGAATTTTAAGTTGTGTAATAATTAATCTAATGAAGATATAAGTGGCAAATTATTTTTATTATTATTAATTTAATGATGTTTTGTGCTTTCTAAATTATCAAAGGTAAAGTAGTTTTTCTTTGTTAAAGGTAAAAAATTTACTAATGGAATATAGTTCCAAAGAAGTGTAGGTATATATCTTGAACCGTCAAGAGTAAATTTCCGCACTTAATTCTCTAGAAGTATGTATACTTTTCTCCAAATGTCAATATCCCTTGTTTAATCTTAAAAATAGTTTTATGAGAACAAAAGCTATGAAAAGAAAAAGTTTAAGTCCTAGTCCATACTAATTAAATATAAAAATTTGACTTTTAATTAAAAGAAATGAACAATTAAATAGGTTAAAAGGAGTAAATATTTTAATTAAATATTTATTATTTAAATTAGGTGATATAATGTTTTACACATATTTTAAGAGTTATATCTTATGATATTTAAAATATATTGCATATTCTTGAAGTGACCTATATTGATATAAAAATAAAAATTAAAAAAATGTTGTAGAATTTACATCAAGGTAGCCCTTTTTTTTGTAGTATATTTTTTGTAAAATATTAAAATTTATTTTTATGATTTTAAGCTATGAAAATATATATTGAAATATTTTTTAAAATATTGTAAATAATGGATAAACATTAGGTTAATTTTTAAAAATTTATTTTCTACTTATAGATTAAAAATAATGTGTAACAGTTATTTGTAACTAAAAGTAACACAATAAATCTAAAATGTAAATAGTATAATATAAATGAAATATCGACTATTATACCTCAAAATTTCAAGCACATTAATTTGGTAGAATAAGTTGATGATGTAAATTGCTTATGGAGAGGCTTTACTTGTAAAGAGAATAACTTGATTGAAGCATAATGATCACACATATATAAATATGTGGTATGACCCATAATAGGTCCATTCTACTAATGGGAAGAAATGTAATTAATGGTCATTATACATTATAAGAAAGCAAAATTACACATAGAACACAATTATATATGAGGAGTTCAATACTATTATTACTCATATTCAAGGCAGAGCACCTTCACGGTCTCACGGGTCCTAAGTTCAACAAAATATTTTCTAAAAACAATTAGAGACTACGATTGATTTCCAGCCATACGTCATTGACATCGGTCCTCAATATCCTGAATATAAAGAATATTAAGTGGATATAAAGCTGATAAGAGTGGTTGAAAATAGATGCGTTTGGCACTTGAGAAATGTGGGTGAGATTGGACAGGAATTATATTGACGTTGAAAGTTCATGTCATTATTTCTAGATGCCAAATATGGATATATATCTCTTTATATATTACAACTAGGATTTTCATTTTCAATAAATGATCCAGTTGTTATATTCCATATACGAAATGCCACCAGATCATCAAAACAAAAACCAAAAAACAAATCAAATCAAATCAAATCTGCAACATTATCTTATTATCATCTAATAATATAGATCCTAAGAGTTAACTAATAAGTATCTTATTAATTATCTTCTAAGAGGATGTATATGAGAACTTTACATTTCCCAAAGTAGTATTTTTGCCCTAGCCTTGGCTCATTTAAGATAAAGAATCTTATTTAACATCAGAAAAAATATTAATTGCCACAACGAAGATGAGCCAGCAAAGACCATATATGCTTGATTCATCGCGAAATCTTATGTGTATCAAACAAAATAGGAGATCAATTTGAACAATTACATATAACTGGGAACAATTGTAATTATTATAATGGTGTACCAAACATACATAAAAGTTATTACTCTTGGTAAGTTGCTATTTCTTCACTAAATAAGGCTTCCATCCTTTTATTTTTGGGCAATTGAGAGATTTATATTGTGTCTGATATTGTTTACAGTTAGCATTTAACATCTGATGAAGACTTGAGCTATCGACATTAGCAAAATCAATTCCAGTCTCATAAAGAATTTTCCAATGCACTCCTTCATTTTCTTCGGTAATGAAACTCCTCCAAAGACTGCACCCAGATCTTCCTTTACGGCCCTGAATTATTGCACAATCACAGAAAATAGTTGAAGTTTTCCTAATCATCAATTAACAGAGAATAAGGTTTATAAACTATAAACAAGATAATTAAAATGAAATTCAAATAGATTTTGAGAAGTGCTCACTCGTTGGTTTACACTCCTGTCGATAATTTCATGGAAAATTTCTCTTCCAAAGATATATTAAACCCCATGTTTCATCAGAGAAGAAATCATTGAGTGTATTAGAAAATTCTTTTATGACACTGGTATTGATTTTACTATTGTGAATAGCTCAATTTTTCACAAGATGATAAACAATAACCTTAAAGAAGGCCAAGCACAATACAAAGCTCCCAATTATACATACAAATATTAAAAAAAAAAAAAATAGGATCTATTCTTTAAGAAGAAGTGATGAGGATGAAAGATTATGTTGAAGAGAGAAAGAGCAACTCATTTTGAGGTTGAAAATATAAAATTGGTAGTATACATGACAATAATCCAATTCCTATTTTCGTGTAAATCCACACGTGATAAAGCAGAATATGCTTTTAAACTAGGATAAAGGAAATTGGTTGCAGACACAGGGAAAGATGAAGAACTCAAAAGAGATTAATTAGTATTTTCATTTTTTTTCTTGATGAGCGATTGGTAATATTGAGGTGTATTTATATTGGCATTGACATTTATGTTTGATATGGAGAATGTATTTTCCAGGAAATTGGTTGTTTTCAGATTTATTTTCAGGAAATGATCCGGCGGTGATATTCCATTATAAGGTACAATAGACTCCTATATCAGAATTCTTGAGAGTTTTATGAACTAGTCAAACTTGATTATAGTACAATCATGTAATTGATTTTAACAATGATAAATATATATCATTATTTTATAATTGAAACTGAAAATTTTTTAAGTTCAAAATACCGATTTCTTAAAATATTTTCTGAATATCTGATCATAAATTAATATTTTAATAAAATACTAGTTCTATAATCGATGTTTGCCTAATTTCTTACCGAAATTTCTTAAAGTCCTTGGAATTTAAAGTTTCGGTCATGGATAGCCATGCAAGGGTTTGAAAGAATGATGGAGAACGGTAGCCATCATTCAGTTCGATTATGGTTTTAATGAAATTGAACCGAATTCAATATTTTTGTTTTCTTAAATTTAAAATTAATTGAAAACAATCAAAGAATATACATAAAATCAGACCAAATCAAATGAGTTTGGATCAATTTTTTAGTTTTATTAGTATTTTTAATTTTTATTTAAATTAAAATTAATTTAATATTTTATAAACTATCCATGAGAAAAATATCACATGTATACCATTTTGAATTTAAAGAAAAAATTGATTAGATTTGAATTTGTTCTATTTTTTAAGTAACAAACGGAATAATTATTCTCATAAAAAAAATGAAATCAATTAGTTTGAATTGATTTGATTGGACTTTTTTTGAGAATGGTTGTTACAGAATTTTCATTCTTTAATAGAAAATATTAATAAATTATTCTTGATGTATTGTATATTTTATTATATAAAAAGTAAAGTCCTTCGTTTAAATCCTACTAAAATTAAATTGGTATTTTGAAGTCGTTTAATGTGAAAAAAAATGTCAACTAAAGTTTATCCAAATTATCAGTGAGATCAAGAAAAGTTAAAGGGAACAAGGTTAAAGGTGGAGAATCATTCCCCTTTAGTTAATTATTTTCCAAAAGTTGTCAAATTTGAAATCTTGAATGTAGATTTTTCATAATCTCAATATTAAATGCAACGGATTTTATGACAATGCAATATTTAGCATATAATTAATGATGAAAGAAGGGAAATACTTTAAAAATAGACAATAATTAACTAGCAATTAATTTATTACTAAAAAGTGAATATTGAGATAACGAAAAAACATATTAGGTAATAGTTCTAGATTACTTTCCTTCTATGACTAACCACTAATTGAACTTTTCCTTCTCGATTGTTTTAATAATATCTATTAAAATAATACAATAAATTTAATAATTACATTTGTTTATATTAAAATAATATAAAAATATATTTAGTTGATATTTATTTATAAAATGAATTATAATGATTTATTGGATACATGACTTATTCAAACTTTATTTAGTTTTTCAACTAGTCTAAACATCCTAAGAAAAATGGTCCAAAATGCAGTTCAAATGCAAAAAACGATTATATATAATTTTTTTCTTTTTTATTTTTTTAAAATTTATGACCATAATTGCATATGTTGTCATTTTCAAAGAGAATGATTTAAATAATAAATTATTTTTTTTTTATTTATAAATTTAAATATTAAATTATTAATCATGTTATAAACAGATTTAGATATTGAGACTTTTAAATTTAAACTCAACATAATTATTAATCATATTATATTATTATAATTCATTTATTAATTATGTTATTTTAAATTAAATCGAACCCGCTAATTTCATATCTTATTCATAACGAGTTGGCAAAGTCTGGTAAAAAATCGAGACTCCTATTACCACAATCGTAATTTTAAAAGAGAAATAACATATTGATCCTTATATTTACCTAGAATGATAACAAAATCTCACATTGACACTATTTGTTAAATACTCTCCTTCCGTAACTTTTTCCATCATTGTTAGTATTAAGAAAGATAAAATGGTAATTGGTTATTGGAGAAAGAATTAAAAAATTAAAAAAAAAATCTTCATCAAAGTAGGACAAAACATAAAAGTTCATTATAAAAGGTAAAAATTACAAAAATATGCATATTTAATAAAATTATTTTATGGGATTCAGAGACTAAAATAAAATTATTTTATGAGATTATTTTAACATAAATTGTTGACACAAATTTTGAGTCATGGAATCTTGCACATCTAATGATTGAGAGAATTGATGAGTTAGTAGTATTAACTGCTGCCTTTTCATTTGAGATTTTATAAGGCATGCAAAATGTTCATAGGAAATTTTTATAGAATTTAAGTAGCCTCATAGAAAATTTTTATGAGTTTGTAATGTTAAATACTATCTTTTATTTTTTAAATTCCAACAATTAAATTAGGTAAATAAATATGTGTTAATATAAGTTACCACCTGACCCATTACGTGTTTAACAAAGTAACCATTAAGATAATTAATAATGTAATTGATAATTCTTTAAGCAGTACTATATAATTAAGTCTGAATGTTTAAATTCTCATTCTAAAAAATAATATGATCATATATATAATTATTCACTAATTTATATGCTCTATATTTTGCTTTTTATAACTTTGATATTGTAAACTGACACATTTTCATACATCAATCATACTCAATAAGGAGAGTGTTTACTTCAGCATTGTAAGTTCTCAAAAATTATATTTGAATGCAATTTTAAAAATTATTTTTAAAATTTAATGAACATAACAAGAAATTATCTTTATTATTATTATTTAATTTTATGAGATTATATCTATAAAAATTTAGACTTTTTCCTAATTTTCTAAATTTATTTTCTCATAAAAAATAAAATGCCTTTATGTATCTTGTGTGAGCATAAGAATCAATCATGTATATATAATTTGTCATGGAATTTTGGATAAAGTGAATACAAGTTTATCTTAAATTTTATTTAATAATTATTTTTATTTGTATTCTAACCTCTCACTTGTTAATTTCTACATTGTCTACACTGTCCTCCTGCCACAATTTTCACTCTAATTTGACTCATCTATCTGTCAATACTCAGTTGTATTGGTCAAAATGATTGTAGATAATTTCCCCTTCCTGAGGTTTTGCTTAAAAGAAAATTTATTTGTTTCAATAAAATATTAATTACTTAATCGATTATCCACAAATTATGCTTAATTTTCTACTTTCGGAAATTTTGCTTAAATATTATTTGTCCCCTTAGGCACAACATCATTTTTTTACAATGTTATATAATTACTATGTATAATTTATCAATATTAAATTATAAATCTGTCAAAAATAATTTCTATAGAAGTTTATATTCAATTTATGTAAAATTTGTTCCTATTTAAGAGAACTCTAGTGCTTTAACGAGACCCTACCTCTTAGACACAACATAAATTGAGCCCATGGTTTTGATATTTTAAGTGAATCTTTAACATTTAATAATTACTTATATAATTAATTTTTTTTTTTGACATATAGTAATTGGTCCATGTAATCCATTTTAAAAAGACATTAATTTGTTTGCATATATAGCAAATTTTGGATAATTATTATACGTCTAAAAAATAAGAAAAATAAATAAAAATTAGGACAGTAATTATATTAGTGATAAGATTTTGATTATGTATATATATATATATATATATATATAATTTTTATACAAATTTATTGTTTGATGCTAAACTTTTTCTTTTCAATATTAACAAGTTCTTGTATTTCTCTCCTTTTATACTACTTTTTTTTACCTTCCCTAACTTCTCGTAATCCGTACTTTAGCAGACCTCTAAGTCCAAATTGAGGATTCGAGTAGGACTTTTAATCCAGGATTTCACTGGGGAGAAGAAAACCCAACTCATTATCAGGCCCATGTTAGGTCCAGCATTTCAGGCTCTCAAGAACCCATTTCCAATCAAATTAAGTTAGGCCTTTTAGTTAAAAGGCTTTCATCCTCCTTGAGCCTGGTTAAGGAGTCCAAGAGACGAAAGGCCTCATAAGATATCTCCCAATTTTAACAATTATAATATAGAATAATTATTAAAACTAATAATCTTCAAATGAAATAACCCTTTATTCATTATTCTAACTTATATTCCTTAACTACTTCCTCCATAACTTGTTACGTACGTATACTTTAAATATATTATCTTGTTACCATATAAAATTAAAGATATAAATATAAATCTTTTTGTTTTAAGAAACGATTCGTTATTTTCTTACAACAATACAAAATTTTAAAAATCTTATTTTATTGATAAGATTAGAGCCTCTAGTTAATAATCGTTCCATCTCTCTTACTTATGAGATTAAGAAATAATATTTTATTTAAAAATCTTACTTTTACCCTATTATTATTATTTTGACTTGTACATCGTCAACTACTTTCAATCTTTCTTTACTATTTTTCTTTTTTCTTTAATTTCTCTGCTCTTTAACGCAATCTATCTAGTATTTGCAGTGTTTACGATTTTGGGTGTTCATTTTAGTGAAAAAACATTCTTCGAGACAACTTATTTTTCTCAGTTGTTTGCACAAGTTTAATTGGGAAAATGCCCATGCTTCTCCTAAGTTGGAGATAATTACCCACTTCTCTCCTATTGCTTTAGAAATATTCTTTATCCCCCTAATTTTAGACATTTTTTCGATTTTACCCTTGTTGGTTGAACTAAATAAAATTATTATTCGATCTGTTTGAATAGATGTAAAAAAAAAAAAAATTTTTTACAAAATAAGTAATATGCTTAAAATATATTTGTAAGATTAATTCATAATCAAATTTTTTCTTTAGTAATAATATAGAGTTGTATTATTATTTATAATATTTTATTATTATCTTTTATAATTATTTTTTTATAACAATAAATCTATTTCAGAATTTTATTATATTAATTTTAAATAATTAATTTGATTTAAAATAATTATTATTAATATAAAAGTTTTATAATTTAAAATATTGTTTTATAATCATCTATAATTTAAAATAATTCAAATTTCATTATTATTATTATCACTATTTTTTTTTTTGTTGATTTTGTTGTAAATTACTTTTATTGTTAATTTTCTTGCTTTATTGTTAAAATTGGTTCTTTTGAAATATTTTTTAAATAAAATAAATCAGTTTATTAAGTTTTATAACTATTAATACGCATAAAAATAATAATAATAGTGATAATGGTAATAATAATAATAACAACAACAACAACAACACACTAAAAGAAAAATAAATTTGAATTATTTTAAAGTATGGATGATTATACAACAATATTTTAAATTATGAAATTTTTATATAATAATAATGATTTAAAAATAAAATAAATATGATTATAATAAAAAAAATTTTACTAAAATTACAATAATAAAATTTTAAAATAGATTTATTTTTATAAAAATAATTATAAAAATAACAATATATTATTAAAGAAAGTAAAATTTAATTTTTAATTAATCCTACAAATCTACTTTAGGCATATTAATTATCTTATAAGAAAAAAATTATTAAAAAAAAACGGTTCAAACAGACCAAATAGTGGTTCTCTTTGGTTCAACTAATAAAGGTAAAATAAAAAAAATATGTTAGATTAAGGGGATAAAGGGTATTTCTGAAACAGTAAAGAAGAAGTGAGTGATTGGCTCAAGCCCTAGGAGTGAACATTTTCTCAATTTAATTTTTTAGGGACTGTTTACTAAACCATTTCATGCATGAATCATCCTCGACAGATTGGGAGGCATGGAACCAAAAGGACAAGAATATTCGAAAAGACCTACTAGAGGTGTACAACATCTAGGACGTGTTTGGTGTACTAGTCTGTACTGTACAAAATGACTGGACTAGTTAAATTTTTTCTTATCCAATGTTTGGTGGAAATTAAAAGGCTCTTGGACTATAATAAATATAAAAGTAACACAGTCTCAAAACTAAAAAAATGACTCTCGAGAAGATAGGATCTTCTTTGCACTGTATTCAATCAAAATTTTTCTTGTTTATTTTCTTTCATTTTTTCTCACCTAGACAAAAAGCCATTTGATTACACAGTGGCGATGGTTCTCTTGTTTCTCACTTCTAGCCTCTCAGCTAAAACCCTAACTTCTCAGCATCTTCTTAAACCCTATTTGATCTCGAAAACTACTAATATGGTGACTCGCCTTTTAGGGATGAAGCTATATCTGGAGTTTATTAAAGGTAAAATGACATTTACCCCCTATTAAATATAATATTACTCGATTTTCCCCTGTTAGATAAAAATATTTAAAAATCTCTTATCGTCACTATTTTTTGTTAATTTTTAATGAAGTTTCAAATCTACCCCCACTAGTTCAGTTTGAATTTTGGAATTAAGATGGATTGGACTGAATCGAATATTAAAATTTTAAAAAGATTGACAATATTGTGGATTTTAAAAGTGTGAAGCTTCAAGCACAAGGCCAAGTTAAATGTTTAGTTAATATTTGCAACTAGTAGTATAAATACCTTTCAAACATAATATTGTCATACATATTAAACTAATAATTATTTTTCATAAAGTTTTTTTAAAAAAATTATTATATTTAACTATTAATATATAAAGACAAATCAATTTATAAAATTATAGTTAACAAATTTATATTTAATTATTTCAAATTAGTTGTTTAATTTTTTTACTAAAAATTATTAGTTTAATCTCATATAAAATTATCATTAGTTTAATATTGAAAATTAAATATTTTTCTCTATGATTTTATAAATCAATTTTAGTTTATAAATTCATATTTAATTTTTTAATATTGAAAATAATAACTAATTCCATTTTTTTCAATTTGTTATTGCTAATTATTAGTTTAATTTCATGCAAAATTATTATTAGTTTAATATTATAAAATAATTTTTTTAATTTTGATAAACTGTTTTGAGTTTACAAATCATATGTAATTTTTAATGTTACAAATTAATTATTAGTTTAATTTTTTTAATTTCTTTACTAAAAAATTATTATGTTAATTTAAATAAAACAAATTTAGTTTTACAGAAAATAATTATTAGTTTAGTGTATGATAATATTACTGGTAATTAAATATTTAGTGCAAGAGTTTAAGCCACCATATTATCAATTTTTTTTAAATTTTGTATCCGTTCTAATTAATTTCAAAATTCAAGCGGAACTAATAGGGGTTAAATATAGAAATTCATTAAAAATTAATATAAAAGGTGATGTTAGGAAGTTTTTGGATAATTTTATCTAAGAAAAAGAAATGAGAAATTTAACAAAAATGATCAAAATTTAAGCTGAAATTTTATGAATGTCTACTGTTTAAAATTTACTTTAAAAATAATTTACTTAAATTTTTTTAAACAGAAATATTCCTACTTGAAAATATATATTAATTATTTTTGAAAATTTTTTATAAGAGTATTTTGATCCAAATTAGTCATTTTTAAAACATATTTTAAATAGTTATCATTTCAAAAAATTAGATTTGAAATTTGGCTACTATTAAAAATCTCTCAAAAGAAATTGAGTAAGATTGTATCTAATTGCGTAAATGTCATTTTTTTCTTTATTACAATTCCAATTAGTTGGCGTCTTCTCATAGAAAATACACAAGATTTCGAGGAATTGACATCATTGTCGAATATTTGTGGGGCGATTGATGGGATTCACATCAAGATTAGTAGTGGAACATGTTATTTCAATTTTTTATTTAGCAACATTCTAATTAATCAATGATTATTTAGGTAATCTATTACAATATATCACTAAATTTGGTAGAGAATGACACATATCATTTAATATGAACTAAACTAAAATATGGAAATATTTAAATAGGCTTATATGTATTAAAAAATAATTAGGGTCCATTTCGATAATTGGATATATGATTTTAAGTATAATTTTTTGAAATATACTTTTTATCAGTAGAACTTTTATAAGTAAAATTTTTAATAAAGTTTATTAATTTTTTATTGTCATAAATAATTTTTTAAAAAAATAACTTTTAAAAAGATTATAATAATATATTTTGACCCTTAATTATCTTTTATTTTAAATTTCTTGTCATTTCTTTTACAATATCAATTATAAATGATTTTTAAAATAAACCATTTAATTAAAATAGTTATTTAAAAATTATGTATACTTAAATTGTCAAATTTGTTGTTAATCTTTTATAATATTAATTATAAAATTTTTTAAACGTAAAACTAATTTGTTGTCAAAATTTGTTAAAATTTTTTACAGCATAAATTATGAAAAAATAATTAGTGGTAAAAAATTAAAAATTAAAATACATTTTATGTGCATGCATATGCATAAAAAATCACACATTTTTACGTATAACAGTCACTGATTCATGAACGAACTTTAATGACAGTTTATAATCTATCAAGTACAATATTTCTTTATCAATTTTAACAATCAATAAAACCCAATTTTCTAATAGTGTACATTCGTATGTGTGGATCCGACCCTTGAAAATAAATTTACTTTAAGGTAGACCATTACTATTAGATGATATCTTAAATTGTACTATTTGTTATTAAAATGTTCAAGTTAATAAAAATTTTAATTGTTATATGATAATTTTAGTTGAACTTCACTTTACCCGATTCAAGTTTTCTTTAAATGGTAATCTTATGCCGTAGTCTATTTTTCTTTTATGGGAGTGCATCAATGCTAGATCATTTTATAAAGAAAAATTTCAATTGTAAGTATACTATTTAAATTTAAATTAGGAGAGAATTCAAATTCTATTTCACAATATTCTTTTAGATTTAGTTGAATTAACCCTAGTGTAACATTCACATACATAAACAAAAGACATCTTATTCGGAGCAGCAAATTTCTTTAAACAAAAGACATCTCATTTAAAAAGTAGTACCAGGAGGGATACTTTATGTCCAACGCCAGGGTTATTAATGGCATACGAACTGAACGCGATAGGTTTAGATTTATCGTTCAACAGGTAGACGAATATGGAGTACAATATCTGTTAAGCACCTTATACTCCTTATTTCACATTATCCCGTGTTCTAAAAATAATGGATGGGAAACATTTAGTATTTAATAATTTAGTTGGTGTCAAGTCAAAATAGATGGCCTAACCATTTCTCTTGTCTTGTACATGGTCTTTCATTTTTTACTTCAACTAGAAACAAACATTCCCACCCTCTCTTTCTCTCTCTTATTCTTTTAATTTTTGAATTCTATAATTAATACATTCATAATTAATATATATATTAAATATAATCTCAATTATTAAATTATTCAAATTCAATGATTTACAATTAATGTAAAAAATTGTATAAAAAAAGAGGTTATTATTGATCCTATCCCATATATGTATATATAGAAGAAGGATCAATAATCCAATTTCTTTCACCTTTCACATACGCTTGATTAAGGACTAACAAAATATGTAAAAATATGTGTAATTTTATGGAGCCATTTTTACCCTTTTTATATAAAAAATGAGAAGATAAAAGTAATTGCAAACTGATGAAAAATGATCAAAATATTATGCAACAAAAAAATTAATAATAAATATTATGGATTGCCGGGCTGGCCAAACTAAAATATTTAATAATAATCAAAGTGCACAAAAAAAAACATGTAATTAATTAAATAAATAATAAACACTTTACTAATTATTTTTTTAATATGAAAAAATATCGAATATTTTTTTGCTTGACCATATCAAAAGCAACCTCGCATAATTGAATATATATTAATAGTTAACCATGTACATCCATAAATATAATATGTTCTTCTAATTATATATAAAATTAAGAAATAGGGTTTTGTTGCTTTTCAGGCTTATATAAATAACGTAACAAATCACTTTTATTTTTATCCAAATTTACGAATTAAATTAATGAATAAAAATTTACAAATGTTTTTAAAATTAATTGAATTAAAATATAAAATATATATACATACATATTTGAAGGGTTAGCAGGGTAATTTTTTTTTATTCTTTTTTTACATTTAATGTTCACCTTTCACATGCTCTTAATTAAGAATTAATAAAATATATAAAAATATATATAATTTTATAGAACCGTTGATCCTCTCTATATATAAAACATGAGAAAATAAAAGCAATAACAAAGATGATGAAAGATGGTCAAAATAGAGTAAAAAAAACTTTTAATAACAAATATTATGCGTTGGTTGGCCGGCCCAAACTAAAATATTTAACAATAACCAAAATAAAACAACAAAAACGTGTAATTAATTAAATAAATAATAAACACGTTTATATTTCATTTGAATATGACAAAATACCAATATTTTCTCGCTTTATCGTATCAATAGCAAGCTCGTAATAATTGAATAATATATTTATCTTTAACTATCACATGCAAGAATATAATATATTTCTAATTATATATAAAATTAATAAATATGGTTTTGCTGCTTTTCAGACTTATATAAATAGTTGTAGCCAGCTAGCCTAGCAGCAGCAGCAGCGGCGGCAGCCGGTTGAAGTGAAGTTTGAGACGAAAATGAAGGGCCAAGTGACGGAGGACACGGTGGTGGAGGTGGCGGCGAACGACGTGTGGGAAGTGTACGGTAGCCTTGAGTTTGTAAGACTTGTTAATCAACTACTGTCTAATGTGATTGGAACAGCAGAAGTCGTTGAAGGTGATGGAAGTGCTGGCACCATTCTTAAGGTTACCTTTCCCCCAGGTAATTAATTAATTATATATATATAATACATGAGATATATTTACAAGTGATATTTAATATTTATAATTCATTATTATGTTATATTTTACATAGATTATTAAAGTTGTATTTATTTTCACGGTAAGTTTATTTACTAGATTCTTTCACAACACTTATAATAAATAAAAATCATTTTAAAATATTTACAAAATAAAAATATCATTGTTATCAAATGATTATTTTTTTTTATAGTGTTTTTTTTTTATCAAAATAAAAATATTACTAATGCATGAATATTTATTACATTCATATTTAATTTTATATAACAATTAGTTTTAAAATATGCATAATATTTGTTTTAATGATTTGTTAATACCATAATCCAATAGTTTTTCATAAATTTTTTTTTTATTTTACTAAACGTTAGTTGATCACACATTAATTAATAATATTTCTTCTCCAATTAGGAAGTGCTGTTGGGATTGGTTGCAATTATTTGAAGGAAAGAGTGACAAAAATAGATGATGGCAAGCGTATAAGAGTAACAGAAATAATCGAAGGAGGTTTCAGAGACGTTGGATTTGATGTGTACAAAGTTCGATCAAAAATAATTGAGAAAGATGGGAAATCAAGTATCATAAGATCAACAATTGAGTATGAGATCAATGATGATAAGTTAGCTGATGTTGCTTCACAGCTTACCACCAAGCCAATAGAATTGATGGCTGAAACCATTGGCAAATACCTCAGCCAGATCAGGAAAAACTGAATTATATATTATTATATATATGATTTCTGAATTTAAATTAAATAATATAATGTTTCAAGTGCACTTGTTACCTAATGTTTTCATTAGTTGATTTAATGATTACATTAGTGTTATTTTTCTTGTTTTTGAGAGAAATAATATCTTCATGAAATTATGTGGAGAGTTAATTTATACATGAATAAATTTTAGATATTGAAACTTAATTGGATTCCTTGTATGTTTCTATGTTGTGATAAATCTAAAAGTATAATATATATATATATATATTGTTGATAGTATATTTCATTACCTTATACCAATCAATGAATTTTTAGGTTGTGAGAAAAAGTCACCCTTTTTGATTCATTTTTTTTTTTATACTTAGTTGATTTCTTGTATTATTTAGAATATTATCTTTAGTAGAAATATAGTTATATATGATTTAGAACATAATCTTGCTTTTTTATTTAATCAATATGTGCCAACTAAACTGTAATTATTTGTTGAGCTTGGATCTTGGTAGAATAAATATTAGCTCATTTTAAAATGTGATGTTTCATTTCTTTGTTGTTGAATTTTTTTTTAAAATATGAACTTAACCTTCATATTGCAAGTCTCATGATATTGGTTATTTGGGCCCTTGGGATAACAGATCCAACACGTAAATGGAATCAAATCTAATATGAAATTGGGAATTAAGGTACAACAAGTCAATCAAGACATCAAGACATCATATCCAACATGATATTTTTTTAATTCATTTTGGATCTCTTGTTATATCATAGTTCTGGTTTATACAATGTTAGTTGGGTCAATATGATGTCTAGATATAGAGTCCAACAGAGTCCTTCAATTTCAATGGTAGGTAAGCATAGCTACCATTTGAAACTAACAAAAATTTTCAACAATGGAAAACGCTTGTCCAAAATTATTTAGTACATGTGGGAATCATGACTTCTACTGGCGAAGCTCATCAGGACCCTGAGAGGACCATGGCCCCCTTAGCCCTACCAAAATTTTTTAAAGATACAATTAATTTATTTTGGATGTAATAATTTTATATTTGAAATATTCATTTTGGCCCTCCTAAAAGTAGTGAAATGTACAATCTTTTAAAGATTTTGTATTTTTATTAATACTTTACTTATTAAGTAATTTTTTTAAGGAATTGTTTATTTAATTTTCTCTCCTATATAATTGAAAATATTATCCTTATAGGAAAATTATATATTTGAAAACCATTTTCTTGTAGAAAAGAATTTTTATGACTAGTATATATATATATATATATATAAGGAATAATGACATATATCCCCTTAACGTTTGTTTTAATAAACAGATACCCCCTGACTTTTGGATGAATAGACAAATATTTCCTTTGATTTTTATTTCGGTTAGTTGACCAATTAATTTATTATCATTTGTATTTCTAATCTTTTATATAATAACAATACGATATATATTTTGTTTAATCTTAATACTTTAGTCTTTATTTTAATATTTTTTACAATATAGTTTTTTTAGTATAACAATTTAAACCCATATTTAATATTCATTTCACAATATACTCAAAGTTATCATTTACTATTTCCATAGAAAATTTAGAAAAAAAAATATTATTAAAAAAATTTAAACAATGTGTTAGATTAAACACATGTTAAAATATTTATAACATATTTTTTTGTAATAAATTTGATATTTAATTGTTAAAAAAATTTTAAAATATATTTTAATATTTTATTCTTATAGTAATATTTTTATTTAAAAGATTATATTAAATTTATTTTTTTTTTGAGAAAAATCATGAAAATATAAATAAAAAAGTAAAAAAAAAATAGTATCATTTATTCATAGAATTAGTAATTAGATATATTTTATATTCTTATTAACCAATATAATTTAATTTTAATTAAAAAATAAAAAGAAATTTTTGATTATTTTTTTATTTGTTATATATATAACATGTATTTATTGTTTATATTTTTATTTATATTTTCACATATTTTAAAAAAAATAATGAATTTAACATAATTTTTTAAATAAGCATATTATATATAAAGATAAAACGTTAAAAAATATTTCAATAAATTTTTTAATAATTAAACATCAAATTATTATTATAAAAGTGAAAGAAGAGAGTTAAACATATTTTAGAATATGAGTGTGATTTAACTCATTATTTGAATTTTTTTAATAATTGTATTTTTTAAAATTTTTTATTAAAATAACAAATTAAAAAATTTATTTAATTTTGAGTATATTGTGAAAAAAATATTAAATAGCGACTAAATTTTTATAATTAAAAAAAGTATATTTTGAAAAATATTAAAATAGGGATTAAAGTGTTATGATTAAATGAAATATGTATAAAAGATTAGGAATTCAAATGATAATAAATTAACTAGCCAACTAACGAAATAAAAGTTAAGGGAGTATTTACCTATTTATTTAATCGTCAGAAGGTCTCTGTCTTTTCTTAAATGTCAAGGGAGTATTTGCTTATTAAGACAAACGTCAGGAGGGTGTATGTCATTATCCCAATATATAACAGACCTCTATAAAATAATAAAAAATACTTGACTTTTTAATTTAAAAAATTCTAAAAAAAATTAGTATCTTAAAAGTATTTTTATGTGGATCTTTTAAGTTCATAAATTAGTTAAATTTATTAATATGTGATTGTATAAATATAACTATAAGTTATAATTATTATATGTATTATATTATTTTAGTTATAATAAAATAATATAATATATTTATCTAAATTTTTTTTGTTTGCATATGAGAAAATCATTTATAATTGATCAATTTTTTAAAAGAAAAAGCACAAAAGATTTAGTAATCAATTTATTATTTTTAATTTAAAATTTTATATATGTTGATACTGAAATTTGCAGCTTCGATATTATACAGTAAATATTGAATTTTTCTTTTCTTCCCTCAAAAAGAAAAAACTGCTTTATTATTTATTTCAGAAAATTCGTGAATGAATTTACCTGAAGAGAATATATATATATAAATACTAATTTCCTTATTCTATTAACATTACGAATTTTAATAGAATTTGAAGTATATTTTACGGAATCCTAACTTGTCTCAACTTATAACTACTAATTTGAGTTTTCTCCCTCTCATAAGAATTCCTTTCAGTGACAATCTTACATGCCAATCAGACTCACTTGTGTAATATCCAACCAAAATTCCTAAACTAAACTGAGCAGGATGTGTTGGAACTGCCTAAGTATTAGGCCAGTTCGCAAAAAGCCTATTAATTTTATGAGCTCGAGACTATCTTCTCAAATACCAAGCCTCCTAGTTTTCAATAAAACTAACCCTTTTACCGAAAACTTTATTCAAGAACGATCAACAAACTTGAACCTCGATATCCAACAACAATTTCTTCTCTCTATTGTAGATAAAAACTATAAAACAAATAATGATCAGGGGAAGCCGGTTTTACTGGCAAAACCCTCATATACTTAAGTTAGAGAAGATTTTTTTTTTAGGTAGAAAAAATATAGAAAGCAGAAATAAGAATTTAGGGAGTTATGTTTCTGGTATTCAAAATTTTTAATAATTAAGTTAATGCTATTTATTTATTTTGTTTTTAGCTATCAATGTTTACTTGCAATATTTTTTCTTCCATTGTCATTATCAAGCAAATCATTTAAGGCAAAATAGAAATTACGTACCAAGATGTTTCCTAACCTGAGTTTGTTTTCGTGTCTTCTTTGTGTTTTCCGAATAAAACATATTTTACTTATCTCAAACAGACATCGAAAATAAGGCCTAGATTGTGACTAGTCTTTGAATGCAACAAATTTTGTGATTCTCCAAGTTATGTGATTTGAACTTTGGTCAGATCTTTTTGCGAGAACTTCTTAATCTTTTGATGTGAATTGTGTTTAGATCTTTTTGTAATGTGAAGATACATCATTTTTCTGATAGTTTAAGCCTTCTTTACTATAATTTCAATAGGGTTGTTAGCGTGATATGACGTTGCACTAGGCATCGTTAGAAATAAGAATATTGCCAGGCCAAGCTATCACAGACTACTTAAGTAATTTACTGAATTTAAGCTTCGCCGCTTATCCTTGCACTATCAGATCTCTTTTCACAATCATGAATATACCCATCACTTATACCAAACCCAAATCTCAAATAACAATAACAATAATAATAATAATAATAATAATAATAATAATAATAATAATAATATATTATAATCAATTACCAGCAAAAATTTATATATTCTCTTATTGTAGGAATCCAATTGTATTAAATAAGGAAATTAATGAATTTATCACGCCAAATTGTGAAAGATAATTAAAGCACCTATAGACTACCATAAATACATAATATATATATATTTTATGTATAAAGAATTTCAATATCAGTTATTATCTTGTACAGATTAATTGACACCACATGACGCAATATACAAGATATATAGTATATGTACATGTACATATATATACATATTGTCACATAAATTATTTTGTTGGGGATTAACTTACACTAACCATTATTACATTAATTGTTTTCTCTCAATCTGAGCGTGGCAATTTAAGGTGTAAATATATAAATTAAGGCCTTATGAGTTCTATATGTATCAATAATAAAATCTACTTCTCTCTTAGGGGGTAATCCGAGTAAATGATTAGAAAATACATCTTGAAACTCGTCAACTATTGGAACAGTTGAAGTTACTGAATTATCAGCATTATAACTCATCACACTCGCCACCCATCCTAAATAATCTTTATGTTTATTATATCCAATATAGGTACAATGATGATAGGTCCTCCTACTTCCAACGATATGAAATCTTTCACCATTAGAAAGATTAATAGTTACCCTTTTTCTTTGGCAATCTAAAAAATTCAATCTATAATGGCAAAGAATTAATATGAATAAAAATAAATTCATACCTTATCCTTTACCATAAAATTTTGTTTTTGTGATAACCTTTAGTACTTTACTGTAAAATTTTGTTACCGTAATAACCTCTTGTTAACTAATAATAAATGGGTTTCTTGTTCTTTCTCACAAATGGCGCCAACTGTTAATATCAAAATTTGCAGTTTCGATATTACACAGTAAAGATTGAATTTTTTTCTTCTTCGCCCAAAAAGAAAAAACTACTTTATTGCTTATTTCAGAAAGTTCATGGATGAATTTACCTGAAGAGAATACAATATATATATATATATATATATAAACACTAATTTCCTTATTTTAGTAACATTGAGAATTCTAATAGAATTTGAAGTGTATCTTGCGAAATCTTAATTTACTTCAAATTAGGACTATTAATTTCAGTTTTCCCCCTCTCATAAGAATTCCTTCTAGTGACAATCTTACAAGCCAATCAAACTCATTTGTGTGACACCTGACCAGAATTCTTCCTAAACTGAACTAAACAGAATGTATTGGGACTGCTCAAGCATCAGGCCAGTTAGCAAGAAGTCCATTCATTTCATGGGCTCGAGACTATCTTTCCAAACAATAAATAAATAAATAACTATATATATATATATATGTGATGCAAGATCAGCAACTTTTTTTTTTTAACACAAAATCTTACATCAATTGTAAACTGTTGGATATAGGCACATCCAATGGTTGATATTGCATCTGACTATGTAATTAATGCATGCATAATTAATGCATATGTCAGATGCAATATAGAGAGTATATTTTATATTTTCAAGCTAGAATATAAAATATAGAGAGTATTAAAATATATTAATATATTTTTTTAAATATTATAGCTTACTAGATTGGAATACAAAATATAGAAAGTATTAGATATTTTGAAAAATAATAAGTACGTTAGTAAATTGGAAAATAAAATATTGGAAAGTATTTGAGTAAGAGAATAAATTTTGAAAAATAATTAGTACCTTAACGAATTAGGGCTTGTTTATTTTGTTGACTAAAGTTTTAATATAATTACTCAAATATTCAAAAACCATTTGTTTTATAACTTAAGTTTGAATATATTTTATTAAAAATATTTTAATGTAATTAAACTAAAATTTTAACTTGTATTTAAATAAGTAAAGGTCTGAATATATTTAATATTTTTAATTCTCAAAAATAATCCTATTGTATTAATTTTTCATGCATAATACAATATATGTTTTGTTGATGGGGTTTGAAAATTTTGATAAGTATTTTATGATTATGGTTGTGCAAATATTAATGCGTTCTTCATATTCAATGCTACATTAATGATGTAGGTTAACTTCTTAATTATTAGGGAAAACGAAACATCAAAGGCAACTATACTCTAATACCTTGTCTTGATTTTGGTAGTACTTAACATAATAACTACATCTAGCTATCTTTGAAATCAAAATACTCTTAATATATCTATGATATGTGTGTGTGAACTGGTGTTATAGGAGAAATTTACTCAATACATGTGCTGAATTTTCATTAGTTGATCGCTTGAGTAGGCTTGGAATTGCTCTTGATGGGCATTAATACGATTGGGCCTCCAAATCCAAATTAAGCTTTCGCACCCCTTTTGAGTCACAAAGAGTAAGGCCCACCATGTCTCTTAAGCTTACTTGATGGCTCAAGAGTTGCAATGTTACAATCTTAGAAGACTGGCTTTGATTTAATTGGAGAGATCTATTATCATTGTCGCTGCTATTACTTTTACAATCACTTGATGAAAGTACAAAACTTAATTTATGAATCCATAATGTATGTGAAAGCGAGATAGTCCTAGTAACAATGTAAACGAACACAATGGTTCAAAAGGTAGGTCGTGATTATTGCAATACTAGAGATCTATAACCTAATGGATCTAAAGTTACAGAAAAGATGTTTTTGGAGTATATGGTGACTAAGTTTAACATCTAAACATACAAGACAAATGAAATGATGCTAGAGCAATGTCTAAAATCGATAAAGGGTGGTTGAAAAACTAGAATGGTTGACTTGACATGGGAGAAATAGTCCTTCAAAGATCATCCTTCTCAACTTGCTAAAATGATGCCAAAATTGCATGATGTCCCATGAGTTTGGAATCATGAATCTTTACATACTATGTGATGTGTAATTATAGTGAAAAATAATTATCTCATATAATCCTGTTCTAATACACTTATCCTTTTAAGAAAAATCTTTATCTAAGAACTAAATTAATGTAAATTAATCATAGCTAAAAGACATATCTAAAGACTTATATTTATAATAGAATACTTATTTTAATTAATTTTATATTAATTAAAATAAGGTTTTAAACCTAAAATTGACTCAAAAGCTTTTGCATTTCGTATTTGTTATACATTAGCCTAATCATATGATGGATTATTTAGGCCTAAATTTTCCCTAGTGGGCTAGACCAAGGTTATTATGTTGATTTGGATCAGACTTGATCTTACTCTTATCTTTCATACTATAGCCCACAATTTGACCCTCGACCAAAAACTAGCTTGAGTCTACTTATACTTATTAATATATTTTTCGGATAAAATGATGTAGTTTTAGCATGTACTTCGTTTCAGAACCAAGGTCAATTTTTGCGTATAAACAACTAGATACACAAGATTTCGCAAAAGAAGGATTGGGTTGCCAGAGTTATAATAATTAACTATATAATAATCATTAACTATTCATTATTATTATATTCATTAACTATGATAATATCTTAATTTTTGTTATATGATTATATTTAAATTATCTATCATTAAATAGCAGACTTAGCATTATTTAGTTTGTTATCAGTAATTTTTTTTTCAAGCATTTTAGTTCTATTTTATAGGTATTAATGTGTTTTAACAAGAAAGACATGAAAGAGGAGTACAAAAGCACGTTCGCTAACCAACTGTGGAAACTATAAAGTTTTGTTCTTGGGAACCAAAATGCAAGCAAATGAGGATTAAAATACAGAAACATCAAAATAGAAACCAAAATCCAAAGAATCAAAATTAGAAGGACCAAATTATAATTAGGCACATTAATTACCTTTTTAGGCAGAACAAGTGGGGCGCGAATCCAGCAATCTTGCACAGGCAGAAAGCATGGCAAAAGCACGCCAAACCCTTGCTTGCCTGCGCTGTTTACGACCTAGGTCATTTCTTTTTTTATTTAATTTGGCCCATTTTTTGCTCTTAAATCAAAATGGATGGCTAGATTTAGTGGTATTCTAGATTTCCATGTTTTTTAATCATGAGTCACCCTAACTAATTTTAAAAAGAGGAGTTCTAGAGAGAGAAAAGAGTGGAATTTGACTAGAGAGAGAGAGAGAAGCAAAAATCAACAAGAAGAAGGGAGATTTCATTAAGAAAATAGAGGATTCTTATCAAATCTTGTGAATTCAAGATCTCTCCATCTAATTTTCTTTCTCTCCTTTTTTAATTTTATCTTGAATTGAACAATGTTTGTATTAACTAAGATTATGTATTTGATTGTTGAATTTTTATGATTAAACTTGAATTTTATTTCATATATGGCTAAACTTATTATCTAGGACAATGATTTAAACTATTGAAAGCGTCTATTTTTTAATATTGTGTTATTTTTTATTTAGTATCTAGTATTGAATATTTATCATGATGTTTAATACTTTTAAATATTTGGCCAATATTTGAGTGAATTATGGATTGATATAAGCAGTAGACCGTGTGATAAATATTATAAATTACATGTTATATGGAGAGGTACTAATATAATTTATGCAGTTTAATGTGAAATGATTACTAATCATAATGCACTTTCATTTAATTAAATTTATACAGAGATATAACGAATTTTTTAGATGCAAAGTAGTTTTGATTGATATCAGGGAGACTGTCGAATAGAATAATATGATTAACTGATATTACTAATATTAAATCAGAATAATATTAATTGAATAATTGAATGCAACTAATTAAAATCACATCATTCACCTTAGATTTTTCTATTAATTGAAATCTTTTAATTAATTTATTAAATAATTAATTTTTGCATATTTTAATTTCTTACTCAAATTGACAATTGATTTCTTCAAATAAATTCAAAATTAATTATCTTTAGTACTTAATAGATTGCATTTCTTATGGGTTCGACATCCTTCTGACACTGTATTACTTGTTACGATCTGTAGACTTACGGATATCGTGCACATACTACACAAATCACATAACAAGCTTTTGGCACCATTGTCGGGGAATGTTTAATTCTTTTAATATCAATTTGGGTTAATTTTGAATTTAACTTGAAGTTTATGTTTGTTTTTATTTGAATTTAATTTTAAGTTAATTTTTGTTTTTTATTTTAGTTGTTTCCTTTAGTGCATAAGAAAAGCAAGAAGTGACGATTTATTACCTTTTAATTATGAGATCAAGCGAACTTGTCAAAGAAATAGAAAGGAGAAGAGACAAGCATTGAGACAGCCACAAATTGGCACTATGGTACAGAATTATGGATAATGTTGGAGCTGAAGATCAGTGAGCTTTAGGGAATATGCTATTTGAACAATTAATTGAGCTTTAACCAGTATTAGAAGAACTGTCATTCAAGCAAACAATTTTGAGATTAAGCCAACCATTATTTAGATGATTCATATCTCACTGTAATTCAATGGGTTACCACATGATAATTCGAACACCTACATTGCAAACTTCATGGAGATTTGTAACCCTTTCAAATATAACAGTGTGTCCGATGATGCTATCAAGTTGAGACTTTTTCCATTATCACTGAGGGACAAGGCAAAGAGCTAATTGAGTTCACTTCCTTCTAGAACCGTCACCACTTCGGATGATTTAGTTCAGAAATTTTTGACAAAGTTTTTCCCTCCAACAAAGATAGCAAAGTTAAGGAATGGTATTTCCCTATGACAAAGACAGCAAAGTTAAAGAATGACACTACTATGTTTTCCCAACACGAAATGGAGTTGTTATATGAAGTTTGCAAAAGGTATAAGGACATGATGAGGAGATGCCACACCATAGCTTACTTAAATGGCTTCAAGTTTAAATAATCTATAATGGTTTAGGGAGTTCGACTGGGACACTTATAACTGTAGTTGCAAGAGGTGCGTTAATGCGGAAAAATATTGATAAGGCATATGATTTATTGGAGGTAGTGGCCGGCATTACATACCCATGGCTAACGAAACACTTGATATTGGAGAACACCTTTGAAGTTCATAAAGCAGATAACCTTACTGTACTTACTACTTAGTTAACTACATTCACTAATCAACTTAGAGCCATGATAGCAAATGCCATTCATACTCCATCAGTGTTTTGTGTTCTATACAATGGCAACCGTCCTAACATTGAGTGTCAAGTCGGTAACCTTTTTGCCCTTTCTTTTTTAGAGCAAGTCTAATATGTTGGAAACTACAATCAGCAATAAAATAATCTATTTTCCCACACTTATAACCAAGAATGGTAAAATCATCCTAACTTATCTTGAAGAAATAATTAAATTCTAGCAACCACCTACTAGTTTTCAACCTCAAAAGAAGAGAGTGAATTTAGAAAATGCCTAATATTTCCAAGTTCATGACAAAGACCAAAATTATATTGTAAAATCAAGCAGCATCTATTTGGAATTTTGAGGTACAAATGTGTTAGATAGCAAAGTTATTAACGGAGAGACAACAAGACTCCTTCCCAAACAATATGGAAACAAATTTAAGGGAGCAAAGGATGACAGTTACATTTTGGAGTGGAAAACCATTGATAGAGCTAAAAAATAACTTGGAAGAGATACTACAAATGAAGGAAGTTATTACATCATCCACAAAGGACAAGGACCATAATGAGCAAGCTTAAAACATTGCCAAAACATTTAAGGTGGCAAATCCTTCAATGTCAACTGGAAGAATTAACTTCTATCAAGAAATATGTACCACCTCCACCATATGTGCCACCAATATTGTTTCCCCAAATGTTAGCAAAACCATAGAAAGATCTTCAAACCAATGCAATCTTAGAGCAATTCAAAAGTTTTTCAATCAACATTCCATTCCATAAGGCAATTCAACAAACGTCGTCATACGTTAAGTTTCTTAAAAACTTAATAACTAACAAAAGGCAATTCAAAGAGCATAAGAAGGTGATAGTAAGTGAGGAAGTGAGTGCTATCTTACAATAGAAACTTCCTCCAAAACTTAAAGATTTAGGAAGTTTCACTATCCTTTTTGTTGTAGGAACTAAATTTTTTGGTAAATGTTTGCTTGATGTAGGTGCTTCAATTAATCTAATACCATATTTTATTTTTGCAACCTAAATCTTAGAGAATTAAAGCCTACAATAATGTCTATTCAACTTGCAAATAGATTGGTTAAGTATCTCATGGGAATACTTGAAGATATACTTGTTAAAGTTTATGATCTCATTTTAGTGATGAACTATGTAGTAGTAGATATTCAAAAAGGCGTTTGAGGAGACCTACCCATTCTTTTTGGTAGGCCATTCATGGCAATTGTTGAAGCAAAAATTAATGTCAAGGCAGGCACATTTGCACTTAATGTTCTTGTTATAACTAGAGAGTTCAAAGTTTTGATGCATTGAAGTTGTCATGTGATGAAAAGGAATGCTACTTTATTGGTACTAATGGGGATGTAGTGCAAGATTTAATAAATCAAAGTTGCATAAAAAATTCTTTAAGGATCATCCACAACCAACAAAAGGAAATAAATTCGAATCAATTAATGAGTACGAATAAGCAATTGGTTGTGGTTGTGTATACATCAAATGATTTTTCAAGCATTCTACACTTATATGATATATTTAGCAAAAACCACCCTTTTGATCTTGGAGAATGTCTCAACAAATACAATGATCATGTAAAGCCATATTCGTCATTTGAAAGAGTTGCAATGGTTGGATCTCACTCTTGACTAGTCACTTGACACTTAGAGATGAAAATTGGTTCAGCTAAAGACATTAAACGTAGTGCTATTTGGGAGGTAACCTAAGATTTTCGAGAAAGAAAAGATGATCTTTGCAATACTTGAAAGAGTTATTCAAATCAAGTGCTATCTTTCCCTTTTCTTTCTCTTTGCACTTTTAATATTTTATTCTATTTCCAAATTTTGTTAATTTATTCATTACATGATCTTAATTTCGATCATTTAGGACAATGTTAGGTTTAACTTTGGGAATGAAGTTGCTTGAAGTAAATTTTTAGGGTAATTTTTTTCATTTTCATGATTTTTTTTTTTTTGTGTTTATTTTCTTGTATTGAGTTACTTCCTTCCATTGTGAGAAATTTGTGGAAATGAATTACCCATGGCCAATTTTTAGTTGACCAAGTTAACCATGCAAAAGGCCATTTTACCCCTAATAAAATCAATTTTTTCCCTCTCTCTTCTCTTCGCTCTCCTCTCTTCTTTTCTTTTCTTCTTCCTTCTCTTCTTCCTTTTTTCTTTTTTTCCATTTTCTTCTTCTTCCGCAACAGTCACTATGGCTGCCATTGGAGGCTGGTTGCAGCAACCTTTCATGGCTGCCACATGCAACCATGAAAGGCTGCTTGTAGCAATCATGGTGGCTGCCTGCAATAGCCTTCCATAGCTACAACAGGCAGAAGTTAATGGCTGCCACACGCAGCCTTCAAAGGCTACTTGCAACTACCATTTTGGTTGCTTGCAGCAGTCAAGAAAGAAGGAGATAATAAAAAACGAAAAGAGAAAAGAAGAAAAGAAAAGAAGAGAGAGAAAAGGAGAGTGATGGAAAAAAATTATTTTTATTAATTTAAAATTATAAAATTACTATTTCACCCTTTTTATTATTTGAAATAACAGTGTAAGTTAACATTTTGGCGCGTTCTGATGACTTTCAAAATTTTTAGGAGCGTGATGAAGATTGTCAAAATAATTTGGGGTAAATTGAAGATTACCCATTGATAAAAAAATAATTATATAATCCAAAATAATTCAAATTTAATAATTATAAATATTATTATCATTAATATTAATGAATGATAATTAGGTAAAAACAATTTATTGATATGGAATATTTTATAATGTAAATTATTTTAAATTATAAAACTACTTTATATAATAATATAAAAAATCTCCAGAATGGAAAATATAATGATTAAAATCCTAAATATCACAAATGTAATACTAAAAAAGCTAACAAAACCATAAAAATAAAAAAATATCTTATATATAACATTAATAATCATCAAATAATTTATATTTGTGAAAAATATTATCACTTGCAATAGACAATAAGTGATTCTAAGGGTAAGATAGACTGATGAAGGCGACTCATGTCATTTTTAAATTTACGATTTAAAAAATTATATAATAATTTAGTTTTACAATAATCTCGATTAAATTTAATATAAATTTTAAAAATATTAAATTTATTGATTTGAGTATATATTTAAAGTATTTAACAAAAATTAGCTTTTACAATTACAAATTTTAATTTATTACTAAAAAAATATATCATCAATTTTCAATTTTTTATAAAATCTCATAATATAAATCAAATTTATTATATCTTTTCAATAATAATAAATTAATTCTTCATACTTAAAATCACTATTTCACATACCATCAAAATGACATAATAAAAAAAAATATTTGATTTTTTCACAAAATAAGTGACGAAAATAAAATAATTGATAACAATTATCAATTCAATAATCATTAACTATTATCTATTAATCACAAACAAAAAAAATAGTAATTTAATATTATATCTAAAAAATAAATAAAACGATAACTAATTACATTTAGATATGATTTAATCAAAAATTTTAAATATTCATACTAACATATAGAATGAGAAATGTATAATATGATATCAATCATATTAATTAATTTGTATAAATGTTATTTTATTAATAATTATAATTAAAATATAATAATTTAATATATTAATAATGAATAATTATAATCATATCAACACATAAATATTTTAAGGTCAAATAAATTTATAAATCAAAACAAATTTTAAATTTCAATATTAAATTTCAATTTCAAATTTCAAAATTAATTTTAAAACTCAAAATCAAATTTCAATTAAATACATTTTTTTGAAACCTTAAAATTAAATTGTAAAACAAAATTATAATATTTCTAATCAAATTTATTTTATTGAAATTTAAAGTTTATGACTTTAAAATATACTTATTGTTCTTTCAAACAATTATAAAAAAAATAATGCTAACAAAATTATATTTAAATAATTGTTAAAAATAAAATTATAATTAGATTATACAATTATTTTGTATGATAATAATAATTCAAAAAATCATATTTTTAATAATATAAATTAAATAGTTATTCTTAATTAAATATATTCAATTAAAATATTTTGATAAGTATAGTTGGCCCATTGGTGAAGCTCTTAATTGTTGTCTCTAAGGTCTGAAGTTTGAATCGCAACATTACAAAAAATTTTATATATTGGGCTTGTCAAGCTGGCCTAACATGGTCTATCACATGCTCGTGCTAGGCGCAGCCCATGGGCTTAAAGTTTCAGCCCAATCTGGCAAAATTTTCGTGTCGAACTGGGCTGTGTCTACACTGTTCATGAGCCGAATCGTACCTACATTATTAATGGCCTGGTCTCGTGCCGAACCAGCTCATTTGCGACCTCTAAATACAATAAGAGGTATTTTCACATATCTCATTTGATTTTTGTGAAAATCCCAATTTAATAAAAGATTTGTCGAAAGGAACCCAAACCTCCTCTATAAATAGTAAACTTACCAAAATGTCCCAAATTCATTTTTTTAAAATTAAAAAATAAGATTACTTTGATTAGATTTGAACCTATAACCTTATTGAAAACTATTAATATCTTAACCATTATACTAAACTCATTTAATTGATATAATTATAATCCTTAATAAATAACACTTTTGAAAAATACATATATAATAATTTCTATAATAATTAAAATTATTATGTTATTATAAAAAATTTATAATTCAAAAACAATTTTATAATCATTCAAATTCTATATAGAAACTTGAATTTAAAATTATTATTTTCATTAAATTATAAATTTTTATAACTATTATCATTATTTAGATTTTTTTAAATAAAATAATTTATTTTATTTAACAATTATTTAAGAATAATTTCTTAAAATTATTAGTGCTAATAATAATTTTAGCATAATTTTATTTTATAAAAATTTAAATTTATTTTCTTTAATAATTATTTAAGAACAATTTTATTATTATTTGATAATAATTTTAAATTCATGTTAGTATAAGAATTTTTTTAATTATAAGTTTTATAATAACAAAATAATTTTAATTACTATAGAAATTATTAGATATGTTTTTCCAAAAGGATTATTTATTAAAAATTGAAAAATACATTATTAAAATGTATTTGGTGCAGTTGTTAAGATATTGGTTTTTATTTTTTTTCACTATAGTTGTAGGTTCAAATCTAAGTAAAGTAATCTTATTTTGTAATTTTAAAAAAAAAGATTTGAGGGTATTTTAGTAAATTTCTTTTATTATAATAGAGATTTGTATTACAAATTTTCTACCAAACTGAAATTTTTATAAATTTCATGGGAGATATATGAAAATATCTCAGTATAATAAAGTTCAAAGGACGTGGAAAGAAGAGGTTGGTGGAGAAAGTAATAATAGAGATGATATTAATGGAAAGCAATAATGTCAAGATAATAATAGAGATTATTTTAAAGTTGAAGATGATAATTGTGAAAAGATAGATGATGCCTTAAACTTTGAAGAAAAATATATTTTTATATGAAGGCTTTATTTGGCTGTGACTAAGGCTTGGTTCCCTTAATTTTTTCTTTTATCTTTTCAAATGTTGATTTTAACTTTCTCTTCTAAAGGGGTCAAAAGTTCTAAAGACACTTAATGGAAGAGAATGACTCATATTACTTTATTTAAGATTATCTACCACATCTTACACTTATATTCATTTTTGAGATTCTTACACTTATATTCATCTTTGATATTACTTTATTGTTTTTTAAACACATGTCATAAGATTATTTGTCACATCTTACACTCATATTCATCTTTGAGATTACCTTATCGTTTGTTAGACACGTGTCACACTTGTTCTCTTCTATAGTCTCATCTGCTAGTCTTCTGGATCTTGCCAAGTTGCTGCCAAGGTTAAGTGGTCCTTACTGTTGCCAAGTGGCCCCATCTTCTAGCTATTAGACTTATAATATCTCTATAAACATAGGGAGAATGCCTAATTTCCCTATAATTTTTAAACTAATACCCCATTACCCCAAATATTTTCTCTAATATTCTATTACTCTTAATAGATTCGAATCTAGAACTTGATAAAATTTATCTAATACTCATACCACTAAACCAAGCACATTTTATTGATAAGTTAACAAATTTTTAATATAAAAAAAACCCTTTTAAATATATATATAATAAATTCAAAATATTTTGAATTTAAAAGTATTGTTAGTATCATTAAATTAAGAAATTGATAATGATTTCAAAATAATTTTAATTTTACAATAAATTAGATTTATTTTCCTTAAAAATTTAGAAATATTCTAAAATTTTAAAATTATTATTATTAATGATTATTTTAGAATAATTTTATAAAATAATTTAAAATTACTTTATTATCGTTAATAATAATTACAAAATAATTTTATTTTTATAATAAATTAGATTTATCTTCTTTAACAATTATTAAAAATATTATAAAATTTTAAATTATTATCATTAGTAATTTTTTAGAATTATTTTATAAATTTTAATGATTATAAAACTATTTTTAAATTATTAAAATTTTTACAATAATAAAAGTAATTTTTACTTTTAATAGAATTTATTATACATTTTGAAAAGAGATACTTATTAAAAATTTGATAAAATATTAATAAGAGTCATTTGGTGAAGTGGTAAGGGTTGATATGTTTTATAGTGTTTTAAGGTTCAAATCCCCATAGCCAATACTTATTTTTCAATTTAAAAAATTCAGTTCAATTAGTTCTAATTCAATGGTTCATGATACTAGCTCAAAAATCAAAGGAGAATCGAGCATTTTCTCATTAAAATATAAGTGCAACTTAGAGCAAAATCTCTTAACTGTTATGTTACTTTTAACATATGGATCATCTATCTTATCCTTTTCACATGAATTGTGTGCATTGATCATCTAATCTTGGGTGAGAAATATTATGAAACTAAGTAAAGAGTTAAGCAAACTTTACAATATTACAAAGAACTTTAGGACATCATCGCGATCTTTGGATTGGACGAATTATTCAAAGAGGATTGCTTAACCATAGTAAAAGCATGAAAAATGAGATCACAGCCTTCTTTCGTAGCAAAAGTATCTATCAATTCCCCCAAAATATTTATTGGTTACGCAGAAACAATAAGCCCAAGTAGGAGCGAGTCCCTAAGGGAGACACCGGCCTGTATAAAGCCGAAACATAAGGGTAAGTAGGTGTAGTTCAATTAAAATTAGGGATGGAAAAAGAAATTTCAGAGTTAATTTTTTTTAAAAAATAGAAAAAGGTGTTTTTTTTAAAATTTTAAACTAAAAAAATATGACGTCCAAATAAACAAATTAAAACTTAAAAACTGAAATCAGCATGTAAAATTTCCAATATTCAGAGTCCACATTAGTCAACTAATAGCAAAATTAAAGGAGTTATTATTAACAGATAGTATCCGATAATTTCTTTAAAATTTTTTGTCAATAAAGTGTTATTCTCACAAATTCAGAAATTATTATATATGAAAAATTCATTATATGACTATACTCATTATTATATGAATAGTTGAGATGTGTAATAAATTATGTTGAAAACAATAAAAATTTATTATAAAAATGATTGTTGCTCTACTTGTTAGATCATCTGATTTGTACTTTTTCAAATAATTGTAAAAATATATATATATATTTTTTCCATTCAGTATTTACTTTTAGATAGGTGCAATGTCACAAACATCTTATAAAATTATGAAAATAAAAATTTTTTAAAATAAAAAATAAAGAAAATTAAAAAAGAAAAAAGCAACTAGTAATAATATGAGAACAAATATAAATATATTGTTTTTCATATGAAACAAACCATAACTTAATGTTTATAAGTTTTAGATAAAAAAAATTAATATATCATTTAGATTAGGTATGAATATGTATTTTAACTTTTAGATTAATTAAAAATTCAGTTGAAAAAAGTTACTCTAGTCCCATCTAAGTTTATTGCAAGCAAAAATATGTGCATGAGCGAAAATATGTGTGTGAGTGTGGAGAAAATATTTACCCTGAAAACTTCAATAAACTTTTACTTCTGCAAGAAATTATATACTTTCAAAGATTTTGAGATATTCTTTTTCTAAAAAGTCGAATTTCACCTTGAATATGGTAAATTCTTTAAATTAAAAAATTACCCAATTTAAATTAAGAATTTTTTATTAAAACAAGTTAAAATATGCCAAAAAAAATCTCTGAAAGTTATTACTCTCCTATCCAAAAATGAATCAAACATTTGAATGGAGAGAGAGTTGTATAAAGGTTACATAGTAGTTGCTAAACATTTGTCATGCCAGATCATTTCTCGTTGGCATCTTGATTTTTCTAAATAATTAAAAAAAAAAAAGCACGCACTCGCAATTGGCAATATTTTATTTATTACAATTATTTATGTTTCTAAATAATTAAATAGATACAGTCTATTTAATAAATAAAGTATGGGTCAAGTCAAAATGATTGGCCTAAACCATTTCTATATTATATTGTTCAATGAATGATATAACAATATCATCGACGAGGAAAGGTTTGCACATACATACATACATACATACATACATACATATATATATATATATTACCAGTTTTTACTTCAATTACTTTGCTTTTAAAATGCATTGATATATTCACACATGTCGTGCATGTGTTAATATATTTATTATTTATTTTAATTACTAATATTTAAAAAGTTAAATGTATCAAATTATTTTTATTTTTTTGATAAATTTAGAAATAAAAATTTACATAAATATTTTTGAAAGTGATGAGATTAAAATATAGATTTAAGTAAATTTTAAAAGTATATATATCTATATAAGACGGATCAATGTCACCCTTACTTTATATAATTTTTCATATTATTTAGAAATTGTTAGATGTAAGAATTTTCAATAATTAAGATTTAAAATTTTATCTCACATGTATATTATTTACAATACATTAAAATATGAGAGATTTACAAATTACGAAATAATAGAATAAAAGAGAGATTTAAAAGACATAAAATCTCTTATTAAATAAATAAAAATATTTATTATGTTTAATTTTCATCCTCCACGTATTCTTGATTAAAGGACTACATAAAAAATATGTGTAAATTTTTTAGGTTACAAATTATATAAAAGATGAGAAGATAAAGCAACAAGAATGATTATGAAAAAAGTGGTCAAAATAAAACACCTTTAATAAACATTATTGGCCGGCTGGCTCAAACTAATATATTTAATAATAATCTAAATGCAACAAAAATAATGTAATTAATTAAATAAATAAATAATAAACACGTTGCTAATTATTTTATTTGAATAGGACAAATATCGAATATTTTCCTACTTAATCGTATCAAAAGCCAATAATTGAATATATATATTAATCGTTAACCATGCACATGCATAAATATAATAATATTTTTTAATTATATATAAAATTAAGAAAAATTGACAAATACTTCTTGATATTTGGGGTAATAAATAGATACCCCTAATATTTGAGAAAAAAATAGATATTCTTTCAAGTTTGGCTAAATAGACAGATACCCCCTTAATTAGTCATGAAAAATAATTTTTAATTTTGAGAATAATGATATAATTTATATATAATTATATTAATTTACAAATAAAATAACTTACATAATTTATGCAATTTATAATCAAATATTCTTAATTTATAACACAATCAAATAAAATAAAACCCAAATAATATATGAATTATATTATTTATAATTTTGAAAATATTTATATAATTTATGTGTAACTCTGTTAATTTATATAATTTACATATTTTTTAAAAATATTAAATATTATTAATATAATGATAATAAAATTATTTAAAATATTAATAATAATTTAGAGACTAATTATCAAAAATATTTGAACACATAATTATTAAAAATAAATCATAAAAATATATTAGTTATTATATATTAATAATTTTATTAGAATGATCAATTAATATACTTTTTCAAATATATAAAGATAAAGTAATTATTTTTTATAATTATATAATAATTTAAGGGATTTCTATTTATTTAACTAAATTTGAGAAAGTATTTGCCTTTTCCTAAATACGAGGGATCATTTGTCAATTTCACTAAAGTTAATAAATAGGGTTTTGTTGCTTTTCAGGCTTGTATAAATAGTTTTAGCCTAGCAGCAGCAGCAGCAGCCGGTTGAAGTTAAGTTTGAGAAGAAAATGAAGGGCCAAATGACGGTGGATACGGTGGTGGAGGTGGCGGCGAACGCCGTGTGGGAAGTGTACCGTAGCCTTGAGTTTGCGAGACTCGTTAATCAACTACTGTCGGACGTTACTGGAAGAATAGAAGTCGTCGAAGGTGATGGAAGTGCTGGCACCATTCTTAAGGTTACTTGTCCACCGGGTAATTAATTAATTAATTTTATATATTTTATATATTTCTTTTAATTACGATACTTTTAATTTTATATATTTCTTTTACGTCAAGACATATATATATATATATATATTTTACCATTAAGATTAAATATAATATTTAGTTTAATTATATCTATTAAGTTTATTTAATTTTTAAAAATATCTAAATTTAAAAATATACAAATAGTGTAAAAAAAGTGTAAAAATTATAAAGTTATTGATTCATCCTTTTATATATATATATATATTTATTTATTTATATAATGCATATATTATGACATATCATTTAGTTAACAACTTAATTAAGGTTCTGTTTGGTAGTAATTAATTAGCATTTCATTAGCATTAATTGATGTGTTTCACAATTTATTTCTTTTAAAAATCATGTTATTATCACTTGTCCAAAAATTTTTATAAAAATCTTTTTTTATGTACTTCATCAAAATATATTAAAATAAAAAAATCTTAAAACACCTTTTTAATTTCAAAAATGACCTTCATTATTTTACTTATTTGTAAACTTTGTTGTTCTTAAACTATTTTTTTTTATTGTTTAGATGAAAAATAATTAATTGATTTTTTCTTGAAAATATGCTCAATTATAATTCTTAATGGATAAATTTTCACTAATTTGATATTGTGATTGAAAATTTAGTGAAATTTTATGATCAACTTTTCCTGCATTCATTGTTATTTGCTTTATCAATTTAAACTTCTTATTTTATTTGTTGAAGAATAAAAAATATATGATGATTAAAAGTCAAAAGTTAGTAGAAAAATTAATAAATTATATGTATATTATGTGAGATGTAAATGTAAAGAATATTTAACATTAAAAGAAAATGATAAGTTAAAAGTTAGTACAAATATTAATGAATTATACAGATATTACTTGATGTAAAAAATGTTTTAAGGTAAAATAAAATATGTGAGTTCATTTATATATGTCTTCTATGCAATTTTAATTAAAATTAAAATTAAAAATAAAGGAACAGGGTTTTAAAAGAAATTAAAAGAGTTGTAGCTATTTTCTAAAAATCTCTAAATCGAATTAGCACTTTAACTAATTTTTATGAAAAATATTTAAACAAAATATTACTAATACAGGAATATTTGTTACATTTATATTTAATTTCATATAATAATTAATTTAAAAAATACATATATCATCTATTTTGGTGATTTGTTAATACTATAATAGTTTTTTAATTACACTCGAAAACATGTAATTTAATATTGAAAAAAAATATACAATAAATACCTTTTATAATTAATAATCAAACAGTAATGGTTTTTCTAAAACTCTAAAAAAGAAAAGTATTAAAAAGTATATAAATGCTATTTATATTAATGCTTTCTCTTTAATACTCCTAATGGAACCTTAAATTACAAAACATAGCTTATAATCTAACTTTATAATAAATTACTTTATTTGTTTAAGTCAACATTAATTAATAATATTTTTTCTCCAATATTTGTGTATTAGGAACTGCTCTTGGGGTTGATTACATAAAGGAAAGAGTCATAGAAATAGATGATGAGAAGCGTATAAGAGTACAAGAAATAATCGAAGGAGGTTTTGGATTTGATATTTATAGAGTTCGATCAGAAATCTTAAAGAAAGATGATAAATCAAGCATCATAAGATCAACACTTGAGTATGAGATCAACGATGATAAGGTAGATGATGTTGCTTCTCATCTTATTACCACCAAACCAATTGAATTTAGAGCTGAAACCATTGCCAAATACCTCATCCAAATCAATAAAGCTTGAATTATATATTATTATATATATGATTCATGAATTTAAATTTTAAATAATATAATATTTCAAGTATATGTGTTACATAATATTTTTATCATGTGATTTTACATTAGTGTTATTTTTCTTATTTCAATGAAATTATATAAAGAGTTTATTTACATATGAATAAAATTTAAATATTAAAAAGAGCGTAGATTCAACGATCTCAATTATTGAAAGTATGTAAATTCAACGATCTCAATTATTGAAAGTATGTAAATTTAATAATTTATAAATGAGTATATGTGTGTATATATATATATATAATATTTTTTTATTATGAATATATAAAATATTTGTGTAAAAAATTAAATATTTAAGAATGTAATGGTTTAGTCCAAGCGGGTTTTCCCAACCCAGCCCATTGATTACATAGGGTATGTTTGGGCCTTAATGGGCTTCTTGATATGGGCTATAACATCGGCAACAACCAAAGCCCATCCATCCCTCCCATCATTATTAATTTATTATTTCATCATTATTAATTTATTGCGGTGTAGGGGGAAGGTTACCATCACATTGCGTTTGATGCATAATAATACTATATCTCCTCATTATTTGAATAATCAAGCGAAAGCCATTAAAAAATTAACAACTTTATAATGGAAGATTATTATATCTCCTCATTATTTGAATAATGAAGCAAACCCTATTAAAAAATTAACAAAGTTTGTACTTATCTTCCATTATCTTCCTATTGTTTGACCATTTCAACAAACAAGAGACATGCTATAATACAATGGGTGTATTGTACAATTTTCAATTTATTCCTTACGATTTAAGTTTTTATTCTGATTTTAATTTTTTTTGGTTAAATTTTTTCAAAATAAAATATATAAATTAAAAATATAATGCAAAATTCAAAAATTACAACATAAAAATTAAAGAGTTCTATGATATAATTGAGACTTTGTTTGATATTAAAGTTTTATAACTTTAAATTTATATATAAAAATATTAAATATCAAATATTAAGAATCTCCCAAAAATCAGTGTTAATAAACACTTTTTAATATCATTTTCAAAGCACAACAGAAGATATATCAGACAATTCACAATAAAACTTTAGAGTAACAAAAAACTTAAAAATTATGAAAGATAACAACAAAACAATATTAGAAAGATGTAGTGTGCATCTAAATACACCATAACAAAACCCAAGAAGAGAATGGTCAACATGAAAAATTTTCTCCATCGTGTGATGTAAAAGGCCAATTTCATTGGACAATTACATTACTTATTGTGAAAGTTTACTCTAAAAAGTCAATGGCAGCGGCCTAAAATATCAGTACATATGTGCTCACCGCTATACACATTGAGCACAAAAAACACCGAGAAAAGATTAATAGGTTTGTTTGGCAGCAAAAGGAGTTGAAATGAAGGGGGAGGTTTCTCATGAATTGGAGGTAAATGTGCCTGCAAGTCAAGCTTGGGAGCTCTATCGGACAAATCATCTGGCAAAACTTGTTGAAAAAGAGGCTCAACACATTGAAAGAATTGAGCTTGAAGGTGATGGAGGTGTAGGAACTATTGCCCACCTGACTTTTGCACCAGGTATTACGATCAAACACTTGTTTTTTCTTTTTCATGTTGCTGTAAATTCCAACTTATATTGGCTGTTCTTTGAATGAAATAGGCACTCCAGGTACTTCATTTTACAAGGAGAAATTCACCAGGGTTGATAATGAGAAAAGGATAAAAGAAACAGAGGGGGTTGAAGGAGGATATATGGATTTAGGTTTTACCCTTTTCAGAGCGATCTTTGAAATCATAGAGAAAGGGAATGATTCTTGCATCATCAAATCAACAATTCAATATGAAGTCAAGGAGGAGGCAGCTGCTAATGTTCAATATGCCAGTATTCAGCCTCTTGCAAATATAGCAGAAATTGCCAAAAATTATCTCATCAAGAGCAAGGCTTAAGCTTAACATGCATAATATGTTTCAAACTGTACTCCGCTATGTTACTCTACTCGTATCCTCTTATCAGCAATAGACTGAATAAGAGAAGCTCACTGTTTTCATCTTCTTGTTTTTCCCGTGTCATTGAAGAAATAAGACAACCACTATTCATGTACTTGGGAATAATAAAGTCAATGAAAAATCACGCAGACGAAGGAAATGCAAATATATGCCCAAAACCACCCAAGAAATTACAAGAAATTGAACTTGGTTCAAACATACTAGATGAATCTACAAAGAAACTACCATCTTAAGACTTTTAGTCATTACTACCACATACTAGTTTAACTTGCATGCTTTCCCTAGCAAACCTAGAAGAATATGTTTGACTTTCTTTAGCTTCTTCCAGATGCGGGTTCTTCACCTCAATGTGAATTTTAAAGGGACATTCATGCTAGATTTGCCCTAGTTTCATGGCATCTCAGTCTAAAGAGAGAATTACCATTTCATTCAACTTATTAGTATAAGAAAAAGAATACATATTCAAATTATATTTCAAATCCCAGAAACATAAGTACAAGGCATGGGAGGAAAATCACTCTCCATAATGTTAAAAATTTTCCCGTACTAGAAAAAGTTATCGTTAATAAATGCTTGCATGTCTAATGTAAGGAGAGGAAGAACACTATCATGTTTCCACAAACATTAAGCATGCTTTCTTTAACTGTTTTTGGCTAACATTTAAAAGAATTCACTTCAACTCAAATGTGTTTTAAACCCTTTTGGGAGACTAACAAGACATATCTAGAATCTCAAGAAATGATCTCATTTTGATAATTTGTTTCTTTTAAGAATGATGTTATTGTCTCTATTCATTACTACTTGCTTTATCAATGTAAACTCGTTATTTAATTTGTTGAAGAATAAAAAATATATTTATCATTTAGAGTTCAAAAAAAAAAGGTTTATGATAACTACAAGTTAAAATTTAGTAGAAAAAATTAATAATGTAAATGTAAAGAATATTTAACATTAAAAGAAAATGATAATTACCTTTAGACATGCCATCAGTATTAGCCTTAATCCATCCAAAAAGAGGAGGATGCCAGACAATCGGAGTCACCTTAAGGGCTATATAATGACTAGAAGGATACCAAGAGATCAGTATTAGCCTTAAGTAAAAGTTAAAAACTAGTAGGAATATTAATAAATTATACATTTAACACTTGGGTTAAAAAGTGTTTAATGTGAAATAAAAACATGTGAGTGCATTTATCTATGTCTTTTATGTAATTTTAATTAAAATTAAAATTTGAAAATAAAAGATGGGGTTTTAAAAGGAATTTGAAGGAGTTGTAGCAGCATCACTCTTTTCTAAAAATACTTATTTAAATAGAATTAGCACTTTCACTAATTTTTATGATAAAATATTTAAAATAAAATATTACTAATTCATGAATGTTTATTACATTTATATTTAATTTTGTACGATAATTAATTTAAAAAATACACATATTATCCATTTTGGTGATTTGTTAATATCATTATATTTTTTAATTAATCATTAAAACACTTAATTTAGTATTAAATAAAATAAATATTTTTTATAATTGATAACCAAACAGTAATTATTTTTTAAAATTGTTAAAAAAAGTGCTAAAGAGTATGTAAATGTCAATTATATTAATGTTTTCTATTTAACACTTCTAAACAAACCCTATTATACAACATATCTTATAATCTAAATTTACAATAAATTATTTTTATTTGTTTAACTTAACGTTAATTAATAATATATTTTTTTTCCAATATTTGTGTATTAGGAACTGCTCTTGAGGTTGACTATATGAAGGAAAAAGTCACTAAAATAAATGATAAGAAGTGTACAAGAGTACAAGAAATAATCAAAAGAGATTTTGGATTTGATTTGTAGAGTTCGATCAGAAATCATAGAGAAAAATGATAAATCAAGCATCATAAAATCAACACTTGAGTATGAGATCAACGGTGATAAGATGGATGATGTTGCTTCTTATCTTATTAACAGCAAGTCAACAAAATTTATGACTAAACTGAACCCAATGGCAAATACCTCAACCAGGTCAACAAAGCCTGAATTATATATTATTATATATATGATTAATGAATTTAAATTTTAAGTAATGTAATGTTTCAAGTGTATGTGTTACCTGATGTTTTCATTACGAGATTTAATGATTATATTATTGTTAGTTTTCTGCTCTTGAGAGAAATAAAATCTTCAATGAAATTATTTCAAAATTTATTTTATATATGAATAAAATTTAAACATCGTAAATTAATCAAATTTCTTGATGTTTACATATTATCACAAGCAATTTTAACTATCAAAAATGGTAAATTTAAAGGTTTATAAATAAATAAAAATAAATATATATATGTAGATTATTTATAATAACTTCTTTTTTTTATATAATTTTTTATATCAATTTTATATCAATTGAATATGATCATATATTTAACAGTTAAATATATGTAGATCTAATATCTTATAATTAATATAAAAAAATTATGTAAAAAATAAGATCATTGATTATATATATAATTTTTTTGTTATGAATAATATATAAAATTTGTTTTAAAAAAAATAATATTTAAGTAATGTAGTCATATGGTCCAACCGGCCTTCTTCGGCTTTTGCCAACACAGAACCGTTGACCGCAAACTGTTTGGGCCTGACTGGGCTACCACGTCAGCAATAACCGAGTCCCATCCATCCCTTTCATCATTATTAATTTATTATGGCGTAGGAAAGAGGCCATCCATGGTACTGGGTTCGATGTATAATAATACACTCTATCTGGATAATTGAACAATGAGGCAAAGCCCGTTGAAAAATTAACGGACGTTGTGATTACCTTCCATTCTCGTCATATCTTTGTCCATTCCGGTTGAAAAATTAACAACGTCGTGATTTATCTACCATTGTGCTCCTATCTTTTAACCATTCCAACGAACAAGAGAGATGCTATACAATCGGTGTATTGTACAATTTTCAATTTCTTCCTTACAATTTAAGGCTTTTATTCTCATTTTAAAATTTTTTTAATTCAATTTTTGAAAATGAAATATATAAGTTAAAAATATAATACAAAGTTTAAAAATTACTTGAGTAATAAGATAAAATTGAGAATAAATGTCGAATATTAGGAAAAAAAATTAAGTAAATCTCCCAAAAATTAGTAGTGTCAACACTTTTCAATTTCATTTTCAGAGCACAATAGAATATGTATCACAATTCACAATAATCAAAGATAAAAACAAAACAATATTAAAAGGATAGAGTATAAATCTAAATATACTAAAACAAAACCCCAAGAAGAAGAACGGTCCAAATGAAAAATTTTCTCCATCGTGTGATATCAAATTCGATAATTAAATGACTTACTGTGAAAGTTTAGTATGAAAAGTCAATGGCAGCATCCTCAAATATCACTATAAATGTGCACACAACTACAAACACTGAGCACAGAAAACACTGGAGAAAAGGTTAATAGGTTTGTATGGTAGGAAACAGAGAAAAAATGAAGGGGGAGATTTCCCATGAATTGGAGGTAAACGTGCCTGCAAGTCAAGCCTGGGAACTCTATAGCACAAATGAATTGGTAACACTTGCTGCAAAAGAGGCTAAACACATTCAAAAAATTGAGCTTGAAGGTGATGGAGGTGTAGGCACTGTTGCCCACCTCACTTTTGTACCAGGTATTACAATCAAACCCTTCTTTTTTTCTTTTTTTATGTTGTGTAAATTCTGACTTATATTGGCTGTGCTTTTGAATGAAATAGGTCATCCAGGTTTTTCATCTTACAAGGAGAAGTTCACCAAGGTTGATAATGAGAAAAGGGTAAAAGAAACTGAGGGGGTTGAAGGAGGATATATGGATATGGGGTATACTCTTTTCAGAGTGATCTTTGAAATCATAGAGAAAGGAAATGATTCTTGCATCATCAAATCAACAGTTCAGTATGAAGTCAAGGAGGACGCAGCTGTTAATCTTCAAGATGCCATTCAGCCTCTTGCAAATATAGCAGCAATCGCCAAAAAATATCTCATCAAGAATAAGGCTTCAGCTTAAAATGCTTAATATGTTTCAAAATGTACTCTGTTATGTTACTCGTATCCTCTTATCAGCAATAGACTGAATAAAAGAAGCCTACTGTTTTCATCTTCTTGTTTTTCCTCTGTCATTGAAGAAATAAGATAACCGCTATTCATGCACTAGGGATCAATAAAGTCAATGAAAGATCACACCCATGAAGGAAATGCAAATTTATGCCCAAAACCAAGCAAGAAATTATAAGAAAGTGAACTTTAGATGAATCTACCAAGAAAATACCATCTTAAAACTTGTGGTCATTACCACATACTAGTTTAACTTGCATACTTTCCCTAGCAAACCTAGAAGAATTTGTTTGATTTGCCCTAGTTTCATGGCGTCTCAGTCCAAACAGAGAACTGACAGATGAAGCAATTCCGAAATTTTAATAAGAATGGCCGCCAGAGAATTACCATTTCATTCAGCTTATTAGTATAAGAAAAAGAAGGCATATTCAAATTATATTTCCAATCCCAGAAGCATAAGCACAAGGCATGGGAAGAAAATCACTCTCCATAACGTTGGAAATTTTCCCGTACCAGAAAAAGTTACTGTTAACGAATGCTTGCATGGCCAATGGTAAGGAGAGGAAGAACATTATCATGTTTCCGCAAACATTAAGCAAGCTTTCTTTAACTATTTTTGGCCGGCATTTAAGGACTCACTTCAACTCAAATGTGTTTTAAATCCTTCTGGGAGACTAACAAGACATATCTAGAATCTCGAGAAGTGATCTTATTTTGATTTCCTTTCAGTAGATTAACAAGATATATAAAGTAAAAATCACCTGCTAATAGCCCTGTGACAGAGTTTTTACCTCTTTTAACTCTTACAAGGGTTCGAGTTTTCAAGGTCATATAGGGGCAGATTTTCTTGCTAAAATAAGAGTAAATTTTACCCAAATTAAACGCAAATTTATGCAATAACTTACTCTAGAAAGTTGCATCCAAATTCTTGCTAAAATAGCACAACAATAATGGAATATTCTTAAAGTCAAAATGTCCATACATGAGTAGTAAAACTTGAAACTGTTTTGATAAGACTGAGATGCCATGTTACATCAGTTAACAACCACATATTCTGAGCTCCACTCTCATCCGCCATTCTGCTCTTCTGCTCTTTAGACATTCTCATCTCCTCATTCAAAAGCCAACTAGTAATAATTGAATGTATATTAATCGTTGACCATGCCCATGCATAAATATAATTATATATTTCTAATTAAATATAAAATTAATAAATAGGGTTGTTGCTTTTCACGCTTAGAAAATTTTCCCGTACCAGAAAAAGTTACTTTTCCACCAGGTAATTAATTAAATGATTTTATATATATATATATATATATATATGCGAATGATGACGCTTTATTAATTAAATTCCCACTTATCTAATTATCAAAGAAGACTAATAATCTTGCTAGGAGGATCAAACCACCAGGTTAACTTAGAAATATCAACACTCAAGTTAGCCAATTTATCAGCAACTTTATTCCCTTCTCAAAAAGCATGCGAAAATTGAAGAAGATGCATGGAAGCCATAAGAAGACAACATCGAAATCACAACGAGCGAAGTTCCCATGGAGGAATAAACTCACCATTCTGAACGCAGGAAAGAACGAAGAGTGAATCACTCTCAAGCCAAAGAGATAGCCAGCCATGTTTGTGAGCATCAATAATAGCTTGAAGAATAAAATGCAACTCTGCAAAAAAACAGTTACGAATACCCAATTGCTTCACAAAAGCACCACCAAAATTATTCATAAAATCCTGAAAAGCTCCTACAGAAGATGAGACACTGGAAGACATACCATCAGTATTAGCCTTAATCCATCCAGAAAGAGGAGGATGCCAAACAAGTGGAGTCACCTTAAGAGCCATACAATGACTGGAAGGAATACCAAGAGATCAGTATTAGCTTTAAGTAAAAGTTAAAAACTGGTAGGAGTATTAATAAATTATGCATTTGATACCAGAAACACGAATTAAACCCACAACACATGACGTTCAGTCACAATTTTTGAAAACAAGCAATAACAAATATTGTAGAGATTTGTTTGGATGGGTATTGTGGTTTTTATTGGTAAATTTTAAGAGTGTGTATGTATATATATGTGTGTATATATAATTTTTTATATTTTCTTATAAATTGTTGCATGGAAGAACTTTTAATAATTAAGATTTAAAATTTTATCTCACATGTATATTAATTACGATACATAAAAATATGAAAAATTCACAAATTACAAAATAACATATTAAAGAGAGATTTAAAAGACATAAAACTCCTTACAGCATGTTTGACAGAAGAAACTAGATTGCACTATTTTATTGTTCAGGATAAAATTTTTTTGGTCCAATGTTTGGTATAGGTAATGACTATTTAAAAATTAAAAATAATATAATTTAAACCCCTCAAACTATACCACAACTTCTCTTAAATAAAGCCTGTATTATACTATTTTTATTTATTCTTTTAAAAAGTAATTTTTTTTTAAAATAATAATATTTTAAATTATTTAATTATTAATTAAAAATAATAATTTAAAAAATTATTTTATACAATTAATATATTATAATACAATCTCACACCAAATATAATAATATTATATTAAATTTTATTTAATACAATTCATTATAATTCAATCCGATTTATTTTATTATAATTTAATAAAGTTCAATACATCCTGTCAAATGTATCCTTAATAGATAAATATAAAATATTTATTATATTTAATTTTTATCTTTTTAATCTAAGGATTAAAAAAAGATGTAAAATTATGTGTAATTTTTTTTGGGTTACAAATTATTTAAAAGATGAGAAGATAAAGCATCAAAACATAATGAAAAAAATGGTCAAAATAAAATACCGTTAATAAATATTATTGGCCGCGTGGGAAGCGTACGGTAGCCTTAAGTTCGTAAGACTTGTTAATCAACTACTGGCGGACGTTACTGGAAGACCAGAAGTCGTTGAAGGTGATGGAAGTGCTGACACCATTCTTAAGGTTACTTTTCCACTCGGTAATTAACTTTTTTTTTAATAAACGAGGTAATTATTTAATTACATATATATACATATAGACATCTACTATAAAGAATGGTCACCTTTAATTTTATATATATTTTTATATTGATTATATATCATTAAATTTATATATTTTTTAATGTTTAAAATTAAATTTAATATATATATTAATTATATATATTAAATTTATTTTAACTATTAAAATTATTTAGATATAAAATATATAAATAATATATATATAAAAATTATAAAGGTGCTGATTTGTCCACCCATCCACACACAGGTGCACACACACATATATATATATATATACACTTAATTAAGGTTTTATTTGATAGTGATTGATTAACATTTCATATATATTAATTGATGAATTTGACAATTTATTTTTTTTAATAATGCTGTTATTGTCACTTGTCCAAATTTTTTATAAAAGTCTTTTTCTTTATTTCTCTATCCAAATATATTAAAATAAAAAAATTGTTATAACATCCTACTAATTCCAAAAATGACCTTCATTATTTTACTTATTATTTGTTAACTTTATTGTTCTCAAACTTTTTTCTTTTTCTTTCAAAAAATAACTTTTTCTTTTATTGTTTAGATGGAAAATAATTAACTAATTTTTTTCTTTAAAATATGCTCAATTATAATTTTTAGTGGATAAATTTTCATTAAATTTGATATTGCTATTGAAAACTTACTCCTTTATGATTAACTTTCTCTTCATTTATTATTATTTGCTTTATCAGTTTAAATTTCTTGTTTAAGTTGTTGAAAAATAAAAATACATTTATTCAATTTACAGTTCAAAAAAAAATTATGATGACTAATAACTAAAAGTTAGTAGAAAAATTAATAGATTATATGTATAGTATGTGTGATGTAAATGTAAAGAGTATTTAATATTAAAAAAAATAGTAAGTAAAAATTAAAAACTAGTAGAAATATTAATGAATTATACATTTATTACTTGGGTGTAACAACTATTTAAGGTAAAATAAAATATGTGAGTTCATTTATATATGTCTTTTTATGCAATTTTAATTAAAATTAAAATAGGAAATAAAAGAACGGGGTTTTAAAAAGAATTTGAAGGAGTTTTAGTCTCATCACTCTTTTCTAAAATACTCAATTAAATGGAATTAGTACTTTCACTAATTTTTATGAAAAATATTTAAAATAACTGCGTGAATATTTGTTACATTCATACTTAATTTTATATAATAATTAATTTAAAAAATACACATATTATTTAGTTTGGTGATTTGTTAATACCATAATACTTTTTTTTAATTAAACACTAAAATACTTAATTTAATATCGAAAAATTTATAATAAATACTTTTTATAATTAATAACTAAATCATAATTGTTTTTCTAAAACTTTTAAAAAGAAAAATATTAAGGAGTAATATAATTAAATACTACTTAAATTAAAGTTTTCTTTTGAACACTCTCAAACGAACTCTAAATTACAAGACATGTTTTATAATCTAAATTTATTATAAATTACTTTATTTGTTTAACCCAACATTAATTAATAATATTTTTTCTCCAATATTTGTGTATTAAGAACTGCTCTTAGGGTTAATTATATAAAGAAAAAAGTCATAAAAATAGATGATGAGAAGCGTATAAGAATATAAGAAATAATCGAAGGAGGTTTTGGATTTGATGTTTATAAAGTTCAATTAGAAATCATAGAGAAAGATGATAAATCAAGCATTATAATATTAACACTCGAGTATGAGATCAATAGTGATTAGGTAGATGATGTTACTTCTCATCTTATTACCACCAAGTCAATAGAATTTAGGGATTTAACCCTCGGCAAATATGTCACCCACATCAACAAAGTCTAAATTATATATTATTATATATATGATTCATGAATTTAAATTTTAAGTAATGTACTATTTCAAGTGTATGTGTTACCTAATATTTTTATTATGAGATTTAATGATTAAATTATTGTAATTTTCCTTGCTTTTGAGAGAAATAAAATTTTCAATGAAATTATTTGAAATATATTTTTTTTATATATGAACAAAATTTAAATATCAGAATCAATCAAATTTCTTGATGTTTCCATATTGTGACAAGCAATTTCAACTATTAAAAGTGGTAGATTTAATGATTTATAAATAAATATAAATAAATAAATAGATAAACATATATATGAGATAGGATCAATAACTTCATCTTTTTACATAATTTTTTATATCAATTTTAAATTGTTAAATTTAAATATATCTAATGTTTGAAATTTAATCTGACTATGTACTCAACAATTAAATGTATTTAGATCTAGAGACTTATAATTACTATAAAAAATTATGTAAAAAAAAAAGAGGACATTGATTATATATATAATTTCTTATTATGAATAATATACAAAATTTGTTTAAAAATAAATAAATATTTAAGTAATGCGGTGGTCTAGTCCATCCTGGGTTTCGTCAACACAGTACCATTGACTGCAGATTGCTTCGGCCTTACTGGGTTATAACGTCAGCAATAACCGAGTCCCTTTCAACGTTATTAATTTATTACGGCGTAGGAAAGAGGTCACCCTTGGCATTGGGTTTGATGTAAAATAATACATTCTATCTCGTCCTCACTTGGAAAATGAATCAAAGCCCATTGAAAAATTAACAACGTTCTAATTTTTTTCCATTATCTTCCTCTTGTTTGATCATTCCAACAAGCAAGAGATATGCTATAATACAATGCAATGTATTGTACAATTTTCAATTTCTTCCTTACAATTTAAGTTTTTATTCTGACTTCGAAATTTTTTGGTTAAATTTTTAAAATAAAATGTATAAATTGAAAATATAATACAAAGTTTAAAAATTACAACATAAAAATTGAAGAATTAGCAGATAAAATAGAGAGTAAACGTTAAATATTAATAAAAAAAAATTAAATAGACCTCCCAAAAATCAGTCGTGTTAATATTATTTAATTTAATTTTCAAAGCACAATAGTAAATATATCACAATTCACTAACACACACTTAAAAATTATTATAACCAAATAATCAAAGATGAAAACAAAACAATATTAGAAAGATATAGGTTACATGTAAATATAGTATAACAAAACCCAAGAAGAAGAGTGGTCAACACGAAAATTTTTTTCTATCGTGTGATGCAAAGGGCCAATTTCATTGGATAATTAAATTACTTAATGTGAAAGTTTAGTTTAAAAAATAAATGGTAGCCGCCTCAAGTATCAGTATATATGTGAGCAAGACTACAAACATTCAGCACAAAAACACTGAGAAAAGGTTAGTAGGTTTGCTTGGTAGCGAAAGAAGTAAAAATGAAGGGGGAGGTTTTTCATGAATTGGAGGTAAATGTGCCGGCAAGTCAAGCCTGGAAACTCTACAGCACAAATGAATTGGTAAAACTTGCTGAAAGAGAGGTTAAACACATTGAAAGAATTGAGCTTGAAGGTGATGGAGGTGAAGGCACTATTGCCCACCTCATTTTTGTACCAGGTATTATTACAATCAAACACTATCTTTTATATTTTTCATGTTGCTGTAAATTCCAACTTATATTGGCTCTACTTTTGAATGAAACAGGCACTCCAGGTGTTTCATCTTACAAGGAGAAGTTCACCAAGATTGATAATGAGAAAAGGGTAAAAGAAATAGAGGCCGTTGAAGGAGGATATGTGGATCTAGGGTTTACTCTTTTCAAAACGATCTTTGAAATCATAGAGAAAGGGAATGATTCTTGCATCATCAAATCAACAATTCAGTATGAACTCAAGGAGGAGGCAGCTGCTAATGTTCAATATGCCAATATTCAGCCAATTGCAAATGTATCAGAAATCGCCAAAAATTATCTTATCAAGAACAAGGCTTAATACGTTTCATAATGTACTCTGTTATGTTACTCTACTTGTATCCTCTATCAGCAATAGAGGACTGAATAAAAGAGCTTGCTGTTTTCATCTTCTTCTTGTTCCTCTGTCATAATCGTTAATTAATGTGTTGAATAATTTATTACTTTTAAGAATGATGTTATTGTCGCTTGTCCAAAATTTTTATTTTCTTTATTTACCGTATCAAAATATATATATATATATATATTAAACTAAAAAATTGTTATAAAACACTATTAATTCAAAAAATGGCTTTCTTTATTTTATTTATTATTTGTAAACTTTATTGTTCTCAAACTTTTTTCTTTTATTGTTTAGATAGGAAATAATTAAGTAAATTTTTCTTTAAAATATGCTCAATTATTCATAATAGATAAATTTTCACTAAATTTGATGTGCTAATTTGAAAACTTACTCCTTTATGATTAACTTTCTCTCCATTTATTATTATTTTTTTTTATCAATTTAAACTTCTTATTTAACTGGTTGAATAATAAAAAATATATTTATTCAATTTAGAGTTAAAAAAAAAATAATGATGACTAAAAGTTGAAAGGTAGTAGAAAAATTAATAAATTATAGTGTATGAGACGTAAATGTAAAGAATTTTTAACATTAAAAGAAAATGATAAGTAAAAGTTAAAAATTAGTGGAAATATTAATGAATCATTCATATATTACTTGGGTGTAAAAACTGTTTAAGGTAAAATAAAATATACATCTTTCTGTGCAATTTTAATTAAAATTAAAAATTAAAAATAAAGGAAGGGGTTTTTTAAAATACACATGTTATCTATTTTGGTGATTTGTTAATACCATAATAAATTTTTAATTACACAATAAAACACTTAATTTAATATTAAAAAAATACAATAAACACTTGTTATAATTAATAACTAAATCGTAATTTTTTTTCTAAATCTCTTAAAAAGAAAAGTGTTAGAGTAATCTAATTAAATGTTATTCATATTAACATTTTCTTTTTAACACTCTCAAACGAATTCTAAATTACACTACATACTTTATGATCTAAATTAACAATAAATTACTTTATTTGTTTAACTCAATATTAATTAATAATACTTTTTTTTTCCAATATTTGTGTATCAGAAAAGATGATAAATCAAGCATCACAAGATCAACACTTGAGTCTGAGATCAATGGTGATAAGGTAGATGAAGTTACTTCTCATCTTATTATGACCAAGCATATTAAATTTAGGGCTGAAACCATTGGCAAATATCTCCCCCACATCAACAAAGCCTCAATTATATATTATTGTATATAAATTGGGTTGATTTTTACCTACATGTTACTTCGATAAGATAACCACTTGAACCCATATTAAAAAATAAAAGTCTAAAAATTAACAAAAAATACCAGTTTATATGTAATATTTTTAAGATAACTGACCCCTCCACAAGTCAACAGCAACTCTCACCCTTATTGAGAGTCCATCCTCAGGACCAAAATAAAAAATACGACTTATTGATAAATAATGTATAAATATACATAAGAAAATCCCATAATCGACAGAACCAAGAGCCTGATGAGGGATGCCATGCACTGGATGAATATAAGTGAATGGAGCAAGATATGTGGAAACATTCGTGTGATATTGATAAAAGCTAGTATGCTAAAACATGTATGGTAATAGGACACACAACGGCATCATAGCAGCTGCTATATCGTCATCCCCATGAGCTTCTGGCATCGAGTCGTACACCGTGATCTGTCTAGATCTTAAATCAACAATGCATGCCACGCAGTGATCACCATGCACATTGACGGGGATGTAGATGATGTTAATAAACCTCAAGTCCTTCTAAACTAAGCCCCTCCTCCCCAACACGAACCCCTCTAGATCACTATTGAAGTAAAATTGTCTTAAAGCAAGCTCCCCCTTTTTGTAGCCATTCCATGCTACATGTAACGTCGTCTGTAATACAGTAACAAGTTCACATGAAGGGGCAAATGCCCAATATAAGAATATACATCAGGTCATTATTGATTGCGTACTTACATACAGGTGGGGGGACGCGACTGTCTAGTTCTAAGGCACCAAGTGGATGGGTACTTACATACTTACATACTTGTTGTGCAATGCCATACACTCTTGAGGGGAGCAGAATGCCCCCAAAAAAAAAAAACCGCTCGAGAGTGCATGGAATTGCACTCTCAAGCGCTGCCATCTTTCTAGAAACTGAAAAACAAAACAAATCATTGTCTTTCGGATTCCTTTCAACCTCCCTCAATTTTCAATTCAATCCTCTTCGATCTCCCTCAATCCCCCTCAAATGTATTCAATTAAAATCAAAGCCCATGTATTCAAATTGTTACAATTGAAAAATTAAAAACTGAAAAACCTGTCTACTTGAAGATCAATAGAAATGAAGAACGTAGAATGTGTGTACAATGGAGAGACAATGAACCTGTACTGTACAAAATAGAGAAGACGCGAATGTTGTGTTTAATTTTGTTGCTCAAGAGTTGAATGAAGAAACTTGGAGGATGGATTGTGTGGTCGTGTAGCTTATGTTTGGGATAAGTTTTTTATGGGGGCAATTTGATCTAAAAATTGTAAGATTGGTCAATTTTGAATAAAAATATTTTAGGTGGATGAATTTAATTTAGGGGAGGAAATTGTGGTTGTTTTTTTGTTAAAACCCTTAATTTATTATGGCGTAGGAAAGAGGTCACCTATCAGATTGCGTTTGATGTATAATAATATATGATATATCCTCGTTATTTGAATAATGAAGCAGAGCCCATTAAAAACTCAACAGCGTTGTAATTATCTTCCATTATCTTCCCATTGTTTGACCATTCCAACAAACAAGAGACATGCTATAATACAATGGGCGTACTGTACAATTTTCTATTTCTTCCTTGCAATTTAAGTTTTCATGCTGATTTTGAAATCTTTTGCTAAAATTTTAAAATAAAATATATAAATTAAAACTATAATACAAAGAATTTAGAAATTACCGTATAAAAATTGAAGAGTTATAAGATATAGTGTACATCTAAATATACTATAAAAACCCAAGAAGAAGAATGGTCTAACATGAAAAATTTCCTGCATCATGTGGTTTAAAGGTCAATTTCATTGGACAATTACGTTACTTATTGTGAAAGCTTAGTCTAAAAAGACAACAGCAGCCGCCTCAAATATCAGTATATATGTTGACACAACTGCAAACATTAAGCACGAAGACACTGGGAAAAGGTCAATAGGTTTGTTTGGTAGCAAAAGAAGTAAAACGAAGGGGGAAATTTCTCATGAATTGGAGATAAATATGCCTGCAAGTCAAGCCTGGAAGCTCTATAGCACAAATCATTTGGCAAAACTTGTTGAAAAAAAGGTTGAACATATTGAAAACATTGAGCTTGCAGGTGATGGAGGTGTTGAATATATCTTACCTCTTTTCCCTCTTATAAAGAAAGAGTTTTACAGTCGTATTTGGGACAGATTTTCTCTCAGTTAAGAGTAAATTTCAGCCAAATTAAATAGACTTTTGCAATAACTAGAAAGTTACATCCAATTTCTTGCTAATATAGAACAACAATAGAGGAATATTCTAAAGTCAAAAATGTCGATATCTGAGTAGTAAAATTTGAAACTGTTTTGACAAATGAGTGACTTTACATCTGGTAGACTGAGATACCATGTTACATTAGTCAACAACCATGGCGTCTGAGCTCCACTCTTATGCTCTTCAGACATTCTCATCTCCTCAGTCAAGTTCTTTTCTTCTTCCTCTATGGTGTTTTGTAACTCATCCACCTGCATAAAAGTTTAAAACAGTAGGAGTTAATATTGAGAGCTTTCTCTAATCATATAGATTCAACTTCTCATGTCAACTAGAGCACGAATCAATTAAATAGGTGTAGTTTTGATCCAAATTAGGAAATAAAAATATCTATGTATTGTCATTGAGTTGTCTTGCCTTTTTATCCTACATATTTTATATAGAGCATACACTTGACTTCTGCTGTACATAATATCATTTATTTTTAATTTTTTTTAACTCATTCCATGCTGTTCAAAGATCTTTTTACCCACTGTGACGCTAACAATAATGAAATAATACTACAGAAGGATGCAACTGACAAATATTCTGAAATAGAGGTGTCCTTGTCATTTTGACCATATTATGGGGGTCTAATCGTCATTCTTCCTTAGCGAGAAAAAAGTCGCATTACATGCAGGCCTAATATTATATTATATATTGTCGGCACATGAAAGGCTATTTTCAACTTTATCTCTATATAAAATTTTAATCTTAGTATATAATTTAACACTTCTGAAGTCATCAATGCAACTCTATTTTTCAACAATTCACTGCTAAATTTAATGAAATTGGCTAAAATTATACGCTTTTTTCTACTGCGTTGTTATTGTATTTGTAAAGAGAAAATAAACCCTTACGTATAATTAATAATTATTCAAAAAGACAAAATTAACCCTTTGTTTGTACTATTTGACCAATAAAATTATTTTGTTTTGCTTAATATCATATAAAAATAAAATATTTTTAAAATACAATAACTATAATTTCTTGTTGAAGACTTTTTAAGGTCCACTGAAAGGGAATGAAAGTAATTATAATAATGTTTCATATTTTATTTTTTAAATAAAATACATTTAAAATAATTAATTTCATTTTCTTTATTTTCCTTTTGGGAAGAGGGACAGGTACTACCCAATTTTTCATCATTACCGCCTTTCTTTCTGGAAGAAGAGATGAGTATTTTTCATCACAGCTTTCATCGTCTACTACGGTAAACCTCGCAGATCAAGAATGAAGAAGGGTTTTTTAATAAATTTAATTATGAAATTACAAATTTACCCTTAAACTATTTTGTTGTTTTATAAATGCTTGTTGAACTCCAATTTTATCCCCGTGACACCATTAAGACATACTCAATACAATCATTCTATTACATGATTTTCAATTTTTTTTCTAAATTTTTAATTTTCAAAATTTTTTAAATACAACACATAAAAACTAAAGTATAACAAAAACTTAAAAGACATATATTGAAAAATTAAGAGATTACACCATGAAAACAAAATAAAAAGATTGAAGAGCCATAGAATGCAATTATATAATGTAGATCTAAATATAATGGCAACAAGACCCTGCAACAGGAATAGTCAACATGAGAAATTGTCTCATCATGTGATGTAGAAAGCCAATTCCAAAGGACACTTACTTAACCTGAACTTAGTATAAAAAGTTAGTATTGAAGAGTCAAGGAAAGCAGCCAGAAGAATTCTGTAGCCGGCGATATTGACCAAATGCTTGGAATATAAATATATATGTATATATATGCAGACGCCTATGAACATTCAGTCACCAAAAAACACTGAGAAAAGAGAAGGGAAAATGAGTGGGAAGTTTTCTCATGAATTGGAGGTAAATGTGCCAGCAAGCGAAGCCTGGGAGCTATATGGCACAATTCAGTTGGCAAAACTCGTCGAGAAAGAGGTCGAGAACATTGACAGAATTGAGGTTCAAGGTGATGGAGGTCAAGGAACTATTCTCCACCTCATTTTTAAAGCAGGTATCACACTCAAACTCAAACTTCTTTTCTTTTTCATGTTGCTGAAACTCTCCCCTTAAATTGGCTGTTTTTATGAACCAGGGACGCCGGGTTTTGGATCTTACAAGGAGAAGTTCACCAAGGTTGATGACAAGAAATTGGTAAAAGAAACAGAGGTTGTTGAAGGAGGGTTTATGGATTTAGGGTTTACTCTTTACAGGGTGATCTTTGAAATCATAGAGAAAGGGAATGATTCCTGCATCATCAAATCAACAATTCAGTATGAAGTTAAGGAGGAGGCAGCTGCTAATGTTCAATATGTCAATATTCAGCCTCTTGCACATATAGCAGAAATCTCCAAAAGTTATCTCATCAAGAACAAGGCTTAGGCTTAAGATGCACTATTTTTTTGAAAATGTACTCTGCTATATTGCTCTGCTTCTATCCTCTCAGCAATAAACTGAATAAAGAAATCTTACTGTTTTCATCTTATTGTCCTTCCCTCTGTCACTGAAGAAATAAGATAACCACAATTCATGCAGTTGGGAACAAATACGGCCAAGGGAAAATCTCACACATGAAGGAAATGCAAAAATATGCCCAAAACCAAGCAAAAACACTGCAAGAAAATGTTTTAGAATCAACTTTATTTATTAAGACCCACATTCTTAATAATTGGCAGCTGAAACATACTAGAAGAATCTGCAAAGAGCTACCATCTTAAAACTTATAGTCAGTACCATGTACTATCGTAACTCGCATAATTTCCCGAGGCAAAGGGAAATTCATACTGGATTTGCCCCAATTGTATGGAACCTCGCCCCAAAGAGAGAACTAAAAGATGAAGCTATTCTGAAATTTTAATAATAATGGTCGGACAAAATTACCACTACATTCAGCTTATTAGAATAAGTGAGAAGAAAATAAATATTTCAAATCCTAGAAACATCATTAAGGTACAAGAGGAAAATTCACTTTCCATAATGCTAAAAAACTTCCATACCAGAAAAAGTTACCATTAATGAAGGCTCGCAGTTAAGGAAAGAGGACGAAGAACACCATCAAGTTTTCACAAACATTAAGCACATTTTTTTAACTGTTTTTGGCTGGCATTGAAAAAGGCACTTCCACTCAAATGTGTTTAAAATCCTTTTGGCAGATTAACGAGCTCATTTTGATTTCTTTTTGTCCCCAAGTCAGCCGCCTCCTCCCCTGCCTCACCACTCAGCAGCCACCTCCTCCTCCTTCACCCAACCGCAGCAATCGCATATTCCTTAACCACCCAGTAGCAGCAACTGCCCTTCTTCACCACCTAATTGCAGCAATCACCTGTTCCTGCAATCCTTTGTTGCAGCTGTTTTTTATGCTGCTGCTGATGAAATCTGTGGTTTTTTGACTTGCTTCTTTTTTTGGCTGATTATTCTTTTTATCTGGATTTACTATCAAAGAATTAATTTTGATTTTAATTTTTAATTAATGGAAAATTACCCTATTAATTTTGGATTGATTTTGTTTTTTATGAAAAAAAACGAATAAGAGAATCCAAAAAACAAAAAAAAAGAAAAAGATCGACCCATTTTGGCTGTGAAGGCAACAGAATGAGAAGCTTTGTGTCTGTGTGTGTGCTAGGTGTTGAGAGGGAAAATAAGGGTTTGGAGAAAGCAGGAGAGTTGTTTAATGGAGTTGAAACTCTGGTGGATATGATAGTGATGACGGAAGAGTTGTTTGATGGAGTTGAAACTCTTTAACAGATTTGTGGTGATAGGACTGCTTTAGTCATATGGTCAATATAGTAAACTGTAGATACATATTTTTGGGATTTTTAAAGTGTTGAGGTCATTTAAGTAATTTCATATTTTAAGGTTACTCAACAACGGTTAAAAAGAGGTATATGATATTTTTTGGAAAAAAGTTGCTTTAAAATAATAATGTTCATATCTCATGAAGATTTATATATATATATATATATAGAGTAAAATGAGTAATTTTTTTAATATAAAATGTTATATTAATTATAAATTATTACATATAAATTCGTTAAAATTATAATTGATTATATAATTAATATATATTAAATATAATTTTAATTGTTAAATATATTTAAATTTAATAATTTATAATTGATATAAAAATAAAAAAAAGGAGAGATCGTTGATTCTATCCTTTTCTATATATATATATATATATATATATAAAAAAACGCGAGGCCATTCATTCTATTATTATAATTTGTTTAAAAAGTTAAATAATCAAGTAATGCAGCGGTCTAGTCCAACCCTTGGTTTTGCCAACACAGTATATTTTTGGGCCTTAATGGGCTATAACATCAGCAACAACAAAGTCGCATCCATGCCTTTCATCATTATAAATCTTTTATGGCGTAGGAAAGAGGTCACCCATCATATTGCGTTTGATGTATAAATAACAAATGATATCTCCTCGTTAATTGAAAATCGAAGCAAAGCCCATTAAAAAATTAACAACGTTCTAATTATCTTCCATTTTCTTCCTATTGTTTGACCATTTTAACAAATAAGAGAGATACTATAATACACTGGCTGTAGAGTGCTATTTTCAATTTCTTCCTTACAATTTAAGTTGTTATTCTGATTTTAAAATTGAGACTAAATGTCAAATATTAATTAAAAAATAAATAAATGTGTCTCCCGAAAATCAGTGGTGTTAACACTTTTTTCAAAGCACAATAAAAGATATATCACAATTCACAATAAAACTTCAATGTAACTAAAACTTAAAAATTATAACCAAATAATCAAACATAACAGCCAAACAATATTAGAAAGATATAGTCTACATCTAAATATAATATAACAAAACACAAGAAGAAGAATGGTCAACATGAAAAATTTTCTCCATCGTGTGATGTAAAAGGCCAATTTCCATTGGACAATTAAATTACTTATTGTGAAAGTTTAGACTAAAAAGTCAATGGCAGCCGCCTCAAATATCAGTATATATGTGAGCACGAATATAAACATTGAGCACAAAAACACCTGAGAAAAGGTTAATAGGTTTGTTTGGTAGCAGAAGAAGTAAAAATGAACGGGGAGGTTTCTCATGAATTGGAGGTAAATGTGCCTGCAAATCAAGCCTGGGAACTCTATGGCACAAACGATTTGGTAAAACTTGCTGAAAAAGAGCTTGAACACATTGAAAAAATTGAGCTTGAAGGTGATGGAGGTGTAGGCACCATTGCCCACCTCGTTTTTGCACCAGGTATTACAATCAAATACTTCTTTTTTCCTTTTTATGTTGCTGTAAATTCCAACTTATATTGGCTGTACTTTTGAATGAAATAGGTAATCCAGGTTTTTCATCTTACAAGGAGAAGTTCACCAAGGTTGATAATGAGAAAAGGGTAAAAGAAATAGAGGGGCTTGAAGGAGGATGTATGGATCTAGGGTTTACTCTTTTCAGAGAGATCTTTGAAATCATAGAGAAAGGGAATGATTCTTGCATCATCAAATCAACAATTCAGTATGAAGTCAAGGAGGAGGCAGCTGCTAATGTTCAATATGCCAGTATTCAGCCTCTTGCAAATATAGCAGAAATCGCCAAAAATTATCTCATCAAGAACAAGGCTTAAGCTTAACATGCACTATTTTTTTTTTTTTCCCAAAATGTACTCTGCTATATTACTCTACTTCCATCGTCTCTCAGAAATAAACTGAAAGAAAAAAGCTTACTGTTTTCATCTTATTGTCTTTCCTCTGTCGCAGAAGAAATAAGATAACCATTATTCATGCACTTGGGAACAAATAATGCCAAGGAAAAATCACATGCATGAAGGAAATGCATAACTATGCCCAAACCAAGCAAAAAACTATAAGAAAATGTATCAGAATCAACTTTATTTATTAAGACCCACATTTCCCACTTTGGCAATTTATAGATGACATGCTCAATAATTGCCAGCTCAAACATACTAGAAGAATCTGCAAAGACCTACCATCTTAAAAATTCTAGTCAATACCATGTACTATCTTGCATACTTTCCCTAGGAAAACCCTAGGAGAAGATGTTTGATGTGGGTTAGCTTCTTCCAGATGCAGCGTTATTCACCTCAATGTAATGTTCAAAGGGAAATTCATACTGGATTTGCCCCAGTTGCATGGAACCTCGCCCCAAAGAGACACCTAAAAGATGAAGCTATTCTGAAATTTTAATACTAATGGTTGGACAAAATTACCACTACATTCAGCTTATTAGAATAAGTGAGAAGAAAATAAATATTTCAAATTGTATTTCAAATCCCAGAAACATCATTATAAGGTACAAGAGGGAAATTCACTCTCCATAGTGCTATAAAACTTCCATACCAGAAAAAGTTATTATTAATGAAGGCTCGCATGTCCAATGGTAAGGAGAGAGGAGTAAGAACACCATCTAGTTTCCACAAACATTAAGCACAATTTTTCAACAGTTTTTAGCTGGCATTTAAAGAAGCACTTTCACTCAAATGTGTTTAAAATCCTTTTGGCAGACTAACAAGGCCCACGAAATGAGCTCATTTTGATTTGCTTTTGGCAGACTAACAAGAATATCTAGAGTCTCAAGAAATGAGCTCATTTTGATTTCCTCTTGGCACATTAACAAGACATATAAACTACCATCTAGGGTGTTCTACATGTTTTACCAGTAAAAAAAAAAAAATTACCAAGGCATACTAAGAAACTTGTTGCAACAAGTCTGGGATGGTAAAACAGAAGGGAGCAGAATTCTGACAGCTCTTTTCCAATTCCATTAACTTGGCATGTAAACATGCCTGAGAATAACTAACTCTAGAATTACATTCCAACTTCTTGCTAATATATAACAAAATTAGAGGAATATTCTTAAGTCAAAATGTCCGCACAAGAGTAGTAAAGCTTGAAAATTTTGTGACAGATGAGTGACCTTACATCTGGTGGACAGAGATGCCATGTTGCATTAGTCGACAACCATGGCTTCTGAGCCCCCACTAGCATCGTCCATTCCACTCTTCTGCTCTTCGGCCATTCTCAGCTCCTCAATCAAGTTCTTTTGTTCCTCCTCTATGTTATTCTGTAACTCATCCACCTGCAGAAAAGTTAAACAATATGAATAAATATTGAGAGCCTAACCATATAGATTCAATCTCTCTTATCAACTGTAGCATTAATCAATCAATAGCTTCATCTTTGTTCTAAAACAGAAAATGCAAATATTTATAGGTAGTGTTTAAGATTAAAAGGGAAATCCTAGGGTGTCACTAGCTGTTGCTAATTCTGTGCATATCCTTAGAGTGGGCCTTTTATCTATGCTCTAGTCCTATATATTTTTTGTGCTCTTTCATTGGTAACATAGAGCATACACTAGATTCTCTCAATCTCACCATTCTTTTCTCTCTCTCTCTCTTTTTACCCTCTTTCTCTCCTCATTAACAGATATAAATGCTAAAGTCAACTGGTACAATTGATGTAGTGCCAGCCATAGAGTCCTACCAAAGAATGTAACGGAAGTCTCCATACTTTTACAACGAAAAAAAAAAAGACACCAATATCAAATTTACATGATGATTCCAAAAGAAATCTGAACTCACCCTATTAACAAGAAGTAGAAATTTAAGTGAGAAAGAAGACTTCAGTTCGAGCAGCAAAATACCAAGCAATATATATTGTGGCATAAAAACATATTATAAAAGATATCATCTATAAGAATTTTGCATAATTTGTGGCAAGATAGTAACAATGTGAAGATAGCTTGTCATTTAAAATTCTAAGGATAAATTTTGTACATATTTGACAAATACTTATTGAAAAGTTGTCAGACTCACTGAAGGAGGAAGGATCTAAATCATAAAAATACATTTTCACGCTAAAACTTGAATACAAATTATTCAGTTGCAAACTGTGACATACCACGTGCAATAAAAGAGCAAACTGCTTCTTCCGAAGCTCCAGCAACCTTGAACCAGCTGTATTCTCTGCCTCTAATGCAGAAATCTCTTTCTCTAGGTCCGTAATGACCTTCTGAGTCTCTGATCTTGGTGGCTGCGCAGCAATCAATTTCCTAATTGCCTCACACTCCTCCTTGTGCTGTCTTTCAATCTTACTTTCTTCAAGTTGCTTTTTCAGATCTTCTATGTCAGCCTGTGCCTGAGATATCTGCCTATTTATCTCTTCTTTCAGCTCATTGAAGTTCTCCTTCTCTCTGAGGTTTGCATCAATAACAGCTTTGCTCTTAAGAAGCGGAATTTCAAAAGTTGACAGCTCCTGTAAGAACGCTTTAGCAAGTTTTCCACAGTCATTATAATTTTCTTCATCCTTCTCAATCTCAAGTACAAATGAGGTGAACTTCTTCTGAAGTCTCTTCAATGGTGGTTCACCCCTTGTGGTGGTTGTGCGGGTTAGAAGCCTGTGTTTTATAATTATATCATCTTCATGTGGAACAAAAGCATAGTTCACTGGCGCTGTTTCTCCCCTGCCAGGAACTTTCCTTCCTTTTGCTAACATTTAAACTGCTTAATGTGATTGCAGTCCTGCAAGATAGATGCACAAACAAATTCACATATATCCTACATGTCTCTACAACAGCAAGCAGTATAACTTAATGGCAATCTTAACAGAGAGAATCCGTATCAACTAGTCCATTGACTTCAAGGAGAAAAATCAAGTACATGAAATAATACATTATTCAACCACCATTTCAACAAATTCCTACACCTGTTTTGAGACCAAGGTACCAGCCCAATTGTTCTTAAGAACAGTTATAGCACTCATGAACATGTACAAAGCTGCTCCAATACAGACGTGCACAGACACCAAATGCAAATATTAAGGAATAGAAAAAGAACCTCTTTTGTTGTCATTGATTTCATCATACCCTTTTGAAAAACCAGTCTAATCTCAGGGGCTGGTCATAGGAGCTGTGGTATTATACACCTAATGTAAATACCCTAACACATAGACCACCAATCATTCTCTAGAACGTCTAGATTCCCACAGGAAAAACCATTAAAACATGAACCCCAAAAAACTTTTAACTTTTTATTTTTTCAATTTAATGAAATTTTATCTCAACTTCACCGAAAACACAAGCGTTCTGCATTCTAGAGAAGAAGATACATGGATCCTCAAATACCAAGTCATAATACTACACATATAAAATCCGTTATTAGTTGTAATTTTCTCCCCACATTTTCATATCAGCCAAACAAAACCATTACCGGCAACTTAAAAAATCGAAATTTCATTGCTCCTACTATAATTCCAAGGCTAGAATTAAAAAAATACCACCTATTGAGGAAAAATCAAAAAAGGAAAATAAAACCCTAAGCACCTGAAGTGAATATGCTAAACTCACTGAAAAAGTTTAAAACCAAAAAAAAAAATCAAATAATTGACAACCGAAACGAAAATAAAAACATAAAGAAGGTATGCCGAACCAGTGAAGAGCGGGAGCCGGCACCTGTGAAACGAGAAGAGAAGTTAAGTCGCCGACGAGATAGAGCTTGACCCTGGGACGGCCTTTTGGGAGGGAAAGAGCTTCTAGCGAGTAGCTGAATTTCTATTTTCTATTTTATTTTTTTGTCGTTTTGTGTTTTTACGCTTTTTTTTTATTAAATTTAATTGCTCATAAATTTTCCCTTTTTTCATTCAATATTTGTTTTTATTGTTATTTATTTTCAAAAATTATGAAGTGGGATTTTTTTATTAAAAAATTATTCGAAAACCCAAATGTGATCTGCCTGGAAAAATAAATGTTATTATTAATATAAACGAAAAATTAAAAACTAGGGCATAGATATATTATAGGTTTAACTTACATTTTTGGAATCTAATTAGGCTTATTTTGAAAAATTTCCCCTAACTAACTAACTTTGAATTTCATTATTAATAACTCTTTTGGTGATCAAGATAATTTTGTACAAATTTAATTAATAAAAAAATATAGTGAAAGTCTCGATCCAACTATTAAGTTTAAAAGAAACATGTGTATTAATTTATATACATTAATTATATTCATTAAATTTAATTTTAAAGTATTTAAATTTAACAGTTTATAAATATAAAAAAATATATAATTTGTCTGTGAACAAGTAATTTGTTTAAAGTATTAGAAAATGTCTTGAACTTAATAAATTATGAAAAATTGACATACACTTACTAATGACGTTTGGCGAAATAGATACACCCTTAATATTTGAAAAAAAATAAATATCTCATCAAATTTGAACAAATAAACAGATACTTTTAACTTTTATTTTTATTGACCGGTTAGATTATACTTTTAACTTTGGATAGGATTAACAGCCCCTTTATTTTATACAAAATTTTACATCAATTATAAACCGTTGAATATAAGCACATCTAACGGTTAAAATTGTATCTGATCGTGTAATTAATACATAATTAATGCATATATCAGATACAATCTTAACCGTTACATGTGTCAATAACGATATACAATTAATATAAGATTTTATGTTAAATAAAAAAACTGCTGATGCTGTCCCTTTAACTTTTATTTTCATTAACCGGTTAGATTATTATCATTTATATTCTTAAACCTTTGAATAATAACAAATTAAAAAATAATTAGTTTAACTGTATAATTTAGTTCCTATTTTAATAATTTTTTAATATACTTTTTTAATTATAATAATTTATTCTCTATTTTAAAACTTTTTTCACAATATACTAAAAGTTAAATAATTTTTTTAATTTATTATTTCAATAAAAAATTAAGAAAAAAATATTATTATTAAAAAAATTTTAATAATAAGTTAAATCAAATCCATACGTTAAAATAATTTAAACCTTATTTTTTTACTTAATAATATTTGATATTTAATTATAAAAAAATTTAAATAAAATATTTTTTAATAATTAAATATCAACTTCTACTAAAAAAAAAAAATTATTAAAAATATTTTAATATATGAATTTAATCTAATTTATTGTTAGACTTTTATTAATAATATTCTTTTTAAATTTTATTAAAATAATAATTAAAAATTTTTAATCCTTATTATATTATAAAATATATTAAAATAGAGATTAAATTATTATAATTGAAAAAATATATTATAAAAAAAAATTAAAATATAGATGAAATTGATATAACTAAAATAATTATTTTTTAATTTATTATGATTAAGAAGTTTAGAGATACAAATAATGATAATAATATAACTGATCAAATAATGAAAATAAAAGCGAATGAGAATATTTGATTATTTGTCAAAACTTAAAGGTGACATTTATTTTTCTCCCACCATCAGAAAATGTCTGTTTTTCTCAAACATTAAAGAGTAAATATCAATTCCCCTAAAATTAATCAGAGTTGTAAACACTAATAGTTAACAAGCCCAAACCAAATCAGTTAACAAAGAGAAAGAATTCAACTGAAGAAGGTTAAACATACTACTCTAACTGAAGATGTTGGGAGCATTACATAGACATTTTATTTCACAACTTAAGGGGATATAAGAGTACAGATACAAAAATAAGCTAAAATGGAGAAATATATATCATATCAAATTATTCATCACGACCAATGAGCTCTACTCTTCAAGTTAATAATGCCATTCAATTTCCATATAAATAAATAAATAAAATACTATATTAAACGCACTCACACCCTGAACACTCTGTTGTCAGATTTCGCTTGCTTTGTGTTGCTACGAGGCGTCGGCTTTCTTTACATTTCGACCATTTAGGCCACTTCTCATTGTTCTTTCTTAGTCTAGCAGCCACCAACTTAAGACCCTTCCTCATGTAGCTCACTGCAACTGTTACAAGCTCCCTGCAGGATCAAATGGCGATAAGAAACAAGTTCACGACTATTTACAGCAGCAGATATGTTTAAAGAAGAAAGGAAATAAAACCTCAACTCAGATCATTGCTCTTAAGTATTTTTGTTTTGATAAACTCTCCATGAAAAGAAGGAAAAAAAGGGCTTCAATATTGACAGATCTAACAATGCGAAAAAAAAGTGCTTAAACAACCAATCAACTCCTAAGAACCTTGCACACGATAAGAAAGCATTTAACAAATCACTACGACCCCAGTAGGATAATTCCCATTTGCTGCCATGTCCAATCTGTGTTCGCTTCCTGGGCAAAGTATTAAAAAAATAATCTAATTTCAGACAAACTTGACGAGGATGTTCCACAGTTAAGTCTTTGAATTACTAACATGAAGAAACCACTTTCATACCCATTAGATTTTTGAAGATATCACACAAAATCAGTTGAAGTTGATCCTCAAAAATTGGTAGGCACTGATCCTTCGAATGAGGAATCAATTATCAAGAATCTGTCCTATTGGATGCAATAATAGATTTGCACAAATGTTTCGTAGCTAAACCAAACACAGGCAGTATCCAACAATAAAATAGTTGTTTAAAACTCTTTAACAGAATGCCAATGCCACAACATTACAATGCAGGAGGAACAGATCCACTGTTTCTTTATTCTTTCCTCACGTCAAGGATATTAGAAAGAGGCAAGAAATGGATCTTCTCTGCCAATGCAGTCAGTAGTTGGTCTTCTTAACAACCCAAAATAAGACTTAAAGGCAACATCTTTCCTATCACTTAGGAAAACGAAATTCGATCAATGACAAAGAAGAATAATTTGCATGATAAGGTTACTGTAGGATCAATATATCAACATCCAATCCAGCTTAGAACGAGTGTGAAAAGGAGAGAATAGGTCTCTGATTTCAAATCAATGAGATAGGAGTAACCCATAAGAAATCTCCTTAAGACCTGGAAATAAGGTATGGGGCAAAAGTAGATTGGATCTATAAAATTTCAAATGCAGCGGCATTTCTTTTATATCCATAAAACTCCAAATTGTAAATTTGATTTTTGTACACCCATATTTTGTTAGGAACTTCATTTCATACAGCATATACTATATAAACAATGTAAAATGAGTGGCCACAAATCACTTTGAACAAACTCAGATGTCACTTCCATAGCAGGTTGAGAAAAAGTTCTCCCAATATATCAAGAAATTTTGCTTTCTTAATTGGGCAAAGAATAAAAATTAATAAAGAAATACTGTACTTACAATGGCGAGCAGGGAGAACGGCCACCATTTACATAGTAAACGAACAAGTATGAATCATAATGCTGGCCATTGATTAAATAAAAGCCAGGCAACCTTCGGACGCACTTGAATGACATTTTCTTGTACAAATGGATGGCAGGAATGTTGTAAGAGATCACATGTAAGTAAACTGCACGGCATGTTGGGATACTTATAGCATATTTGATGACTTCACCAATAAGTGAAGAAGCTGCAAATCAAACATCAACCAAATTAATGGTAACAGGATGGTAATATTTTCTGGAAACACATGGAATGAGAAGCTCTTACCTATTCCAAGATTTCTGTAAGTATCCACTACTCCCAGTGTCAGAATGTAGACTAGTGATTGATCAGATTTCAACGAATCATAACTAAGCAAATCTCCTATCTGCAAATTAGATGTCAATTTAAATGAATTTTAAAATGAGAAACTAAGGATCAGTTTGGCAATGCTAAAGAATAAGTACTAAAATGCTTATATTCTTTAGCATTTTTTCTTTTAGCAATTTTTGAAAAAGTAGTTAAGCGTTTAGTTAACAATTTATAAAAGTACTTATTAGTGCTAAATTAAGTGTTTGGAGGCATAACTAAAAAAGTATTTTTGTATTGACAAATTATTAAAATAAACATATATTAAAATAAATTATTTATCCATACAGCGATATTTTTAATAAAAATATATTATATATATATCATTTTTGTTTTATAACATTTCTAAAAAATTGAATAAAAAATTTGTTATGAAAATAACTATAACTTCAACAATCTAAAAAAATAAAAAATAATATTGTTTTGTTACAAAAATAATAACAATTTTAATAATATTAATTATTTATTATACATTAAAATATAAATAAAATTATAAATATCATGAACACAAATAACATATCAATTTGAATAATTTATTCATTTAGAAAAAAATATAACAAATAATATATCTCCAAATATCTAATATAATCCATCATATATTCATATATATAATCATCTACATTAAAATCTATTTAACCAAAAAAAAAAATTGATAAATGTAATTTTTAAATTTGTTTAGGAATATTTTTTAAAAAAAAAAAAAATTTCATTAACTGTACAAGTACTACTCTTTTAAGCTCTTGAAGTGCTGATTTGAGAAAGCACCAAATTTTTGCTAATTAAATAATCACTTCAAGTGATAAAATTTTTTCAATAAATACTAAAATTTGTCAAACACATGATTTAGCACTTTACAAGTGCTAATTAGCACTGATGAAGTGCTTATTAGCAGTGCCAAACTTGCACTAAGCCGTAAATAAATTATAAAATGTTACAGAAAATCCTAGCAAACTACATCTTGCCAGCTTGAATTTGATGTATTTCAAATTATTTCACATAGCAGTAAAATTTAATATTCATCAATCATCACCGCCACTGAAATTATGCTTAAAATTAAGCATTTAGATTAGATTTACTTAACATGGTATTAATGTCAAGCTTGCTTTAGGTCCACATGCAACAAACATTGTGTTAGGCTTGCACAACAAGGGTATTATTAACATATGGAATTTGATATGGCTATTTTATATTGCGGTTTCCCTCTCACCTAACAATTTATGAGTTGTTATGCCTAGTTCGATCATCTTCTTACAAAGGACCATGAAACAAAATATATTAAAGCACTCAATATACCAGTATACTTTAGTCCATTCAAGCAAAAAGTTAATAACCATTTCTATTTAGCACAGTGATTTCAATGGTGAAAATAGCCTCAGAAATTGTCACTATAGGTTTTGTAATCAGATATTCCAAAATTATTCAACCACATTTCATTAAATCTATTCAGAATTGGGAACATCCTTTGGTGCTAATAAAAATATGGTAAGCTTTCAGCAAATAAGATTTAAAACCCCTAATCTAAGTCAAAGGCACACAAGTCAGTCATACCCTTAGACACAAAGAGGACCCACCTCACTTTCATTTGCCAGCACAATTCTTGCAGTAACAAATCCAATAAGTTCATCGCTGTGACCATTAGGTCGACTACGGTCAACAGCTCCCCAGGACACAATATCACGTGCATTCACAACATTCTGGAAAAACTCAGACTCGTACCTGAAAAAAGAAAAAAAGATTGCCTTTTCTTCAAAATGCAACTTGAGTAGTTTTAGAACAACCATGAACGAAGATCAAGTTATTACCTAATAGGAAACACATCAGCATGCAGTTGCTGTAAAATCGGTAAATCAGAGGGTCGTAAAGGCCTATAGCATATTATGGGATGGCGGGAAACTTTAGGGTTTACCATTGAGAATTTTGCTCTTAATCCCCAACAAAGATAAGATATATCTGTATAAATCGAACATGAATTTCTCCTTCCATTTATGCTGCATCAAACACGGCCGCCATGAACTAATTGCTAGAAACTGGAAAAGAAATATTGCTTTGATTAGATCCTCATAAAATACAACACCATGCATCTACTCCCAACTCCACCAAATCAAAATGAAAAAGAGAAAACACACCCAGATAATCACAAACAGAGATAGAGAGGAAGAAAGTTGAGTGTTCTCAGTGACATATAAATCTAAAACAGAGAATTAATGGCTCCTCGTAAAATATTGACTGGTCTCAGAGTCTAAAAGAGAGGATTAATGACTCCACATAGCCTCAAAAGTTGAAAGACGAGATTAAATTATTCCTCCTTTTATGTTTCCAGAATCTGGCCAGCATTCTGTGAGCTTCAATTATGCAATAGATTGCCTTGAAAAGTTATAATGGTGTTTGTTATTTTTTCTCAATACACATTTTCTGTCTTTCAAAAACAAAAATGAAACAAGCATGTTCGGCAAGGCCTTTTAGGAAAATGAACAATGAAAAATGAAATGTTGTTTTTACTTTCTGTGAAAAGTTGAAAACACCAAATTATTGTCTTTACTATTTTTCACTTTTTGTCTCACTTCCCTTTTCAAATATTCCACAAAAAACTTTTTCTCTATTTTCGTTACTAGATTACATTCTACAAAATGCTCTTTCTCTACTATTGGAAAACACATTCCGAAGCCGATTTTCAAATCAAAAACAAATATCATTTCTTCATTTTCAAAACCACCATTTGTAAAAAATACCAAAGATGCCCTAAATGCCTTAACCTTTTCTTTCTTTCTTTTTCCCCTTCTTTCTTTCCAACCCCCCTCCGCAAAATTACCACACAACCCATATGACCAATTGCTCATAAACATTTTTCAAACTTAGCAAATTTGTAACTAACTAGTTCAATAAAGCATCAACTACTTATTGATCATTCCACTGCACATCGAATAAAGGTCAAAGAATTTTGCAGAAAGCAACAAAGTTTTGAAAAATATTTTATATAGGCTTCCACACACTCCAACTCCCATCCTACCCCATACACAAATTCAAATTAAAGAAATTCCCCTCCAAGGTTGATGTGAGGGGAAAACAATCACTTGACCTCTTGCTTCCACGACAAGAGGCCAGGCCAACTAGACTACTCCTTTGGGAACAAATTTTCAAGAAAGAACCTAGCAATGAAGTAGAACATTGCTTCATCCAATTCTAGCTAAATAGAAGGGATTGCAAGAATAATTGTGCCTTTCTTCCGACAGCTTATCGCATATATAAAAAATTATGAAATGAACTGCAAATCATTGTCAATCATTCTGCAGAGTCCATTACTGAATGCTAAGATATAGAGTATGATAAATAGCCATACAAATCTTTGTTAAGAAAATATTACCATTACCTCAACTAACTCTTTTCTAGACAATATGTAAAGCAAGTTGATTATCCACTCTCATAGATTGATCTTGACAAGTGGTCTGCAGGAGTCAATAAAAAAAATCAATCCACGTAGAAAAGAAACCATCAAGGAAGCACAGATATCAATCAGCATGGATTCTTAAAATGATTAAATGGTTTTACAAAAGATACGGATGAGAAATAATAATCTTATCATCAATATTCATTGGTTTAATCCTTTTTATTTTTTCATTTATTAATTCTACTGGTTGGGAAGGAGTGCTTGGACTGAGAATTGCTATCATCTGTGCATAAGCATTAATCATAACCAAGTAAATAATTCTTACTAAGGATATAGGTGCAGAAAAGGAAAAATTAAGTCGGCCAATTGTTTCCTATAACCTTATGATGCCTTAAACTTCTCATTGGATGAAGGGTCCACTTGAAATCCTTAGAAGTGTATTCTGATTGACATACAGTTTTGACTTTAAGGTTTCTCCACATGGCATGGCACTACTTAAAGTCTTTTACACTGTTAACTATTAATGAGTTCAAGCTAGTTGAATCATTTCCAGAATCATAGGAATGAGCTACAGAAACTTTACATAAGTATATGCAATTAATTGTACCATAGATCCTGCCTTTGGCCTTCAATTTAGTCTTGCTAGTCACAGTTTCTAAGTCTTACAGTTTCCAGTCTAGGAATTCACCTTTGGTAGAATTTTGAGTACCATGCATTTACATTAAAGGTTTCTCTTAATTCTAGAAAAGTAATAGATAAGAAGTTGAGTTTGCTTAATAGAGCTTGTAAATTCCTTTCCTCTGCTTCTCTTTCTTAATTACCTTATACTTCATGCTTGACACCCTCTGTTCACATCAATGCTCCATAACTACAGTATTGCTATGAGCAACTAACCAACCCAACTTTTAAATCTCAACACTTCTTATTCTATAACCCAAACACCTTCCTTCTTTACACATTACAACCAATCAACCAAAATCCCCTAAACAAAACCAGTACTGCACAAGTAATGCTCTCGGTTTTGTTTGGTCAACAATGCTTTTGACATATGATTTAAATGAAGCCACATATCGTGGTACCATGAGAATAGAATTCCTACTGCTATTGGCAAAATGATTAGACAACAAAGGGAAAAATGATCATCATCTCCCCCTTCTGCTAATGCCTCATGTGATTTCTTTATCAAAGAGAAGCGTGTATAAGGAGTTCTAACACATAGATAAATCTTACATAACCACACAAACCATATGTTTCTTTCAACTAGTCCTAATTTTCTTATCAATTATTACTACAAATTTCACAACTAAAGTTAATATAATTAATCATTTGGGATTCTCCTTTTCAACTTGGACAAATGAAGTCTTGTATGAAAGGGGCTTTTCCTTTAACAGGTGCTTGTTTCACCAATTGGAATGACCAAACAAGTAAAAAGAGATAAGTCAATTACAGTCAGAAAAACAGCCACAAATTCTCCAACAGATCAATCGTATGGTTTCTTTGATTTTAACACAAACAACTTATACTGAATTCAAGCCAAAAACAAACTTATTTTCCAACCATTAAATAAATTCAAATTCTAAGTATCAGAAACATTATTCACAAATGAAAGTCAAATTCTTCACATCACATACAAGACCAACTTAACATTAAACATTACATCAAACTTTCTTCCATAAAACAGCAACGACCACCACGATACCAAATTCATTTACCAAACAACGATATTCATCACACGAAACCGACATAAAGAACCGTAAACAATTAATAAAAATTCCAATAATAGTAAGAAAAAACAAGAACCCAGATGAGATCTTCACAAAAGGAACAGACTGCGAACCTTTATTCAATTCAGTAGCTGTAAAGACGAAGAAAGTGCATACAGACAGAAGAAAAGGAAAGGATAGGATTGATAGTACAAGGTTTTTATTTTTCTATAAGATTCTAATGCTTCCTTTCCTTGCGCGTGTAATTTTCGTAATATTATTATTACTAACTGTAGACGACTTTTCTAAACTGCTTCAAGATTTGTATAATTGCGTTTGCATTGCAGTAGTCTGTAGTCAGTTACTCTAATGGTTTTTAGTTCTTCCTTGAAAAATTTCTAAAAATAGCGTACGTTTTGGACTCTTTTTAATTATAACCAACTTTAAAATTTTATTGTTTTCTAAAACAAAACATATCCACGTTGGATCAAGATGCCACTAACCCTCATTTTGCCTTCTCTACCCTCCTCTAAGCGATTTGTTTAAATAGCAAAGTTTAAATTACGGGTGGACAAAAAAGGGGCTCGAATTGAAATCTGACTAAAATCGAATCTATACCAATTTGATTCGGTTTTATTTTATATTTTCATTCGGTTTGGTTGGATTTAAAAATTTTAAAATTTTAAAATTTTCGATCCAATTTAAATTGGACAAAATTCAGAGCAAACCAATTTATACCTACTTCTAATTAAAATGCAACAATTGTATGGTATAATAATTACATTTGAATCATTACAATTATTCAAAATACAATTTTACAATCAATTTAAAATTAGAATCACACATAAATTATATTGGAGAGTTTTTTACTTATCGTAAATATACTATATAACGACTATATGTATCACGATTATTATTAAAAAAAACTCTTATTAATGATTCATATCAAAATTTATATTTTTTTATATTTTTTGAAACTCTACGCACTTAGTTATATATTATCGACACTTATATGTATATATGTTACAGAATATCAATTTATAATTCGCAAGATAATTTAAGAAATTATAAAATTGGATCTTGTACATAGATAATTTTATTTTTCAACTTAATCAAAAGTTAAAAAAATATATTTTTAGTCAAAAAGTAAACTCTTATCATAGGACATACCAAAAAAGAAAATGGGTTCACCACATCCAATTTTTCATCTTTTTTTTTTTCCTTCTACTTTGTAATAAGAAAATACATAAATAAATAAATGATTCAAAATAATTTGACAAATACAATCCTACTAGTATCTTTGTAAAACTTTAGATTCTCTTGCAAATTAATAATAATAATAATATGACAGCTTCTACTTATACAAACTCATTCGTAAGAATGGATGTTACTAAGAGTTAAAAATAAATAAATTATACAGTAATAATATTATTGTCATCTCTCAAAAATTTTTATAAAAATTTTACTTTATTTACCCAATTAAAATATATTGAAATAAAATAAATTCTTATAACGCTATGTTAATTCTAAAATTGACTATAATTATCTCATGTCTTCGCAAACCTGAGTGTCATAATTTTTTTTTTTTAACTAAAAATAATCAATTAAATCTATGTCTTTGAAATATGCTCGATTAATTCATAATTAGAAAATGGCTAACACATTCCACGTTGTGACTGAAAATTTACTTTTTCATGATCAACTCACTTTATGCCCATTGTTATTATTTTTAATCAATTTAAAACTCTTTTAAATTTATTAAATTATAAAAAATATATTTGTAGTTTATCTAGTATTATGGTATTAACAAATCACCAAAATAATAATGTATATTTTTGAAGTAACTATTATTTAAAATTAAATGTAAATATAATAAATATTCACGTATTAGTAATATTTTCATTTTTAATATTTTAATAAAAATAATTATTTAACAATAATAAAATTTTTATTTTATAAATATCTCAAAAATTAATTATTATTTATTTTAATAAATATTGTAAAAAATAAGTAAATAAATTTTGCATGAGATTAAATGTAACTTTAATATTCTAAAAAAATATAATAATTAATTACGAAGGCATAATATCTAATTTATTTCCAAGTGCTAATTTGAGAAAGTATCTCATTATGAATTGATTTATAAATTAGTGTTTTTAATGTGGTACTTAACTGATAAATTTTATGTATAATACTTGAGAATATAAAATGAATTAAAATATGTGTTGTTAATTAGATGGTTTTTTAATATAATTTGAATTAAAGTTAAAATTCTAAATAACGAACAAAAATGGATTTTAAAAGGAATTTGAACGGGTGACAATAGCATCATTCTAAATTATATATCTATAATATATTATAACGATATAACTTTATCCCGTTGTATAGTATAAAAATAGTTTGTATGATAGTTTATATCATAATATTATTGTAATAATAATTAGAAAAATAATTAAAGAACTTCATAAACAAAAGACGTATGAAAAGAAGTAAAAGAAACACAATTTTGCTTGGCAACCTAATCCTAACACAACTTAAACTTTGTTGTTAATAATAATATTCCCCTCTTTTGCTTTTGTTGTGTGAATGGAAAAGCATCAAATTCAAATCAATGGCTCATCCAAATTCTCCTCAACCCATTAGTTCTCTTCCTTCTTTCTGCAGGTGGGCTTACAAGGCATTTATCTACATGGCTTTCTTCACCTTCTTCACCATTGTTGTGTTGGATGCTAGTATTATCACCATGTCTTCAAATGACATTTTGAGTTTCAGAGAGCACAAAGGATTCCTTAATCTCACAACTGTTTTAGTTCTTGCTTGGGTTTCAATGGTTTTTATTTGTGTGTTGATTCCTGTTTTCTTGGTTTTGGTTTTTCTGGTGGGGCTGATGCAGAGGAAAACAGAGGATTCTGAGGCAGCTACGCTCCAAGATTAATATGAAAACTATGTATAATCATCAATTTCCAGAATATTAATTCTGCATTACTTTTGTTTTTATCATCATCATCAGCTTCAAAAGATAATGACTTAGTCTGTTCAACATTAAAGTATTGTAGCTGTTAATGGATGACTATTCTTCTACTTATCACTGTAGATTGTGGAATATATTTACTAAATGTTTAAGCTTCTATTTCACGATAAAAAGTCAAATCAACAGCATTTTCAAATGAACCTGAAAGACAATAAAAGTGATTATTCTGCAAGGGATGAGGATCTATGATATATTAAAATACTGGCTATTCCTAAAATTATACAGCTCTTCTAAGAAATCAAAAGCACAAATGAATCGGATTTATGAAACCAAGCAGGCAAATGAACAAGGGGGCAAATGATTCAAAACATCTCACTAACCCTTCCCACACACAACCCCTCATGAATCAGATTTATGAAACCAAGCAGGCAAATGAACAAGGGGGCAAATGATTCAAAACATCTCACCAACCCTTCCCACACACGGCCCTCTCTCTTTCTCTTTGTTGCCCGCTCACTCGTGTCCCCTTAGCTGACTCACACATTTCTATTCACAAAATGAAATATGAACAGAGTCAGTTGGAACTCAAAGGACAGCACCAGTCATAAATCGATGATTGATAACTGCCTCTGCAATTGGCCTTTTCCGAAAGTCAGGATTCAGCATTGCCTGCAAAAATAGCTTTTAGTTATAAAAGAAAACCTACAATCAACTGAGTGACGAAGAATTGGCTATAAGTTGGATACAGCTTTCTAAATCTTTGAACAGCATAAAATAGGGTGTGAGAGAGAAGGTTCTGAAATACTAGTGACAATAGCAATAAAAGATAACTCATCTATGACTCTTGAAATTCTAGTGACAATAACAATAAAAGATACCTCATCTATGACTCTTGAAAACCAGATTTCAGAAAAAATACTAGAGTGGTTCTTGATTGTACAATGGTGCATGTTGCGGATCAACGCATGGGAAATACAAGCAAATTTGGAGAGATCCTATATGGTCCCCATCAAATACCCATCTCATATACAAATAAAATAATTTGATATTGCCTCTGTGGATAATCAAAGAGGAACTGACAGTATCAATATTCTTTTATGACCACTATAACTACACAGGTTAAGAAAGCCAATTCACTAAAATGTTCTAATAATAAAAAGTCAAAGCTGGTGTGAACAAACATTCTAATCACCAACTGGCACTTAGAAGTGTATTCTCTCTGCCGAAATAACATTCTTTGAACAAGTACCAACTATTTGTTGTAAATGACAAATGCACATACCTCAATACTTGTATAAGCAGTAAAAACACAGATGGAGACACAAACAAACATAAAGAATACATACATACATACATATGTATGTATGTATGTATGTATGTACAGGGATAAGAATTTTACTCAACCTGAAGTAATTCCCAACCAGCACCGTTGTCAAGATCCAAAAACTTGACAGCTTCTAGCAAGCGGTCATCTGCTAAACAATACCTGCTCATTTAGAAGAAAAATAAGAGCCCAAAGACATATGAGAATATAACCATTCCCAGTCAGGAAATTAAACAACAGACCTTAGAGCAAGATCTAATTTATGTGGTTAAAACAAGAATCCCCAGTAACCGTCCGACATCTATGATCAGCATAATTGTAACAGTATCCTTATGTTCAGGAGCAAATAATATTATTAGATTAATGCCTAAGAGGTCTTGGAAGAAAGACAGAAATTGATGCAATGATCATATCTACAATGTAACTGGATTTAGGATATTATCTTAAGTTTACAAAATGGTTCAGAAGGAGTTGATTGCTTGGAATTTGGACCACAACAATTCAACATTCTCACTTTTACCTAAGTGGAATGAAGAATTCTGCCCAGGTAGGTTGAGATGGGGTGTTGAACACAACACTCAAAAAATGTTGTTGCCACATTTTCCAGGCCACACACAAACAATTTGAAAATGCTTACTTCTGGAGATTAACGATTAAATTTTCCCTGAGAGAACGTCATTGTCTTTCATTTGGCTATTTGTAATGCAATTTCTCAATGACACTTTTGGTCATAAAACGTACATTATGTCTACATATTTCTGCAAGTTCACAAATGATCAAGTTTACAACTCAAATGACTGAGCTGGATATATCCTGAATTCCAATGTCAAGTAACTATCATTAGTTCTTAAATCTAGTTAATTAAATATGTATAAAAATGCAAAACTCATAAAACATTTTGTTGGAGAACTCAAATCTGTGTGTTTGATATTGAGTCAATACAAGGGGTCACTATTTCACACACTCAACCAAATAGCAACCCTTAAACTTCCGGAATATATAAAATAAAGCATGATGCTAAAATTCAAACATTAGCAAAGAAGTTATTTTAACAACAATTGCAAGTGCTTGTGCTGCAACAAACTGGTATTCACCATACTAATACACTGACTAGTGGGACTATTAACACTCATGATAAGCATAACAGATATATACAAGGTGGCTTACTCTCTTGTAGCTTGAAGGTCAAGTTGAAAAGTTCTTTCCAAAAGCCTCTGCAAGTTTTATGGATAGAAAAACCTTTCAATCAGAATTTTCTTTTTCTTTCTGCGGATTGCATGTTCCTCTATCATATAGATCAAACGAAAAGCAGTTTGGAAATAAAAACAATATATAAGAAAAAATAATAACAATAGAAAGATAGATGCAGTAGAGAAGCTTACTTGCAAAGAAAGGCTATCCATGATGTTTGCTTCACAGAATGTAACAAAAGCTAAGTATGCAAAAAGAAGTCCTGCTTCATATCTGGGTAGGGACAACAAGAAACTGGTTAATAAATTAGATTACTTACAAACTTAACTGATTGAAGAAATCCAAAAATTAACTAGCTACATGTCATCTGCAATTCCGAAGGTCCTTTTCTCCATAGGCGTGAAGGCACCAGCAGAAACTGCTCTTCTCCATAGCCCTTCTGAGAATGATCGAGGATCTTCCTCTAAATTTTGAAACCTAAGAAGCCATGTCATTGAATATAAATTTGTTAAGGATTGAAAGAACAATCAATAAGCCCAACGTAATCAAATCGTTCATCACATCAACACATATGAGCATGATTAAGATATAAGGAATAGTTGTATTTTCAAAGTCATCCACTGATGACAGCTCTTACAACAAAAAGAATGAAAAAATACGAATTGTTCAAATATGCAAGTTGCATACACAGAAAATAATTTTCTTTCTTTCCTCTTTAATGTTGAAAAGTAAATACATCAAAAATAAAAGAAAAGTAGTAGTACCTTATGTCGACAGAAAAGGCTAGATCGCGGAGTCGTGGAACTAAGTAAGCAGCATCTCTCTCTACAATTGTACTGCCATTACTCAAAAATTTTTGCACAAAAACTCATTTAGTGAATAAATATTCTAAGAATGATTGTAAATAAGACAAATCAAGGAATGTTCCAACAACATACTTGAGAACAATAGAAGATGGTCCAAGACTCTGGTGTAATCTGTCATGGTCATGCATGAATGCTAGACCAATCATAGCACCCTGAAATAATTTGATAACAAAAGATCTTCGACGTTTAATTTCTTGTTCTTGTTCATAATGATTCCAAGAACCTTCTCCTGCGGAACGTCGTTTTGATATTTTTTCACTTGTAAGTTTTGCATAGTCTGCTGCACTATATTTCCCATCATTACGAAAAGCAAGCCACTGCACAGAAAAACTCATTTTAATTTTGTATTAACCTAAAGAAATTACGTGAAACTCAGTGAGATTTGGTGTTGATAGACCTGCTCCCCAGTTTTTGTCTCAAATCCTCCAACTAGTATCACAAGATTCTGGCAAAGACCTTTTGAACTGCTCTGCAAAACATGAGCATAAAAGATATCAATCTTTTCTTCTTCTTCCTTTTCCGGTTTTTCTTCTTTTAACAAAAGAGCTCATGCACTGGAGTGGGATTCAATATCGGACCCTCCACTCCATATTGATTTGAAGGAGACATTGTTAGGCCCATAGTGCATTGGCATATTAAATATCAGTTAGTGCAATTCCTTAACTACATCCTACTAGTAAATTAGAGACAGCAAAACAAGTATACAACTACTTTAAATATATGTTAGCAATATAAATATATAATTGAAGTCTTACCTGGAGGAAAGCATGAGCATTGAGTTCATTTGCAGCCATCGTATCAGCTTCAATGCCACCAGCTCGTTGTCCAGGATAAACCTTCATAGTTATGAACATTACGTTTAATGAAAAAATAAGGATGCCAAAAGAATGGAACTGAATTGCCCGTATGATAACAAGAAATTTCATGTGACCCCCAGTAATACAACCAAATAAAAAATCTGAAGCTTAATATTGAAAAATTTAAAATTAATAAATCCCTTTTGAAGTACAAACAAGTCAATCAGAAACCTCTTAATTGAATTTGAGCCTAACAAATATGCTTGGCAGTGTTTCAGTAGGAAACAATTTCAAGCAAAACCATTAAACAGTAATTCAGTGCCCAAAAAGTGTTTTCTAAAAGAACACTCATCAAGTGCTTCTCTTAAACCCAATCCAAAACCCTTTTCTTTTGACAAAGGAAATCCAAAAGCCCTTTCAACAGGTTGCCTAAAGCAACTATGAACGGATCAAAATAAATTCAAATGCACCCTCATTATAAGACAACTTCCTATTTCTATCTAAATGACTTTTGTTTTATGTTACACAAATGAAAACCAACCCTCGGAAATGAACCAAATGAAATTATTTATATTAATAAATAGATAAATAAATAAATAAATAAACACCTTAAAAATAACAGAAGTTCCTCTGAGTGGACCCTGAGCTATTCTTCCTTCATAAAGCCTGCAAACAAACTGCCACGCACATTATCAGTAACAACAACAACAACAACAACAAAAAACAAAAAATCCCCTTAAATTTGTCAAATGATCCAATCAACGTTCATACACATTTATAAAAAAGAAAAAATGAAAGCACCTGATTTTTACACTGCCCTCTCCCACATCTTGAACTCTGAGCCCACCCAAATCTCCACCCGAATACTCAAAATCCTGAAGCCCTGAATAGCTACAAAAACAAATTTTCCACCAATTTAGACCCATATTTTTCAACAATTAAAATAACATGATCTTGAAACCTAACCTTGTGACATTCATGAAACCGTAACTACCGAGGAGTCGGCCAACCTCGAACGAATCAGGATTAGTAATGAGAGTCGCCCTGCAGCGTCGACTCGTCTGCTTTCGACTCACAGTCACCGAGTTGAGTCTTAATCTTAGTCCCTTCGAAAAGAGAAAGTTGCATTTCTGATGAGAAATGGAAGAGAGGAGAGAAGAAGAGCAGCAATCGGGTGTTATGAGGAGCATGCTTATTCTGTTCTGTTACTGGAAATGGCGCGAACGTCCGATCAAATGCACAAAGGGATAAGGTTTCAGTTTAGACGTTTAGTGGACGATGGGGCTACGTATTTCATACTCTCAGAAAATAACAAATATATCCCTCAAGTCTGTTATAATTATATCTCAGTTTTAACATTTTCGGAAAATAACAAATGTTCACTCTGCGATTGTGCACTACCTTGTCTCGAATATTTGGTCATATTTGACCCATTGAAGCGACTCTAATTAATCAACGAAAGTGTTAAACGGGTTGAACATTCATGCCGTGACATGAGTTTGATTAAAAAAAAAACAATAGATTCTAAGATTGTAAATTAGTTTATACAGTCTAAAGTTTTGAATACTACTTGTGTAAAGAAGTTAAATGGATTAAGAATATACTATTCAAAATACCTATTCTCGAAACTATTTCTATACACAATAATTGTAAGGCTGATTGTAGATCAGAAGGAGTTTCATAAAAACAAAAATATGAATAGACATATATATAAGTTGGTAAAAGACCTTTTAAAAAATACCTCTATAACTTAAGAGTTTGTAAAATGAGAGTTGAACATGGCTGATGAATTAACAAAAAAGTTTTGGAAAAGTCATATTAGAATTACTGAGGTGGATGGACTTAAAGCACAGAAAGGAAGTCATCACAGGAGATAATATCTAACATATCTAATTAAAGACATTGTGAATGAGGTTTTACAAGTAAAAATAATCTATATTACATTATTAAAATATTGTACTTTATTCCTCTTAACTTTAAAAAAAATTGATATATTTTTTGAATTTTTGAAAAAGGTAAGATATTTTTTAAATTTTAGAGAAAGTGAAAATATCCCATAAATTTACTATTTACATCTTAATTTTATTTCATCCCTCTACTGTTAAAAATATATAAAATAATTATATTATCTTTATTTTTTAATTTGGTAATGGCTAATATAATCTTATTCTGACATTTAAATTTAAAATTTATAATAATATTTTGACTTTTAATTATTTGTTTTCTTCCAAATCTATTATCAAACTTATATAATATTCAATTATATATTTTTGAAGATATATCATATTATTAAATTAATTTATTTTAAAAATTATGTGTAATTGTGTAAACATTTAAAAAATTTTGACAACAAATTTTATGTTACAAAAAATTTTACAATTAATTATACATAATTTTTTAAAGAAACTATTTTAATAATATGATACATTTTAGGAATTATTTATAATTAGATATTATAAATATTTGATTATAATTTTGAAGGAAAGAAATAATAAGGGTTTATATATTATTATAATTTTTAAATTTAAATGTTATAATAAGATTATATTAATTATTATAAAGTAAAAAAAGATAATATAATTATTTTATATATTTTAATATTAGAGGGATAAATCGTTAAATTAAAATATAAATAGTAACATCATGGGGTATCTTGAGTTTATCCAAAATGTAAGGGGATATCTTATCTTTTTCAAAATTCAGAGGAGTTTAACGACTCTCTCCTAAAATCTAGGGGGATAAAGTACAATATCTATATATTATTTATAGCACTATTTATATTATGATAATATTTTAGAGGAGATATATTTCTACTCATCTTTACAAGAAAGTGCTAATGTGTAATGTTAAGGAAAAGTACTTACTTCGAATGAGTTTAAAATAAGTATACTCTTACAAATTATAAGTCACATACGCCTTTAGAGAATTCATCAAAATAAAAGTTATTGTAAAGCCTGAATCTTGAAAATTAGGTTGCTCTTTAAAAACTCTCACGAGAATGATGGTGTGAGTCCATAACCATTAATAGTGCTAACCTACTAAAACCAAGTCTTCCATTTCTATTATTTGTGTGGTAGTTTAAGTTTGGTTAAAGGAACTCAAAAATAGTTCACTTAGCTAACTCAAATTAACATTATTAGCACTAAGTGTAAATTTAAGCTCAAAAAATAATATTACAATTAAAGGTTTTGAGTGCTTATAATAATACCACAATCGAAAGTTACTAAGCTTTTTAATTCTCTTAATAAATAAATAAAGATTAAGGATCAGTTTGGGATTAATGTAGATTTTAAAATAATATATTTTTGCTGTACTTTAAAAATAAATTAGTTTTAAACAAAATTAGTTTAATATTTGATAAATTTTATTTTCAAGTGCTGTAAATTTAAAGAGTAGTTTTGTGCATTTAGTAAATTTTACTGTTAAAATATTGTCATAATCCAATGATAAGAATATATTCATTGAACAATGAAGAATAAAAATTAAATTTTTTATGTAAGAATTTATATGTATGTGTGTGTATATGCTAACTTAAAATAATTTATAGTAAAAATATAAAATTTTTTAATTATAAAAAAGTACAAAATGATAAAAAGAAAAATATTTTACCCTTAAAAATTTTATTTTTTAATTAAAGCTGAAATTTAATAATTATTCTAAAATTAATTTTAAATTAGTATATTTAGTATTACATTTAAAAATATAACTTATTTTTTAAACTATGATACTTTCTAATGATTGTGTTCATTGACAAAAGCGTTTAAAAATTTTAAATTATATCTTGGAGTTGAAGTGATTTATTTACACCTTAATAAAAGGATTCTTTAGCTTTAATACAATGCAACATGCTAACTCTCTTTACGAAGACCAAATTTTCTATTACTCTCTTGTCACGAATATTTAATTTTATTATATTATTTTATTATTTTTCACAATTTTTTTCTCATATCATAATAGAATATACGAAATATTTCTCTTATATTCTTATAGTGTCTTTTAACAATGCAACATTGTCAATTGAGTTGAGACCACTGCTGTGTTAGAATTAAAATCTCATGTATAAAAGAAAATAAAATAAAATAAAGGAGATTTGAAAACAACCCAATGGAATTACTGTCAATGATGTTTTTGTTTAACCAACCCAATGCTCAGTTCGGTTTAACAGATTTTCAAATCAAAATTAAACCAAATAAAAAAAAAAACCAAATTGATATTTTTAGTGCTTTTTTATTTTTAAGGTATGAATATAATTTAATTTCAGTTATTTGTTTTCTTATTTAATTATTTACAAGAATATGGTAAATAAAATTATTAATTTTTATATATTTATATTCAAACATAATAAATAAAAAGTAAATATATTATTTAAAATCTTTCAAATTTATTAATATTTTAAATCTATTAGATTTAAAATAAAACAACAAACAACCCTTAGCTGGATTTTATGATTTGGGCTTGACCAAAAATTACATCAAAACAAATTTAATTAGACCTCTTATGTTGAATTAAGGATTTTATTAATAATATTTTGTAAAAATTATTTTGTGACAGACAAGTAGGCAAAAAATCATTTTTCTTTTTGATAAGATAAAAAATTTTATTCTCATCAAAGCCACTCACTGTTTAATATCTAGGTGGGTATAAAATCAAAAATTAAAAAATCCAACCAAATCATTAGATTTTGAATTTTAAAAATTATTTTTTAATAAATTTAGGTAATTCAATGCTACAAGTACGTGGAGACCAATTTTCTTTCAAAAATTTGTGGAGGTGGATTTTGCTCGAATTAAGTTTAAATTTTTAAATGGTGTCATTTTAAATCAATCAAAACTTTTTATTTTTAGTAAATATCTTAGATAATATTAATAAATTATAAATATAATTTGTAATTAAAAAAATTGCTACAAGTCTCTTCTAATCTTGGAACAAACTTAGAAATTCAACTCATGTGTCCAAAATATAATAGTCAATGTTTCGTCTACAGCCAACTATTTTATTTATATTTAATTATTATTATTATTATTATTATTATTATTATTTTGTTGATGTTGAATATAAATTTTGTTTAAATTTATCCATACAAATTAATTTAATATTATTATTATGCATATATTTTTAAATTTTTTACGAAAATTTGTGTACTTAATATTATTGTTGTAAAAATGTCTTCAATATCTTGTAAAAGTTTTCCAACTTTTACAACCAAAACAATCTATTTATGCCTTACTTCATATGTAAGGCTTTTTATGTTATTCTCGTAAAACTTTTTCAAATTTTAGGTCTAAAATGATCTATTTAAGCTGTGTTTTACATGTAAGATATTAATAAAAAATTAAATAAAATTGTTTAATGTTAATGTAATTAATTATAATATAAGGACTTAAATGATAATTACCTTTTTCCTTATTGGGATTAGGCGCTTCAGGCATGGGAGACGACTGACGAGTCATCCACCGCATTCCGGAGCAATTAATATTTTATCATTGTACTATTTATTATTATTATTAATAATATCAAGATACGTGTCAGTTAGGTAGGACCCACGTTCTTCAATTCTCCCCCTTCTCTAAAACCCTCTCTCTCTCTTTCTTTCTTTCTTTATTCTGTCCGTATCTCTCGACTGCAGTATTAATCCAATATTGTAGTTTCAATAAAATTACCAAAAAATTAATTAATTAATTTTACTGTGAACTGATCCACAAACAAATGGAGGCGATGTCGAGTTCATCTGCGGCGAACGGTAATTCACTGCCGCCTTTTCTGAGCAAAATCTACGACTTGGTGGAAGACTCTTCGACAAACGACATCGTGTCTTGGAGTACTGGTAATAACAGTTTTGTTGTTTGGAAAGTAGCCGAGTTTTCTAGAGACCTTTTGCCGAAGTATTTCAAGCACAGCAATTTCTCCAGCTTTGTCAGGCAGTTGAACACTTACGTGAGTTTCACTTCGATTTTTAAATTCTTCTGTTATATATGTTTGTTGTGTTTATCACTTCTTGGCTGTTTTTTTTTTTATTTGGTGATTTTTCTTATTTTTTATTTTAATATTGATTTTTAGTCTTTAATTGGATTGGAATTTGTGAGAATTCGTGAAAATTGATTATACAAAGAAATCCCTAGAAGTTGGAAAACTGCACGGCCTTTAGAGAGCAAATCCTATTAGATTATAACCCTTTCCCAATCAAGCAAAATAAAGAAGAAAGTATATCTTTGAAATTGGCAGTGATAGACGCCCAGAGGGAAGCACAAAACTTCTGGATTGGTTTCATTGAGTTCACTATTGGTTAACTCTCTTTTCTGTGCTCCGAAAATACTGGCAGTCGCTGCTTATTGATGCTTAGTTCTGTGATGCTCGTATGTCATAATAGGAATTTTGGGGTAACATTGGGCAAAAATGTAGGATCTTGTGTGCAATGGACACTTCATTGTCGTCTGTGTCTAGGTCAATATACCTGGCTGCATTTAAATTCCTTAAAATGAATGTAAATATGATGAGGTTCTGAAGATGCTGAGGGAATGAATCAAGGACCTTTGGTTTTAGCCGCACTATACAATCCTTAATGTGAAGATCCTAATTCTTCATATTTCTCATGATTTTTTACATATTGAGAAACTATCTTGAAACGAAAAGTTATATATTACAGTTGTTCGTATTGATAGTTCAGCAATTTTGGGCCTCTCTTCCTACTAAAGAAAAAAGACTGCTGCTCACTCTTCCCTCCATTTTTACCTTTATGATCTCCATAACACTATTGCTGTTCGTGCTACACCTAGAACTAATAATACCACTTCTCGTCTCTTCATGCAATCATTATTATGGGTCATTCTGTGTTGTTTCTTACTTTTCATATGAGCTTAATCTTTTGGAAGCCCAAATGATGAGAATATGTATCCAGTAGAAATGAGTGGAAGATTGTTGTGCTTGGTCGCTGATATTTTTACTGTCATCTAATATTATTGTTGGGAGTGAAAATCTTGTAACAAGGTGATAACGGATTTTTTCTAATCAACTCCAGTTATTGTAGTGTCCTCTTTAGTGGAATGAATTTTTGACCGTCCTTTTCAGCTTTGAAACCATAATTGGAAGATAAAGCAGGCAAGTGATTTTCACTGTGCAATATGTATGGTAAATTAACTCTTTTTGAATCTGAAAGTCAGTGTGATGTTGGAATTTGATGATTTTTGAGATGCATATGAAATTGGGTCCACTGTACTTTTGAATTTCAAGGGCATTGGGTGGCTGATGCGGAATGCCCAAGACAAGTTTCAGTTTCTGATACAAAGAGGTAAAACGAATTTGTGTATCACTTGGTACTAAATTTGTTGCTTGGATATTAGACTTTCTTCTTGATGAAACTGAGCAGCTGAGGATCATTGGGGTTATTATTGTGAATTGGCTAATTTAACTCTATTAGAAAAATATAAGACGATAAAAAAATAATTCTTTGAAATTCTGAGAATTGAAAGATCCCTATTTTGGATGAGTTCAGCTAATATGATGAATTTAGTGGATAATCCTTTTGTTTTTTTTTTTGTTTTTGGCTGTATCATCACTTAAATGAACTGCAGAAGGTCAAATAGGAGTGAAAGAAGAATCGGAAAAGAGATTGGAATCTATGTTAATTTTTACCATACTTGAGATTGATCTTGGTTATCAACCCTCTTTACTCAACTCTTATTTGGGAAGGTTTGAGATATTATGTTGAATATACGCTCGTATAAGTGAAGGTCACTACCTTAAATACCCTGTTTGGGTTATCTTGTATTACATGTCAATTCATTTGGAATTCTTCATAATATTTTTGAGATATTATGTTGAATATACACCTGTATGAGTAGAAAATTTTGGTTGGCTTTTACCATTCTTGCAATTTTAGGGAGTGGTAGGTTGATTGCTTGTTTTGCAGTGGGGCTCTGCAGGTGAAGGATTCTAGATTCACTAGCCAGGAATTGTTGTTGCTGGCTTCAATTGTATTTCTAATTTTGTAGCTTGTTTGGAGTCTTCCCCTTGCATTGTTCTAAAATTGTAGCTTGTTTGGAGTCCTCCCAATGAAGAATGCGGAATTGGTTATCCTATTTGATGGGCTCTTGTAGATACCATCAGTTTATTTCTACATCTTGGTTGAAGTCTTACCTCATTTCTACTTATTAATTGTCCTTATCTTCTTAATAGATCAAAGTGCTTAAACGGCTCGTGATTTTCTATTTTTATGATATTATACACGTGCTGAGAGGTCTCCAATGAAAGAATTGGTCTTCAAGTGTTGCAATGAGAAAAGAGAGAATATTACACATTTTTGAAACTTTATTTATATTTATTTGTTTGTTTATTTTAGAAAAGGATTCCTGAGACAGACGATTTGATGTTATAATATTCAGTTTATGGAGCATGTATTTACCCTGCTTCCATAGAATAGTTTTGGTGAGGTCTCAAAAAGTTAACAATCGAAGAAGCACCATATAAATTGTGAAAATTCAATTCTGTAGCCTCCCGAAATTTGAAGCATTTAGAATCAAAGTCAGACTGCCTGAAGTATCTACTTACTCTGTTTGATTTTACTTAACCGTTTTCAATATAACATATCTTCATCTGCTCTTCCTTGTAATCATACTTTATTTCTGGTTTTAGTCCTTTGGGCTTTTAATGTGTTTGGTGTTATGGAGATAATTTTCTTAATGATAATACGTTGTCATTCTCTCTTTTTCTCTGTTGCTGATATTTTTCTTGCATTGTTCAAGTACTGCTACCAATAAATCTATTCTGAAAGAATGAAATGTGTGGAGTGAATTGTTAATGAAGCGATAGCTGTACTGCATTAGCTTGATTCTTGCCAATTTCAAATTTTGTGCTTGCACTATGAAGTGTTGTGACATTAGGAATAATCTCATTTTGTTGTGGCAGTCGTCGCTACAGAACCAAAGGTTTAATATTTGTTAAGCAAAAGAAATTTGTTGATGGTGAAAACTTGTGGAGTTTTTGAATCATTAGTTGCAAGTTTTAGGAGTTGTAAATGATAAAACCTAATCAATAAACTGAAGGCCATATTAAATGGCTAATGATTAGCTGACTCAATATGAGACCTGGTGGATTCTGACAATAATTAATAATAGTAAGCTGTCAAAATATGCTACTGGTCAACATTTTCAAAACTGGAATGTCAAGATACAGATATTCTGACCATGACTGAGGACACTTTCCCTTAGATCAAACACCTTTCTTTGTTGCTGCAATTGGCTCTAGATCCAACTAAAGATATTTTTTTCTCTAACCAAGAGATTCTGCATCTAATTCTTTTCTGTTGATTGAAGTGCTTGTCTAGGATGGCTCTCTGCAAACCAGAAGAGCTTTTTAAATGTCAAAAGCTCTTTTTATTTATTTATTTTTTTGGGTCATTGGATTTGTAATTAGAGAAGAGCTTGTGCTAAGCTTAGGTAGCTGTTTTATGGCTATTGTGAGAAGCTCATATTTTGGGATTGTGAGGAGCCTTTTAAGTATTTTTGAAAGATTAAATTGTCTAAAATGCCCTCTTTTTTATTTGGAAAATTTCATTTAGCTCATAACAACTTTAAAAAACTTGTCTATTATGGTAATTATTTAGTTTTTGCTAAAAGTATATTTACTAACCAAATAACCAACAACTTTTTGATAAAAGCTCTACTTATAAAGTTCTACCAATAAAAGATCTACTTGAAGGAGTTATGCAAAACAGATGGTGATTCTCTATGAAATGTTGCTTATTGACTCTTTTATCTTTGATTGCAAAACACTTAAAGCACATTGGATGTGTTTGCATATAATTTATTCATGTGTGGCTAGATATAGGGCATTCTTATTCTGTCCTAAGCACTATTGTGATGTGCAAGTCTTGCTGCTGTTTTGGATATGCAGAAAATGATTTTCAACCAAGATTAAGATATCTCTTGGTATTGCTGCTTATAACCTAATAAAATAAGAGAAAACATTCAGTTTCTGCTAGTATTCCTTGTTGATCTGCAAAGATGCAGATATGTATTCCCAATTAGCTTCTTCTATCATGAAAGGACAAAGGAGACTGCATGTTTAACTAATGAACCTCATATACGATTTTCGTACTGACCGAAAAAGGGTACTAAAACCTGCAGGCGCATGCACACTCCTTTCATGAACTTGTGAAGAGTGGGTTGCTTGAAAGTGGTCTGTCCTTTTAAATCTTCTCTAGCTTCCATCTCAAACTCTGTTCACAAATATTAGCTGCTGTCCGTTCATCTAACATTAGACAAGCAGGCGGATGAGTTTACGTTTGAATTTTAGTTGCCTAAACCAAGGTAATCCATTTTCAATGGCTAAGTGATGGGGAGTCTCTGACACTCTCTTCCTTTGTTCCTTTCTTTTCCTTTGTCCTGTTCTTTTTATCATTTGTTTGAAATAAAGACATTGTTAAAGTTATGGTGGTGTTTTTTATCTGCAGGTTTAAGTATATGCTTGTGATTTAGTTCTTACAGGTATATGTTGAGGTTTGAAGCAAAAAAATGAATGAAGAGAAAGGAAAAATTAGTGGTGAATTGATTAGATCTGTTTCTTGTTGCCGTAATTTTTTTTCTTTTTGGTCAATGTTATTGGTGACTTGTGATTTGATTGTATTGGGTTTTATTTTCTGTTTAATTTTCCCCTTTTATTTTGTTAAATAGGGTTTTAGGAAGGTTGATCCAGACCGCTATGAATTTGCAAATGAGGGGTTTCTTAGAGGTCAGAAACATCTTTTGAAGAATATTAGCAGACGAAAACCTGCTCAAGTACATAGTCAACAACAACCTCAACTTCAGAGCTCATCAGTTGGGGCGTGTGTTGAAGTAGGGAATTATGGACTTGAGGAAGAGGTTGAAATACTTAAGCGCGACAAGAATGTTCTAATGCAGGAACTTGTTAGGCTGAGGCAGCAGCAGCAAGCTACAGATCGACAGTTGCAAACTGTTGGGCAGCGTGTACAGGTAATGGAGCAAAGGCAGCAACAGATGATGTCATTTCTTGCAAAGGCCATGCATAGTCCTGGCTTCTTAAGCCAGCTTGTACAGCAGCAGAATGAAAGCAACAGACGTATTTCTGGAAGCAACAAAAAAAGGAGACTGCCTAGGCAGGATGAAGAAAATTCGGTTGGTGCATATGGATCTAGTGTTCCTAATGGGCAAATCATCAAGTTTCAGCCTTCATTGAATGAGGCAGCTAAAGCAATGCTGCACCAGATTATGAACATGAATGGATCTTCTAGGCTGGAACCATCGATGAGCAACCTAGGCACTTTCCTGATTGATAATATTCCTTCTGCTAATGCATCGGACAATGGGGTTGCCTCTAGTCAAATTTCGGGAGTGACCCTTGCAGAGGTGCCACCAACTTCTGGGCAGTCTAATATGTTGGCAGAGTCGAGGCTTCCTGTCCCCTCTTCTGCCATCTCTGAAATTCAATCTTCCCCTTGTGTAGTAAGTGACTGTGTTAAAGTGAATCAAATGCAAGAGGGGAGTAAGAATAATTGTGGGGAAGACACAAGTTTGCCCAACTTCACTCAGCTGCAAGGAATTGCACCGGAAGGCTCTGTTAGAATCCCTGATGTGAATATTGTAATGTCGGAAAATGGGAATGAAGAAAATTTGGATCTGATGTCGGCTGATATGGATGGGACTATGTCCGTAGAGGCTGATGCTTTTTCTCCTGACCATGACATGGACATCTTGCCAGATGGGATCCCTAAACTTCCAAGAATTGATGATGCCTTTTGGGAACAGTTTCTTACAGCTAGTCCTCTGACTGGGGACACAGATGAAATTAATTCAAGCCCACTGGAAAGTGGTTTGACCAGTGAACAGGAACAACAGCCGGGGCAGGAGAATGGATGGAACAAGATTCAACATATGGATCATCTTACTGAGCAGATGGGCCTTCTTGCATCTGAGAGCAGAGGGTTTTGAAGCCATACATTATGTATATATGCTTTTTATGCAGTTTTTGGAGGTAAATTTTTGTCCCAACTTTTATATTAATAAGCTTGATGATCAGCTGGTTCCCAATTTTCTAACTATATGCTATCAGGGAATAATTAGAGTCATAACTGGCTTTTTCATTTGCAGCCTTCAAGGGCCTTCATCCCTCTTTATACTATACCCAGCTTTTTAGCTTGTGTGTATATCATAATTATTTACTCTTTTGTTCCCAAAAGCTACTTTTGTAAAATGTAAGGAATTTATTGGCACGCCAAAAAAGAAAAAAATTTACACAATTACCATAGTTGTCCTGAACAAATAACGAGTCTGCGAATGAGAAATGAGTTCTTTCCTTTTATTATTATTTGTTTTACTTTTGATATATTTATAATCCAGTGCTGCTTGCTGATGTTCCTTTCAGGAGTGTTTTTTCTGATCTATTTTGAGTGGCAACATTTGTTATGTTGAATTCTGTCCTTGGATTTTTTGTCAGCAGTTGAATTGGATGAGTTATGAATTTTGAATTTCAGATGTATATTTCTCTGGTCTTGCAGAGGTTGATGTTCTGCGCTGCTGAGCAGATAAAGCTTTTGTCCAAAAGAGATATGACCATGAAGTTTATGTAACTTTTCTGTCACTACCATATGTTTTTAATAAATTTTAATTGTGATTGGGCTGTATATGCTTTTTGAAGAATATAAAAGTATGCATAATACAGTTTGAGTATATTGTGATCTAGAGTATATGTGTGTTCTAGCAAGGAGTACAGTAGTTGCTGGATCTGGGGAAGAGGATTTATCTCTGACATGTGATCGCACATCAGCGAAATGTTTGGCTGTGGGGTTTCTAACATATTGAATTTTATGGAATGGGCATATGTTTGCCTTGTTTGCAGGGATTATGAATGTAATTTTTTGCCAGACAGCTATCTGCACCATAGTAACCCGTGGCCAGCTGTGGCGCATAGAAAGTTGATGAAGCAACCACACTTTTGGGCTTTAAGCATAGATTTTGGAGAAAATCATGGTGTTTTGAGGAACAAAGCAGAAGAAAGTCATCCAAGGAAGGACACACGAATATTTTTTTTTATCAGTTTGAAATAGCATATAAAATAGCAGTAAGCTTTAACCTATTCCTATAAGGTCTTCAGTGGTCGAAGAACCTTTTATTGTTTGGATTTTGGTGGAAGATAATCTGGATCAGTAGGATGAGCGAAATTGATAGAGTTACCTACAGAGGAGGCACAATAGCTAACCAAAGTTGTAGATGGTATGAAAACGAAAGATGATATACCTATGGCCTAGAGTCTGAGACAGAGATGCCCTTTTGAGTAGGCTAAAAGGAAATTATTGTCCTTTATAATCTGCTGATTGCCAATTGTTCCTTTCACCTTTATATTTTTGGTTGTGATAAAATTGGCAGCCTAGGGGGCTCTGTCCCAGCTCTCTGCAGTGAAGCTTTATGATGTTACATGTTAGTATTTGCGGTTGAATTCTAATCCCTTACCTTCTTCGCTGATGTTAGTCACCACTTTAGGCTTCTGCTGAATTGGGGCAAGTAGGGTGATGTCCTAAACTAGCAGCTGTAAGTATTGGTAATATCACAAGTAAGATGCTTAAGATCAAGTTTCTAATGGTTGACACTTGTTTAATCCAGCATATTTTCTCCTCCATGGTTCTCTGAGGACTTAAAATATGAACATGTTCATCTTGATTGCCTTGACTTTTTGCAAATAAATTGTTGTAATTTTCTGTAACCTAGATCCTGATATGAGCAAATTTACAGATGTTTTGATTGTGAAACTTGCGTCTGTTATCCATATGAATCTATTCCGGGTTTTGGTAAGCAAGGGGAAATATTGGTTTGAAAATATTTGGGTACTAGGTATTCCAAATACGCTATTTCACTCGTGCAGAAAGATTATGGTAATTAAGATTATGGTATTTTTACATATTTGTTACATTCATTATATTTTTAAAATTAAAAAAACATTGTGAGATATTTTACAGTAATATAACGTTGCAATTGTTTGTATGGAAGGAGTTTGTATATATGGATCATTGTCATTTTTATTCTGTAATTAGCCCATGAATGTAAATTTGCTTGTTTGACTTATTCATTGAAGGTACGTTATAACTACTAAGAACAGGGGAAAGGGGTTTTCTACTTATTAAACTTTCATTAGAACTAGTAGTCTTTAAGAACGTGTACATGACTGGTGAAATCTCTATATGAGATTTTCCGATGGCATGACGATGTACTCGTACATGAGTGCCCCGAGTCCACCTCCGACCAGAGGACCCACCCAGTAGATCCAGTGGTTCCTCCACTGGCATCCCACTAGTGCAGGTCCAAAGGCCCTGGCTGGATTCATGGATGCTCCGTGGCATGGCCCGACCAACAGGACGTTGGCTCCGGTGAAGATCCCCATAGCCAGCGGTGTCATGGGGGTTAAGTGACTCTTTCTGGGATCCATGGCGGTTGCATAAAATGTGTAAACCAGCCCAAATGTCATCGCCGTTTCTACTATAAGAACATGCCAATCTCCAACTCCAAACGCTAGTGGAAACCCAACTGGTCTCTGCAATAGCGTAGCCGATCAGTAAATAAACTTAACATGTATATTAACTCAATTGCTAAGATAGTCTTTATTCCTACCGTGCCAACGATAATAACTAGCCTCAACAAGAAAGCAGCAAAAACAGAGCCCAAAAGTTGAGCAAGGCAGTAGAAAGAAGCTCGAAGAAGTGAAATCCTGCCGCCAACAAGGGCACCGAAGGTAACGGCAGGATTCACATGCCCCCCCGAAACATTAATACTCATTGACACCGCAAAGAACAGTGAGCAAGCATGGGCAACTGCTATTGCTACCAGTCTTGATCCTGATATTATTTCATGTGTATCTTTGTACATGTTACCTGCATCATTATGCCATCAATTTAAAAGCTTTTCTTCACAGTATAATGAGGCTAAGTGCTCTTTTGGGAGACCTTAAAAGTGCATAAAAGATGGATCATCAACCTAGCTACGATAAGCTAAAGGTTAGAGAAAATCAATGTGGTGTGTAAAAATGTATAAATATGTGTATACTACCAAGAACAAGAATGGAGCTTTCCGTGGCGAAGACGAAGGTGAAAGTGGCAACAAATTCTGCGAGAAGTGCTTTCAGAAATTCAGGCTGGGTGGCTTCTTCTGGCTTTCCAAGCTCATATCTGCGATGTGCCATAGCTTGCTGCTGCTTCTGCATTTCCTCAATCCTTCTCTCTTGATATCTAGAATCTTAACTTACAGTAATCTGTATAAGCACTTCCTTTTGTTGCTTGCAGCTTCTAGCAAAACTGAATATACGTGGGTGTTCTTAATTTCTTCTGCTTAAATTAGAAAAATTAGGGTTTTGTATTTATGTACACTTGGTTCAAACTTTGCATGCATGGAGAGTGACACCTAGAATTATGTGTTTCCCCTTTTTTTCCATCTGTAAAGGTTTCAATTCGTTCATATTTAAATGGGTAGTATTTACAATTAAAACTTTTCACCCACAACAAAATTTCCTTATTATTAAAAAATTTTGAATGAGAGTGATAAATTTCATATTTATAACATTAAACTCTTATCTTAACTATTATTTAATTTTAGAATAATTTAAGAAGATGTACGTGCCTTAAACTATTTGACTTATGCCCAAAGGGATATATTTTAAAATAAATAAAACAATATTAATATAATTAATGCATTAATGTATATATCAAATTGTTTAATTTCAACCATCGAAAATATTTCGATCTAATGAACTATAAATAGTATAGAAAAGGTGTAAAAAAATTGTTGATATCCCTTCCACGTGTATATATATAAAGAATTCTTTCTTGTTAAATAAGAATAAAATAATTACCGTGTTAATGATAATTATGAAGATCAATTTCACAACCCAAACATTAATTCAAATCAAGATTTGCTATATATTCTAGAAACAGATAAGCTAATGAAGATTCTCATTGGCAATAATTTACATTTATACAAAAAGGTATATCGGAATATTAATTAATGAATCCATTTACATCCAAAAATATTCGATTTTACAGAAAAAATTAAATTTGTTAGCATAATCATCACCTCTATATAAATTAAACACATTCTCCATCTTTTGTATAAACAAGAATTAGTAGCAAAAGAGAAAAAAAAATTACAAACAATTCATGGCTTCTTCACCAAAGCTTCGAAGTCTCCTCTGCAGCCTCCTGCTCATCGTCTCTCTCGTTCTCTTCGCTCATTCTTCTGGTAATTAGTAATATTCTCTTGTTAAAGAGAATATATTTGTATTATTTTAATAAAAATATTTAATTTTATTTGTAAATGGGTACAGAAATTGAAGAAGAGTCAGCTGCTGCGAGAGAAACCCTGGGCTGTAAGTATATTGATAGCCCCTGCAACGTGGCTAAGGACTGTCCTAAAGCTTGCAGGGAAGCAAAATTGAGTCCGAAAGATCCTGCTTGCTACCCCAACCCTGGTCTCGACGGCATTATTACATGTTGCTGCCAGAGGAATAAAAAAACCTAATTAAGTAATGATTAATTATATATAATATTTTCCCTAATTTTGTTTGTTCTTTAATCTTCTATATACAAAAAATTCAATAAACTGGGTTAGGGTTCAATCCCATTTAAGTATGTTATCAAGGGATTGTGTTAATCTTTTTCTTTATTATTTTTAATCTTTATTATTATTATTCACAAAAATGATGAACAAATGCTATGATATCTCTTATGTTAGTTGAATAAATTATATTACTCACTTTGTAGGATGGCGCTCCATCCATTTCTACTAAAAGATTTATTATGAGCACTCATATTTTAATAAAAAATTTACTACAAATATACTCATGATATAATTAATGAATACTCATATTTTAATAAAAAATTTAGTATAAATGTGCCCATGATATAGTTTAATATGAAGGTTATTATAGTGTTACTCTTGACACTCATTTTAGTACAATTATTTACCTTAAATTCTAAATTTTTCTCATAATATTTTAGAATCATTAATTGACTTGTTGAGAAAGAAATCAATATTAGGAAAATTAAAACTAAAAAAAAATTTGCAGAAATCAGTTTGAAAAAAAAAGGTATCTGGTTTGATGCATTTTCTTTTTAGTTGTGTTATTACATGTTGCTACAAGAAAATAAAAAAAACCTAATTAACTAATAATTATTTATATATAATATTTCCCTAATTTTGTTTTTTCTTTAATCTTCTATATACAAAAAATTCAATAAACTGGGTTAGGGTTCAATCCCATTTAAGTATGTTATCAAGTGATTGCGTTAATCTTTTTCTTTATTATTTTTAATCTTTAGTATTATTATATATTCACAAAAATGATGAACAAATGCTATGATATCTCTTATGTTAGTTGAATAAATTACATTTCTCACTTTGTAGCATGGGGCTCCATCCATTTCTACTAAAAAAATTTATTATGAGCACTCATATTTTTTAGTAAAAAGTTTAGTGTAAATATGTCGACAATATAGTTTAATATGAAGGACAATTTGATTTTAATAAATAATATAGTTTTACTCTTGACACTCATTTAAGGCACGTATGATTATTTACCTTAAATTCTAAATTTTTTTCATAATATTTTTAGAATCATTAATTAACTTGTTGAGAAAGAAATCGATATTTAGAAAAATTAAAACTGAAAAAAATTAGTGCAGAAATCAGTTTGAAAATAAAAGGTACCTTGGTTTGATGCATATTCTTTTTAAGTTGTATTATTAAAACTACAGGCCTTTGAGCTAAAGAGAGATGATATTGAAACAGTTTATTTGAATGGATTATAAAGGATTATTATTGTAATTTATTCTAGAAAATAAGGGCTTGAATACAAAGTTAATGTGTGTGTGTGGAATCGAGTAAGAACAAATGAATAAAAATTAAAAAAAAAAAAAGTAAGAATATTGAAAAACAGAAAATAAGAAATGAATTAAAGTTTTTGTACTAATGGGTCCGGGTCCTACATTGTAGGACTTCTCCCACATTTGTGGTGGCTACTTTCCTTACCCTAAATGTAATTATTTTAAAATATTTAAAACAAAACTTAAAATATGTAAAGTAAAATTTAAAAAAGTTATAAATTGGCTTAAAAAGACTTTCCAAAAGGAAAAAAGGAAAAGAAAAATAGGCAATAAATAACAGATTTCCATTGCCTTACAATAGAAATTTTACATATATATATATATATATATGTATATAGAATCATCAATTGAATTATTTTCCAATAATATCATTATTCATTCCCATTTTACAGTAGTACAAATAAATTCTTGACCTAATTATGGTCACTATATAAACATATATATTCTCCCATCTCCTCTTGTAACTAAAATAAGAATCCTTGGAAAAAAAAAAAAAAAGGAAAAAAAAAATCATGGCTTCTTCAGCAAAGCTTCATCGTCTTCTCTGCAGCCTCTTCTTCGTCTCTCTCATTCTCCTCGCTCGTTCTTCTGGTAATTATTTAATCTTCTCTCCCTTTCACCTGTTTTTAATTTAATTATTTTATATAAAATAAATAATATCTTATCAATTATTTTTATAAATAGAAATAGAAGAGGGAGAGTCCGGCGACTGCAAGTATATAGAAACGCCGTGCACGTCGGAGGCCGACTGTTCTGCCGCATGCAGCAAACAACATTACAGTCCCCATGGTGCTTTATGTGTCCCCAACCCTACACTCTCTGGGCAAGTCACCTGTTGCTGTGTAGTAGAAAAAATTAATTAATTAATTAATAGGTATTATCATATGTTTAATTTGCTTCATATTTCTTTTTTATTTCTATTTTTGATTACTAAGAAATAATATAATCTCTCTTTAATATTAATGTTTAATCTTTTTTATTATTCGGACAAGATCTTGATATTAGTTGAATAAATAGTGTTACTATATTTTTTTGTTACTAGATTTATTATTATTAATTAAAAACTGCTAACCTACTACATATAATACCTCTTTTCTCATATTATTAGAAAGAAAGAAGCAAAAAAAATATTGATTCATTATTTTCGATAAGGTGACTAAATGTTTGTATATTCAAATCAAGATTAGCTATATATATATATATATATACACGTATGTATGTATGTATGTACGTATTCTGGAAACAAACAAATGAAGATTCTCATTGGCAGTAATTTACATTTTTATCCGAATGTTAATTAATAAATCCCTTTACATCCAATGGTATTCAATTTTACTGAAAAAAATTAAATTTGTTGGCATAATATATCATCACCTCCATTTAAATTAAACACACTCTTCATCTCTGTATAAACAAGAAGTAGTAGCAAAAGAAAAAAAATTACAAGCAATTCATGGCTTATTCACAAGCTTCGAAGTCTCTGCCTCCTCTTTATTGTTCGAAAATTACCAAAACCTCCCACGCAGTGGCGGAGCTCTTTACCGACCTAAGAGAGCCATGCCCCCCAAATCCTATCAAAATTTTTTAATACATTATTAATTTTTTAGTATGTAAAATATTTATTTGCCCCCAATTTTTTTAATAGTATGATATTTTTATATTAAAATTAATGTTTTTTTATTTTTTATATTTTTAATTATTCATTTTTAAAATTATATAATGATAATTAGTTAAACATATTATATTTTAAATTTCAAAATTGTGATCCACTTATTTATTAATGCCTTACATATAAAGTAATTATTTTTAAGGAATTACTTATTTAATTTTGTTATCTATATAACTGAAATTTTTTTTTTGTATGGGAAAACTATATAATTTTAGAAATTCACCTTATAAGAAAAATATGTGTTTAAAAATGTTTTTTCTTAAAAATCGGCATTTTTTATTAACTTTTTGCAAGGAGGGCAATTTTTATTTTTTAGGACAAAAATGGGGTATTTTAATTTATTCCCCTTAATTTTTTTAGTTTTCTCTATTCTTTGATTTGAGGTAAGGAGAAAAAATTCTCAGAAAAAAAATTTTCAAAATATTTTTATTAAGTCTTTTAAATTTATGCATTATCTAAATTTATTATATATGAATTTGTAGAAATATAACTATAAATTATAATTATGATAACCTTAATAATAAATTTATTATGATTATCTTATTTTTTAATATTTAAATTTTAATATTTATTTATTAATTTTTAAATTTAAAAAATTAAATTACTATTCGTCCCCTTATCCCAAATTCTGGCCCCACTCCTGCTCCCACGTTAAGATTTTTCCGCTAAACTAACAAGAAAGTTGCGCTTTTAGTGAATGTCTTTTGGGAGTATTGCAAACAATAATTTTTAATGACGACAAAACATAAATAAGATTTGAGGGAATAGAATATAATAATATAATATTATAATATAATTAAAAATAAACGAAAACATAAATATAAATATAAACATAATTATAATTATATATAGCGATATTGACATATACCCCTGAGGTTTAGGCAATTAGGCAGATACCTCCCTGAGGTTTTACAAAAGACAAACACCGCCTGAGGTTTGGCCAAATAGGCAAATATTCTTTTGAAGTTAACTCTTCATCTGACACTGTTATGTTTAGAGGGTTAATTTCGTAAATGTAATTAAAAAAATAAAAATAAAAAATTGTATCAATTGTTTAAAAGTCAAAATAAAAAATTCTTTCGTGTTCGTTTTTAGTCAATTTGGGACCACAACCACTTATTCATTTTGTCTTCCTCAAAACTCCTCTCAAACTTTCTCATGTCGGTGCAAGTTTTGGTGCGAAAACTTCTACCGACGATGACAAAGATTCTGGCGTTGAAGGATTCGGCTTACATCTTCGGTGGTATAGTGGCTATTTTGCATGCGTTGGGGTCTTCAAGTCGGGTCAAAAGAGGTGAAAGCTGAACAAGGTAATACCCATTTCTACTTTTGTCTCTATTAGTGTGGTGATGTATTTTTGTTTCATTATGATGATGATTATATGTAGAAAAAAGTGATTTGAACCCATATTTGATTTTTGTACTTTGATAGTTGAAAATGGGTTAGGGTTTTATGTTGAATTTGGGGGTTTTTTGTTCTAAGTTGATCAAAGTAAAATTGATGGATAATACTTTGTAAATGAGTGATTATTTTGTAGAAAAACTACATGCATGTTGATTTTTTTTTGTTTACATTATATATTGTTATGTTTAATGATAAATAAGGAGAAAACGTTCAATTCTTTTATGTAAACTATAACTTATATCCTAAACATGATACTTGTAATTTAGCTTCTGAGTCCTAAAAGAATATTTTACATGATACTTATTCATTTTGTATTTATCTTATATCCTAAAAGAAGAGTCAGCTGCTGCGAGAGAAAGCGTGGGCTGTAAGTATATTGATAGCCCATGCAACGTGGCTAAGGACTGTCCTAAAGCTTGCAGGGAAGCAAAATTGAGTCCGAAAGATCCTGCTTGCTACCCCAACCCTGGTCTCGACGGCAGTATTACATGTTGCTGCGAGAAGAATAAAAAAACCTAAGTAAGTAATGATTAATTATATATAATATATCCCTAATTTTGTTCGTTCAGTAATCTTCTATGTACAAAAAAAAAATTTAATAAACTGGGTTAGGGTTCAATCCCAATTAAGTATGGTATCAAGTGATTGCGTTAATCTTTTTCTTCATTATTTTTAACCTTTATTATTATTATTCACAAAAATGATGAACAAATGCTATGATATCTCTTATGTTAGTTGAATAAATTATATTTCTCACTTTGTGGGATGGGGCTCCATCGATTTCTACTAAAAAAATTTATTATGAGCACTCATATCTTAGTAAAAAGTTTAGTATAAATATGTCCACAATATAGTTTAATATGAAGGACAATTTAATTTTAATAAATAATATAGTGTTACTCTTGACACTCATTTAAGGTACGTATGATTATTTACCTTAAATTCTAAATTTTTTTCATAATATTTTTAGAATCATTAATTAACTTGTTGAGAAAGAAATCATATTTAGAAAAATTAAAACTGAAAAAAATTAGTGCAGAAATCAGTTTGAAAATAAAAGGTACCTTGGTTTGATGCATATTCTTTTTAAGTTGTATTATTAAAACTACGGGCCTTTGAGCTAAAGAGAGATGATATTGAAATAGTTTATTTGAATGGATTATAAAGGATTATTATTGTAATTTATTCTAGAAAATAAGGGCTTGAATACAAAGTTAATGTGTGTGTGTGTGGAAGCGAGTAAGAACGAATGAATAAAAATTAAAAAAAAAAAAGGAGTAAGAATATTGAAAAACAGAAGATAAGAAATGGAGAAAAGTTTTTGTACTAATGGGTTCGGGTCCTCCATTGTAGGACTTCTCCCACCTTTGTGGTGGCTACTTTCCTTATGCTAAATGTAATTATTTTAAAATATTTAAAACAAAAATTAAAATATGTAAAATAAAATTTAACAAATTAAGTTATAAATATGGCCATACCACAATACAGAACGAATTGGCTTAAAAAGACTTTTCAGAAGGAAAAAAAGAAAAGAAGGCAATAAATAACAGATTTCCATTGCCTTACAATAGAAATTTTACATATATATATATATATGTATATAGAATCATCAATTGAATTATTTTCCAATAATATCATTATTCATTCCCATTTTACAGTAGTACAAATAAATTCTTGACCTAATTATGGTCACTATATAAACATATATATTCTCCCATCTCCTCTTGTAACTAAAATAAGAATCCTTGGCAAAAAAAAAAAAAAGGAAAAAAATTCATGGCTTCTTCAGCAAAGCTTCATCGTCTTCTCTGCAGCCTCTTCTTCGTCTCTCTCATTCTCCTCGCTCGTTCTTCTGGTAATTATTTAATCTTCTCTCCCTTTCACCTGTTTTTAATTTAATTGTTTTATATAAAATAAATAATATCTGATCAATTATTTTTATAAATAGAAATAGAAGAGGGAGAGTCCAGCGACTGCAAGTATATAGAAACGCCGTGCACGTCGCAGGCCGACTGTTCTGCTGCATGCAGTAAACAAGATTACAGTCCCCATGGTGCTTTATGTGTCCCCAGCCCTACATTCCCCGGGCAAGTCACCTGTTGCTGTGTAGTAGAAAAAATTAATTAATTAATTAATAGGTATTATCATATGTTTAATTTGCTTCATGTTTCTTTTTTATTTTTCTATTTTTGATTACTAAGAAATAATATAATCTCTCTTTAATATTAATGTTTAATCTTGTATTATTCGGACAAGATCTTGATAGTAGTTGAATAAATTGTGTTACTATAATTTTTGTTAATTGATTTATTATTATTATTATTATTATTATTATTAATAATAAAAACTACTAACTTCTACATATAATACCTCTTTTCCATATTATTAGAAAGAAAGAAGTAAAAAAAATATTTATTCATTATTTTCGATAAGGTGACTAAATATTTGTATAATCAAATCAAGATTAGCTATATATATATATAGATATATATATATGTATGTATATATATATTCTGGAAACAAACAAATGAAGATTCTCATTGGCAGTAATTTACATTTTTATCCGAATGTTAATTAATAAATCCCTTTACATCCAATAATATTCAATTTTACTGAAAAAAAAATTAAATTTGTTGGCATAATCATCACCTCTATTTAAATCAAACACATTCTCCATCTGTGTGTAAACAAGAAGTAGTAGCAAAAGAAAAAAAATTACAAACAATTCATGGCTTATTCACAAGCTTCGAAGTTTCTGCCTCCTCGTTATTGTTCAAAAATTACCAAAACCTCCCACGGCGGAGCTCTTTAGGGACCTAAGAGGGCCATACCCCGCAAGCCCTATCAAAATTTTTTAATACATTATTAATTTTTTTGTAATTTTAATTAGAGCATGTAAAATATTTATTTGCCCCCAATCTTTTTAAAAGTATGATATTTTTATATTAAAATTAATGTTTTTCTAGTTTTTATATTTTTAATTATTTATTTTTAAAATTATATAATGATAATTAGTTAAACATATTACATTTTTAATTTCAAAATAGTGATCCACTTATTTATTAATGCCTTACATATAAAGTAATTTTTTTAAGGAATTACTTATTTAATTTTGTCATCTATATAATTGGAAAATTTTTCCACATGGGAAAACTATAATTTTGGAAACATTCTCCTTGTAATTTTGGAAACATTCTCCTTGTAGGAAAGCTATGTGTGTAAAAATGTTTTTCCTTAAAAATCGATATTTTTTATTAACATTTTGCAAGGAGGGCCATTTTTATTTTTTACGATAAAAATGGTGTATTTTTAGTTATTTCCCTTAATTTTTTTTTTTAGTTTTCTCTCTTCTTTGATTCGATGTAAGGAGAAAAAATTCTTAAAAGAAAAATCTCCAAAGTATTTTATATAAGCTTTTTAAATTTATGCATTATCTAAATTTATTATATATGAGTTTGCAGAAATATAACTACAAATTATAATTATGATAATCTTAATTATAAATTCATTATGATTATCTTATTTTTTAATATTTAAATTTTAATATTTATTTATTAATTTTTGAATTTAAAAAATTAAATTATTATTCGGCCCCATATCGTAGATTCTGGCCCCATTCCGCCTCTCACGTTAAGATTTTTTCGTTAAATTGACAAGAAAGTTGCGCTTTTAGGTAAATAACTTTGGGAGCATTGCAGAAAATAATTTTTAAATTAATATAATATTATTTTTGGTATTGAAATGATAATAATGATGAAAAAGACAAGAATTCAGGAAACACAATATAATAATATAATATTATAATATAATAAAAATAAACATAAATATAAATATAAATAAAACTAAAAGTATATATATAAACAAAGTTATATTTGTATTTAGAAGTAAAACTAAATATAAAATTATAAATAGAACTTATAAGAGGAATTAAAGGTGTATAAAGGATCGGGGTCCTCTCCTTTTCTTGTGCATCTTTTAACTTTTGAAAAATTTATAAAAATATCTACTATTTACCCCAAATTTTTTGAAATGATCACTGTTTAAAATTATTTTAAAAAATGACTAAGTGAATTTTTTTGGATAAAATTACCCCTCCACCCAAAATTTAAAACCTCATCTTCTTCTTCTTTCTTTCTTCTTTCTTCTTCCGTTTTCCCTTAATAAAGAGATTTCTTCTCTATTTTTTGTACCACAAATTGCCAACCAGCCATTTGAATTAAAAGAAATCAACTAACCATTTATACAAGCAGGTAAGTAATTTTAATACGGAAAACAAAAAAAGAAAATTTATTAAAAATATAAAAATTGATGTTGTTTGTATATATTTTGAGATTATAGTGATGAAAATTATTATTGAGGTGTGTGTAGATTGTTTGAATGTGTTTGGTATACATAATTGAGAGAGAAAATGAAAATTGATATTTTGGAAACAAATCTGCGACATAATTTCGATCATGGTCAATTTTTTCTTTATGATTGAAAGTTAGTTTCGATCATGAGAAAAAATATCTGTGATCAAAAGTAACCTTTGATCAAAGGTAAATGGCTGTATTTGAAAGTTTCTTATGAGCATCGTAAAATTTGCTGTTTTCCTCCCATTTTTAAATAGAATTTGAGCAACTTTTATTTTTCTTAAATGATGAAAAATTGTTTTTACTTAGAATTGTGTATAGAATATTGTTAATATTGTTGAGTTTTTGTATAGGTATTATAGAGCTATTATCGATAGTTATTGTGGATGGGGACTTATGGGAGCGAACACCGGATGGAGGTAAAAAATATGTTGGGGGAGGTAAAGGGGCTTGTGTGTGGAGCGAAACATAACTTATAGTGAATTTATAGAGATGTTTTATGAGGCATTGGATATTACTCCTTCCAAATATGTCATCAAGACAAGGATAATATATTCGTTGTGTATAGAACCAGAGCAGAGGCGGTTGGCCACAGATATTACCAATAAATTTGACTTTGAATGTTTATGATTGCTAATAGCTCGTACATGACGAGTAAAAAGGGTTATTGTCCATTATACATCACGCTGGATCATGGAAGTAGTGGAGAACAAATAAAGCCACACGTTTCTAATCATGGTACAACAGATGGAGTCCCTACAATACCAATCTAGTTCAAGTCTTCAAGTGGAAGTAATCGAGTGAATGATAAACTTCCTGCGACATTATTAAAGTTCCACTACAACACAGAATTTCAATACACAGGTCAAGGCCTAGCAGATAATTACTCCCAACCAAGTAGAGCTTATGAAAGACCTGCACAATATTGTAATATATTTTTTGATGATGTGACCCCCATATATGGAGGCAATTCTCCTCCTTGATACAATAAAAATAATGATAATGATTATTATGGTTGTCAGTCAAATATTGGTGACAATCATATTACTAATCAGTATAAAGAAAGAAGAAATGTCATAGCCGAAGAAACCAAGAAAATAGAAGGTTGTGATTTCGGGTCTGGTTATATTAACAGCTCCATCTACTTTAAATCAATTTATTCGTTGGTTGCCTCTTGTTACGTCATGCATCATAATGCCAACAACACATCCTCAAGTACGGGATCAGGTGATGTTTGTGTGAGATAAATTTTTAATACCAAGCAAGAACTTCAAGACAAATTGGGTTTAATGGTATTATAGAACCACTTTCAGTTCAAGCTTTACAAATCATCAATGGATCGGTTTGAGGCCAAGTTATTATTGAGGGATGTGAATGGCGAATTAGAGGTACAAGGAAGAATAATGATACGTATTTTAGGGTGTCTCGCATGAATTTGGTCTATACATGTCAAAACGAAGAATTGCAGGATGGCCATCGGTAAGTATCGATGCGGTTAATAGAAATCTAATCAAGGATAAGTTTACAAATGCTAGTAGAATTTACACTCATAGGAATATTTGTGATGATGTTCAGAGCGATTATGGGCTACGTTTGAGGTACATGACATCATGGCGAAACAAGGAACATGCATTAAAGCTCGTGTGTGGCAATCCATCCAAATCGTTCAAGGGACTTTTGTTGTATTGTCATGTGTTAGGGGAGAAAAATCTTGGGACAGTAACAACGATTCAAAAAGATGTTGATGATTATTTTCTATATTTCTTTATGGCATTAGAGCTATACATTTGAGTATTTCGCAGCATAATACGTTTCGTTCTTGTTGTTGATGGTACGTTCTTGAAGGGAATGTATAGAGGGACATTGTTTGTGGTCGCTGCATTGGATGGAAATGACAAAATTTATCTTATTGGTTGTGGTATTGCCGATTCAGAGAACGATGCGTCATGAGAGTGGTTTTTAGTAAAGCTTCAAGAAGCGATTGAGCTATTAGAGAATTTGGTATTTATATCAGATCGGCACAATAATATTGAGAAGGCTGTAGCCACGGTATTCCTAGAAACAGCCCATGGTTTTTGTTCTTATTATATTTTTGGAAACGTGAAGGCAAAGTACAAGATGTAATCGCAACAAATGGAGACTTTCTTGATTGTGTATTTTTGTGCCACAAAGGTTGATCGGATAACTGAGTGTAACGAATATTTGCAGATTATGAGGAGGATGCATTCGACAACAGTTGAATACTTGGAAAATGAGGTTAGACTTAATAGATAGGCAATAGCATATTTTCTATCTCAGCGGTATAACCTAATGATAATCAATATTGTTGAGAGTATAAATGCATTGTTGAAAAGTGCTTGGAGGCTATCCATTACTGCGTTAGCTGAGCATATTAGGTCATATGTCAAAAATGATTTTACGAGTGTAGGAAAGAGGTTTTAGCGATAAATGCCTATCTGACTGAGACCGTTCAAAAGGTAATTGATTTAGAATTAGAGAAATCTCATACCATGACTGTGTATGTAGTGTCATGTTTCGAATTTGAAGTTAAACTTTGCGATGTCATTGAGGTTATACACCTATAAGATAAGACATGTAGTTGCCGGCAATTTGACTTACAGCAACTCCTATGTGCTCATGCTCTTGCAACGTGCAGACATATTTGCTTTTCTAATAATTCGCTGTGCGCACACTACTACAGTACTAACGCTTGGATGAATGTATATGTAGAGTGTATTCATTTAGTTGGGAATGATATAGACTGGGTGATCCCAAATGAAGTACGAGAAATTAATGTCAATTCACCCAGACAACAGCCTCCTTCTGGTCAACCTAAGAAAAACAAATTTCTTTTGTGGGAGAGGAAGTTGTTCGTCGAATCTGTTTCAAGTGTCAACAAGTTAGACATAGTCGTGCCACATGCAAAAATTCTATCCCCCTCCACATGCATTTCCAAACCAACAAAATAACTTGCAGATAGAGACATTAAATATTTGCATTATTTGTACTACTTTATTTACTTGAAATATGTGTTGTTTTTTGTGAATTTTATGATTTGCATTCACAAATGTAATGTTTATTGTTTATTTTGAACTGTTTTATTGCTGATATTACTTTTACACATTTTGGATGTACCTATTGTACGATGTTTATATATCCATGTATCCTCACTAAAACAAACAAAATTAATTAATATGTCATCAGTTTTTTTTTTTTTCAAATTCACGAGAATTCGAAATTGCAGTTTCGATTATGAACCAAAATTGAACCTGATTGAAACTGCTTTTTACCTTGTGATTGAAACTATTTTTTCTTATTTTTCTGAATTTTTCGAGAAAAAATAAAACTATAGTTTCGAACATGCTAAAAATTAAGGACGTGAATGAAACCATCTAAATACTGTGTGATACCAAATTTGTAATATGATCGAAATTGCAGTTTCGATTTCTACAAAAACGCCTACTTGATTGGGGCTGCTTAAAAGGTCATTGATTTAGAATTGGAGAAGTTTCGTACCATGGCTGTGCGTTTGGTGTCGCATTTCGAGTTTATGGTTAAACTTCATGGGATTGTTGAAATTGTACACCCTCAAATAAGACATGTAATTGCCGATAAATTTGAATTGTAGTAACTCTCATGTGCTCACACTATTGGAACATGCAGACATATTCGCTTTTCTCATTTTGTCCTATATGCACACTACTACATTACTCGCTTTCGATTTATTCCTCGACCCAAATACAGAGGATACTATTTCAATCATAAGTAACATTTCTAATGTGATCGAAACTGTTTTTTTAATTTTTCCATAACAAGAGACATAGTATAGGTAGTTTCGATCACGTTGTGCTTAGCAGTTTCGATCACGATAAAAATTTTTAACGTGATCGAAACTATAGTTTCGATTTCTCTAAAACCGGTGACACAATATAAGAAGTTTTGATCACGTTGTGCTTAACAGTTTCGATTACAACCAAAATTTCTAACGTGATTGAAACTATAGTTTCAATTTTTCTAAAACTGATGACACAATATAAGAAGTTTCAATCACATGGTGCTCAGCAGTTTTGATCACGAACAAAAATTTTAATGTGATCGAAATTGTAGTTTTGATTTTTCTAAAACTGTTGACAAAGTACAGGAACTTTTGATCACATGGTGCTTAGTAGTTTCAATTACGACTAAAATTTATAATGTGATCGAAATTATTGTTTCGATTTTTTCAAAACCATCGAAAGATAAAGAGGAAGTTTCGCTCGCATCGTACTCATAAATTTCGATGTTATACAAAATTTTTTACGTGATTGAAATAGAAGTTTTGATTTCAATATCGAGCATAATTATTACTATTATTTTGATTTAGGTGGAATTTTTGGGTGTATTGTGTCACGTCCACAGTTATGTTACCATTATATTTGTAATTTTGCATTTTTTTATATCTATTAACAAAATAAATTTGAATTAATTATTACTTTGATTACAAATCGACTTAACGATTATTGTTCAAAGTTTGTCGTTCAATAGTGTACACATTATTATTATCGCAAAAATATTCTGATAAATCTAACACTTCAAAAGACCAACAAAACAATTTTTTTTTTAAATTCCAATTACTAACATAAGTTAATAATTTAGTGTAAGTTCATTATCATAAACTGATAACAATAATAATAACTAATTTCAGCATGGTTAAAACTGTACAGAACCTTGAAGGTAAGCTATATATATGATGTCTAAATATCCATCTAGTAACATGTCTACACTAACTTTCTACAATAACTCACCCCTTCACAACTCTACGACTATCCTTTTCTTAAAAAATGGCCCATATGATGACAAAAAATCGAGAGTTCTGTCTAGTCATAAGTAATATATATATATATATATATATATAGGTGAAAACCTTGCAAGCTCCGGGTATTTCCAGATGAGGCACTCCATCTACTAAGTGTACCAACTAGAACGGATCAATGCGATACTCAATCTCAGTCTGCACGTCATAAAAAGCTACATCATATAGTAGAAATGGCATAAGCTTGCACATGAGCTTTATAACGTTGGTCATCTCTTGATCAGAATGCATTGAAGGGGCTGAGTCATAAACCGTGATACGTCGTCTTTGAAAGTGTACTGCACACACGACCCAGTGATATGAGCTAATGCAAATAAGTATGAACACTTCATTAATAGTCCACCATGGACGATGCATACTGCTCTTTCTACCTTCTACGTGTGACTCAATGTTGATGCTTCGAGGGAAACTTCTTTTTGCTAGACGCTCTTTAAGATAATCATTCCACACACATCGTAGATACATTTACAACGATTTGTCCAAAAAATGAAAGATTTAGTGCACAATATTAACAACAATAGATATAATTTTAGGTATGAACACCTATATTTTAATTTGATATAGGGACAACATACGGAAAAGTGTGTAGACGCAACAATGCACTGTTGGGGCATCGGTTCAGAGCATGCCCCTTGTCTATGGGTTAGCAGTAATATGTACTCATCAATATACTACAATTAAAGGAAATTGTTAGATAGAATCTAATACTGTGTGAAAAAAATTAAAAAAGATATGTTCTTAAACCGGCTAAATATAGGAAAACATAATTACGTTGCATACTGTGTTCTCGAGCCATCATCCTTTATTAGCAACGATGCTCACCCAATTTGGCGTCACTCTAATGATATGACTCTCAATGTAAACATCTGGAGTATTCATCTATTGTAAATAGTCAATCCATATCTTCTCAGGAATTAGCCTTAGAGGGTTTATTTCATATGTTGAATTGTATATCGGCCGTTCTCTCCTTGTTAAGGGCCCTAATTGCTTAAAAGAGTTTACATATAGGGAACGCTGTGCCTGACTCCTCTTATATTTTTGCCTATACTGACTGGCATTTGCTGGGGGGTGGGTGCTCAATGATACAAACATTGTCCTAGCCCATGTAATCAAACTGCAAAGTCACGAAAAGATATCCCATCAGTAGAGATTTCAGTTAATTTAACTTACACTTAAATAAAACAGATAGAGTCTTCTCTCAAAGTGAGAATACCCTAAAAAAAAATTAGATAAAAATCAATCACATTAAATAATATCATATATTGGGGCCTAAGGCACCGTGAAACAACCCCCACAATGTTAAATTCAATAACATTAACAATGTACAATCCCATCTTTATACTTTAGAGTATAAGGTACTTATAAGTTAAGAATTAGATAGTTACGTTAGAGATGGTCATACCTACGTGTCTTCATTAGGCATCCAGCGTCCTTATCTAGCTTAGAGCAAACTCGAGAACTCACTTCCTTGACCAAGATTGTATGAGTCTTCTCTTGCTGTCGTAACAACCCCTCTTGACCATGTAAGATATCTTCGTGCTTATGCCACTTTTCTATTTGCTCATCTTTGTAGATATCAAAATTAATATATAGGGAACGCAATTCACGAAGTAGGATTTGACCAAAATGAGATAATGTTGGGTCATTGACGAAATCAGCGACTTTGAGGTGTGAATATGAAGCAGTAGGAGAATGAGTTAAGGACTTTGCCATCGGATCCATATTATGCTGTAAAACCATCATCATAAGGAAAATAAGAGTGCAAAGTTATAAAATAAGTTCTTCTAATTATTGCACAAGCTAAATCTTCAATCCGTTTACCTTCCTTCTATTCTTCTATACCGGTATGGGCGATGGGATATGCGTATCATGATCTACAATCTGAAATATAAATATGAAATTGTTAATGTACTCTCAATTCTATTTTTTCTCCTTGTTGCGTGTATGACACGTCAGCATAAGTTAATACTTTTAAGTATTTCAGAATATAGTAGGTCTAAGATACCTTATCTGGACTTGTGTTTCTTGATGAAGCAGATTCGTCGCTAAGCACAACCTCGTCATTTGGCCATTACCACTAAGTGTAGGGAAAAGATCACCCCCGTACTCCCCTTGCAATGCCTAATTAGAGTCTAAGTTCATTAAATAGAGTTTTCCTCTTTCAATTTGGTTAGACTCCAACACACGCAAAATTGCGGGGGCTGCCCAACCAAAAATAAAATCAACCATTGTACATTGATTAAATTTGGAGTCCAAACAAAACTTGTATGATTTGTAAATCTAAACCTGTCTGTCATTGAAAATGAAGGTCTTTAAGTTAGTATCGCAGACATTCTTTCTCTTCACAACCCACCTCAACATACGAGGTAGGTGATTACTGGTGTGTGTCTCCATCTTCGCGTCGACTATAGAAATTGCCTCATATATCCAAATCTACAGACTGTTACCATTGTATCAGTCCATATATTCTTCCAACAACTGTCGCAGAGGTGGAAACATAAGATTGCTAAAGAAATAATACCTAGAATGCAAATGAAAATCCTATAAGATTATATCAATTTTATGCTTCTTCCCTTTTCTTTTTTACTGCGCAAACTTAACTTTGTACGTCGCCGACTACCACATATAGCTCTACTCAAACATCAGAATGTGTATGTGAATATGGTTGATCCCCATGGATAATGGTTGAACTGCTCTAAATCATCAACCATCTGTAATAACCGCATATCCGCATGATACTGTCGGCCTCTTCCAAGTAAAACAAGGTCCAATATAATATACAACGACAACTTCACTGCATCAAAGTCATCAATTGAATGAAAGTTCAATGTGTTGTATGCTGCCTCTATCTTCTACAAGGGTATAGCCGTCTCTTCTATAAAGTACGTATCTATGAGCCTTGTTATCCCTCCAGTATTATTAGTTGGATAAGGACCAAATCCTAACCCCGTAATCAGGCCAAACTCGATATGTGAAAAAGAAGAGTGTGCCTACCAACAAGAAACTACATCTCATCCTTTACACCCAACGTCACCACCTCATGTAAAAGTATATTGTGTATCAAATTTCCGGAGAATTTTATGTCCTTTAGCTCTAGCAAGTGACCCAAGCACGTTCCTCAAAATATCTCACACTGGGCTCGAGTTAGTTTTTGGCAAACTTACTTTAACACACGCAACCGAGATCACGATGACACTACAGCGGGAAAATGGTCCGCAAGTTTAATTTTCAACTCAGTGGTTATTATCCTATCCATACCTGTAAAAAAAAAGAAAAAAATCTCGGTGATCTATAATACACGTAGGTAGATAGTTATGTAAAAAGACATAATAGAGCAAGTAAATGAACCATACATAACAGAACATATGCATGTAAAATGCGTGCGTCACTTCTTCTATGTTCAAAGCGTAATCTGGAAAAGTGGAAAGTGCAGTTTCGAGCAAGCAAAATAGAATGAACATGCTTAAAACTACACTATTAAACATATTAAAAAAAACAACATACTCAAAAGTACACTTTTGAGCATGTTGTTTTCTTATATCCACAATCTCATTTAGGATTATCAACCATGAAAATTCTTTTAAGATTGAAATGAATTAATTATTAAATGCTACAAAGGATTTCAGTTGGAATATTAATTAGCCTGACCTTGAAGAACATCTAGTAATCTATGATTTCACATCTGTACATCAGGTTGTATCACATTTTCCATAAGTTTCAATATTATTGATTGATGATTTCAGAAATAAACAAAAGGTTAAATTTTAATAGGCAAATTAATGTATGACTAATGGCGATAAAATCATATATATGTAGATCATATTAATGCTAATTAAGAAGGAAACTCTTCCCCCAAAACATATAGTAAGAGCGGGAGCATGATTAGGCATAGAGTATCATTTAGTTATCGTGTCAATCAAAAAAGACCTTTCTTATATGCAGAATTCAGTTCAATATGCTTTGCTGATAATTATTATAGTTTAACCAAAGTTAAGCAAAATGGAACTCTTAGTGAAGCATGTGAATGCTTCGCTAGATTGTGGCAAATGTAGCCATGGTAACTGTTTTCAAGATCTAGAATCAAAGTCGTGCAAAATAACAACACTAAAGCAAGAGTCGGTTTTGACTGAGCATTATAAACACAGAGTTATATGAAACACATATTAGACATATATCAAGCGAGTGCACTCTGATGTCCAAGTATACCATCTATGAATTTTTTTAACCTTATCATTCATAGTAGGATCCTCTTTCAAATAAGTTATAATCATGATCTGAAGAGCTTTAAATGAAAGCTTTATATATCCTCTTTCAGTTTGTTCAACTTTACACCCTGTTATTTGAAATATGTTCAAGCACACCCTAGTATAGAAATTTCTAAGTGCAGAACATTGCTATCGCATTCTCAAATCTCTTAATTTGCAACGATTCTTTTGCATCCATAAGCAATTTCAAAATTTTGGAATAACAGTATATAACACATACAATCTTAAATATGTAAAATGATAATAAGTTCACCAAAATTTCAAGCTTGTTTAACAACACTCTGCTGATTTTATCACTGTGTGAAATTTTTGAAAAAGTGCAACAATTTCTCACCTGTCATCAACCAAAAAAAAAAAAAATCAACTTGCTAAACTAATAATATGTTTTCAAAATGTATAAATATGGCATTGGCATCATCCGTATAGAGCTAAAAAGTAAATAAACCTAAAGTAATACATTGCTAATCCCATATAAATAGATGAAGACTTCAAGGATCACTATATCTTCAAGAGATTTAAGAACACTGCATGACATACAAACAGTCCAATATATGTCTCAATACCTACTTTCCATAAATTGATGTATAAATTGAAGACGTATTCAACTTGGTATACATTGGCCATGATGAAAATAAAAACATATTTATATATTTATAAAAAGTTTAAAGCTTTAAAATTAATAGTTTTAAAACAGGTTCGCATGTGTTTTATTAAACAGAAGTACAAACAATAATGGTTAATAATAGCTTTAAAACAGGGGTGGAAATGAATAGAAAAAATAGCAACCTATAACAGTTGCAATGAAAAATCAAATCTTGAGGAGAATGAATAACTTAAAATATTTCTTCAAAAGATTAAAACACATCACTATCACCTTAAACTCAAGAATCATGTCCATCTACATTCAATTAGTATGTAGGTGTTTAAACTCAGGTGAACACGTCCAAAGTGAAAGGTAAAAAATATGACGAGAGTAAAGGAATAAAAAAATACAAAAGTTTATAAGAGTTGGAATAAAAATTCACACTATTGAAAAAAGGCAAGAACTTGATAATACTAATACATAGAAACATGTTATAAAAGTATAAAGCATAAATATGGCACTAGCGTGATATACATAATTACATTATGAAAAAAGCAAATATACATATACATAGATATATACATATATACGTATATACATAGTTCGAATTACGTACAACAAAAATAATAAATACAGGGTGTGGAAAGAAAGGACAAAAAGAAATTTAAAGTGAATTTAACTTAATATGTATTTGTCTTTCTATATAATTTTATTTCAAAGGTAAAAAGCTATGAATAATTAAATACAATAAAGTGCCAGTAGTAGCAACGCTTTTAATAAAATTAAACCCAATAAATTTCCATTCGGTTGGCTTCAAGTCCAAAAAAAAAAAATCATTAACGTATATATTTTAACAATATATGTAAAAATTTACAAAGACAAAAATATTTTGGAGCTAACATATTTATACAAATAATTTGTATGTGAAATGTTTTATGTCTTTCATAAATTATTTATTTCAACAAATCAATGTTATGTATATTGAATTGTATGATCAATACCAAAGCCAAGCCATGCATGTTTATAATCTAATTAGTTTAGAAAAACGAAGCCAAGCCCATGCCAAACCTAGCCCTAATGAATTAATTACCATAAAATTAACATGGAGAATGTTGATTTCAAATTACAAACAATTAATCAAATCAGCTTTATACATGACTAACAGTATTTTTGTGTAATCTAAATAAAATAAAGAGTAAATCAACATCGTCCCTTTCATACGTGTATGTACGTGTGTATATATATGTAATATATAGTAAAGTAAATAGAGAATATTGATCTAATCACTAAGAAATTGAATTTATGTACAACATGTGATTGCTAGGTACATAACATATATCGTCTCCTACTTTGTATGGTTGGCATTTTATTTATTAAATTAAATTTTTGTTTGTTTCGTAAATAATTATTGATACAAACAAGTTGCCTTTTTAGTAATGAAAAAAATTGTATAATACATATAAATCTGAATGGACCTCAAAAGATAATCGCACTGTAAATTTCACTGCAACTGCTAACTTCTTCGATTTTTCTTTCCCTGTGGGAAAAATATAAGTATTTAAAATAAACAAAAAAAATTAAAGAGGTCTAAATTCATTAAAGAGATTTATGTTATGAAAGTTAGCAGGTGGTGAATTTAGAGAGCAGGAAAGAGGAACAGTATTGCTGATCGAGAGCATACATCAGTGAAACTGCTTCTACAAATCAATGGGTTGCCCACAACACTAAAAACATGATTGAACGTCAGGAAAACGAAAAGCAAAATCAAAATATATAAAAACAAATAAATAGAAAAATTTGAGAGAGTTTTGTAAGAGATCATATATAAAAGTTCTGGCTGGAAACTTGGGAACTGGTCCACTGAGATTGTTAAAAAGACAAGTCCCTCAAATCATCAAAGTGAAAAACAAAAAAATTCATTGAGTAGAACTCTTGATGAATAATAATAATGTTCCCAAATCAGAAAATTTCAACTCATAGCCGATAATTTCGATTTTCAAGACACTGAAACAAACAAAGCCCATAGTCACAAGAAAACAAGCTATCATCATCTGCAATTAACGAGGTACATAAAGTTTTCATCAAGTAATAACACAAACAACATTAAAGTAGTCAAAAATTCAAATGATACACAAATCTTTTATCGCTTATTGATAGAGTGCTACTTTGCTAAATTCAGGCTGGCTATTGCTATTCAAAATAAAGACAAATTAAAAACATAAATTTTGTAATCCATATCCTTTTTGGTGTTCCAAAACTTATAACTCCAATTAAGTCATGTTTTCATATTATGCACAGTTGTGAGAACAGCATAGCATTTCAACTTTCAGAAATAACAGTTAACTATCAATGGAGAGAAAACAGATTTCATCTTGTGCTGTACTTCCTTCCTTTTCCCTACATTTTCTATTTAACCAATGTAAATTAAGAAAGAACATCTTTTTAATTAATAGAGATTTATACAATGGAACCGAAATTCTAACTGGCATGGTGTCCCATTAGACTTAAGATGATAGTAAGCAGAACCAAATGCCACCCATTATTCCTGCATAGAACAGTGCCCAACGCCATACCTCTCCTTTGCAGCTGCAACCAACCAATGTCCAAAAACCACCCAAGAAATCGAACTCCATCACCACAAAGCATCAATTGAGCTCTCAATGTAGCTAAATACCCAACTCCTTAAATTTCTAGGAAAAACCAAGCATACTAGAAATAAAGAGTCAAACAATTACCAAAAACAGAAAGTCTAACCTAAAACTATACAAGCAACCACCATCTCACAGTTAATATAAAACAAAGTTTAGATGCAAATAATTTTAACTCATTTCGGCTACCAATTGGTGCTAATTTTCATGTATTAATGCTTTAGACCTTATAAACTTCACCGAATCCACCTCTTCCAAGCTTATTTTCAATGGCAAAGTTATTTGTTGCGACTATAATAGTACTAAAGTCCAATTGCAAGCATTCCACATCGTCGATAGCATCAACATCTTAACAGACAGTTGAGTAAAAATTAGAAAAATGGTTGTCTTTGTTCAGGAATAATTGCCTAAATAAGGAGGAGGCTTCTTACGACCATATGTTAGATAGTAACAAAAAATTTTATATATCGAACTTACTTCTCCCTTGCTTTCTTCTGTTTTTCTTTATTTTGATTCTTTTTCACAAAAATACACAAGTGACGGCAACAAGTACAGCGATGATAATTGTAGCAACAACAATGATTGCAATAGCCACAGATGCAATGCTCTATTGTCTGCATAAATTAGAAATGTATGCACAAAGAATAATGGTTAACATAAATGGACTTTGGAATTCATTGGAATACTGTCAAACTATTAGCAGAGGTTAATTAATATATACTACTTCATTTTCCATATTAATTAATCACGAATTAATTTAACATTAACATAACTAAGTACAGATTTAAAAATAACGGCTAAGATTCAGAGACTTCCATTTCCTTACTTTCTTTGACATTTTTTTACCATCCAAACAAGATTAAAAACAAAGCCAGGTTTCACTTTACAAAATCAAGAACAATTCATGATTTTTCAAATTACAAAACCGAGGGGTAAATAAATATTGTCTAAAATAAAATGAGAAAGAAAATGGACTTTTCCTAGAAATTTATCACTAGCACGGTAAACTAATCTAATTAATACAGGAATTTGATGTATCTTGTTGTCAAACATGCAAATTCCAAAATCAATTGATTTCATTTAAAAATTTTGGATTAACCTTGCTTGCTTTCGATGTTGGCTAACGTATAAGTCTATATATGTATACATATCTATAATTTCTTTCTTTCTAATTTAGGTATTATTACAATATCCAGTCTAACTTTATATGAGCAGACCTTAACTCTTTTTGTTGTTAAACCTGAATATCAAAATCTATTGGTGTTATATTTATATAATTTTGGATAAATAACAACTAAATTTCGTGAAATTGGACCCAGGTTCTCAGTAAACACTAAAACACATGTTGAAAGATTTCAAATCTCTATTAACCTCACTCACTAAATTAGGAAGGTTTTTCCTTTTAAGGAAATGGAGTCAAAATGCAATTTGTAACAAGGAAAATACAGAAGCAACCCAAAGACATAATTCAGAAGATAGAAGCCATAGCAACAAAGCTGATTAATTAGGTAGCAGTTCTTAGCAACTGAAAGCAGTTCCAGCACAAGCATAACAAGCGGTTCGCAGCAACAAGCAGCAGCAAAAGTAATAGAAATAGGGTGGGATGAGTTTGGGTTTATTTGATGATATCAAGGAGGAGGTGATGGAAGGAAAATGTGCATGAGTACAAACATTGGTCTAACAAGTCAAAGATTCTTGTTTATTACTCGATGGTAATACCACACTTCATGATTTATCACTAGAACAGTAAACTAATCTAATTAATACTGGAACTTGATCTAATATTTAGTATTATCAAATTAACTGAGCATCTCTTCTATCTTGTTAGATTTGAGCTTACCTCCCAAGAAGTTATCGTCTCAACCAGCAACCTGCTTCGCTGTGTTGCCATCTATGTAGTAGATTATATACGCCGGTCAAGGATTTCAAATTTTAAATGAAGATTTTCGTGGCTTCAATTTGTTGTTTCAATTTTCTTCAGCGTTTGGTGATGAAAAAATCGTCAAATTGGGGCAAAATTGAGGAATCGGTTGTTTTAGGTAACGAGGGGTAATTTTGTTCACAAAATTAGAGATAACTATTTTTTAAAACAATTTTCAACTGTGGTCATATCAGAAAATTTAGAGTGAACAGTAAATATTTTTGTAAATTTTGCTTTAACTTTTGGGGATTGACACGTGGTGGAAACAAAAATAAAAGGTTGAGATTTAAATTGGATATAAATAAAGGCTGGAGAAATGTTATGGTTTATTTATTGTGATCAAAAGGAAAATTTGTTAAGCCACCCAAATGCAATATCGCCGCCTCACAAATGGCTTTGCACTTTCTCCATTCTCGTCTCATCCACCCCTTCAACAAATCTGAACCCGACGCAGACATCAGTCTCTTCCTCCTCGGCAACGCATTCGATGTCATCACCCCTACCAAGAATCACCGTGGAGTTTGAATGTCCCATCTCTTTTCATTTCAATCACTGTTAAATCATACTCCGGTACATTTGCTTCCCTCGTCAGCCAATGTGATTTAAAGGCTGAGATTTAAATTGTATGCAGAAAAATTGATTAAGGGCATACGTATGCACTGTGAATGATTTAACCTATTCCTCTAAAGACCATCTAACCGATTCAAAGTACCAAGAATCCAAATTCCAGCTCTGCCAAAAAAAGACACGGGTAGCTTAAAGATTTTAAATATGATTGCATTCCATTCAGTATACTTTTCTATTTCGAAAAACTGAAAAAATGAAATGTATGGAAAATTAAAAAGAAAAGTGACAAATAAAAAATTCATCCAAAGCAATAACGTTATTGTGTTGGTGTGTTGGACTAGCAAGACAGTTAAGTTATCACAACTAGACTAAAAGAAAATGTGAGGAGGTAAACCGTATACCATTTCGACTCGGAATGTGAAATTCCAAAGACTATAAATTAACTGAAAAAGGTATTTCAGCTAAAAAGGTCGTTAGAAAGCATTTCTTGCCTATTTTCAATGCATGTAACTATGAATTCGTGATGGTCTGGAAAACTATAAATTATCTCAAAGATTAACGCAAATGACCATATATGAATATAAGCAAACAGAAACAATCTTGGATGAATTATTCAACAAATTAAGCAGAAAACATAACAAGAAAAAAAGAGGAAAATCCGATAACTTACAGCCAATGCTTGGCAAGAGTAACAAATCAATTGTAGCAATTACGACAAAATCACCCCATTTATTAAAAAATAAAAAATAAGAAAAATTGTACAAACAATCTACCAATTAAAAAAGTTTAGGATATAAATATAAATAAAACTCGAAATCCAAAAAATTGAATTAGAGCAGATCAAAACCAACTAGTTCGAGCCAGTTTCATATAGCATTCAATTTTGATTTGTTTCTAAATTTTAAAAAACTAAAAATTTTAATCTATTTTTAATATTGATGCAAAAAACTCAAACTGTATTGAAAACATTTTTTTATTTATATTTTAGCATTAAAATGACATTATTTTAGAAAAATTGTGAATAAAACAAAGGGATAAAAAAAAAATTAAAACCCCAAAGAGGGACCGGACCAGATTGCAACAAATATTTTCAATCTGATTCATATGTAATTAGTTCGGTTTTAATTCACTTCTGAATTATATGCGATTTATTTTCAAATCTGAAATTAAAAAATTTAAAAGTTTATTGTCCAGTCTGATTTCAACAATATCAGGATCGAATTGAACCATATTCACCTCTAAGTAAAACGTACCAAAAATTGTTCTTTATTAAAATATGCCATCTTCAGTTCAATAAGACTCAAGATCTTTAGTAAAGATAATAACTTTTTAACAAAAGCAAGAAACAAAAGATGAAACGAAAAAGAATCAAGACTTGCTACTCCAATCTCTCAACTATGGATATCGTTTAACTACAAAACAAAAACAGTAAGAAGCAAGGTCTAGGTTTTTCCTGAGTAAAATTTTTTTATTTCCGTCCAAAACCTTTTCACTCTTCCAAAACAGACAATGTATATGATTCAATCAACTACTCTTTAACAACATGAAAATGTCCAAGAAAGTGTTCAACTGGGTAATCATCTTTCACTTTTCCAAAAGAGACAATATCATTAATTAACCAACTGCAATATGTTTCATTCAATAATGGTATAATTTTCATACTGAAAAATTCACAGTCAGTAAATCCAAGTCCAACCAACCATTTTCCTTGACGCATATTCTTCAGATGGATAAGATTCTGGGTAAAAGTAAATACACCCATTCCTTCAGTCTGCAAAAGAAAAAAATAATCTGAACTAATTGCTATATTTTAATTTAGAACCATTGACTTTAGTTTTTGGGCATTAAGTTTCTTTCAACGGCACCGTATCTGGAAACCGGCTAATAAAGGTATAACCCCAAAAAAAAAAAATATTATTAATGCAGTAATTACAAATTTTAGATAGATAGAAAAGCTATAACAAAATGTTTGGGGAGAACCAATTCATACGACAATGAACTGATTGATTTGTGCAAGGAAAAGTTCGTTCAATCCTCCCATCTTCAAGGTAGAAGACGCCTGATTCACGATACACATATGGCTCGTAATCAGTATAAACATTATAATTCAAATTACCCAAAAAGAAAATGCAGTTCTTGAACCCAATATGGATATCTGTTGCTGTAACACATAATGAACTTGATTGTGTCACAAATAGTATCCGGTCTCCCAAATTATTTAATCTAGTTCGTCTCATGCTGTCAATTGAATGATCAATCTTGAATATCACAAATCTATTAGCTTTTGAGTACTCAAATGCGCTGCCATTATCATCGTCGGCAGCATTCTGTTCTTGATTATGATCATCATCATCATCATCATCATCTCCTAATGAAGTCTCAATTTCATTGTCTGTTTTATGAACAATCAACAATTCACCATCCGACTCTACCAAATATGAGTCCACCGTAGCGTCCTTAGTGATCATAACGTCTACAGGAACCGAAATGTTTTTAGTAATCCAAATTACTCCAGATTCATCTTCAGGATTCGAGAAAACTGCAGGACTATCACTATCATATATGCTGTGAAAATCATCGCGTATTAATTTAACAATTACGTCATTATGATGATCATCTCCTATCTTGACAGTATGAGTTGCAAAAGCGGTTCCCGCGGAGGTCAAAACGTGCAATTCTCCATTGTAGAATAAGATATCTAAAGCAAGCACTTTATCATCTTGTTCCCATATTTCCTCCAAGACGACGGTCCATCTCTTGTCTCCTGGTTTGCACACTGCCAATGTCGTATCCACGTCGAAAGTTGCTGCCACTATGCAGTTCGGAGCATCGACAGATGATAATTCAACCTTATCAACGAACTCAGCAACATTATTAGATTGTTTCATACCATCCAGAAAATCTTCGAAAGATGGAAGATTTTTTAAAGGAGGAAGTGGAAATTGGATTCCTGAAATTGGATTGTAAAGAGAAATCTTCGGGTTGAATTTGGAACCATTGACTATCGCAAGCCAACCTTTAGAAGATCCACAACACCACCCCCCTTGTAAATTCTTGGGAAGCTTGAAATTATAAAATCTGCCTTCAAACAAGTCATAGAATCTCAATAAACTGGAGTTAACTCCGTCCAGAGGAAGCGTCAACCAAGCGGCTTTGGTTCTGTTAGGGAAATTGCTTTCTCTGATATTTAAACTCCAAGATTTGCAAACAAGAGACATACGAACGCAGTCTGCTAAGCTTATTTGCTGTAAAATTTTCATCAATATGTCTGAGGGAAGTTGGTCCCAACATCCATATTCATTCCTATCTTCTTTACCTTTCTCCTCATTATCTCTAGTTTTACGAAGACGCAAGAATACGGTCTTCAGCAAATATGAAGAAATCCTCGAAAACATATTCAGAGCAGAATCAATCCTGAAAACTAATTTAAGGGAGAATATGCAAGGGTTTTATATGTATATATATAAGGCTTCTGTGTTCTGGTATAGGATTCCTAGTAAGAAGAGATCTTTTTTATCAATAACTAGTTAGAATAGGAATTGGATTCTCTTGTTTTCTAGTAACATTGTGACACATGGGATTTTACATTATACATATGTACGTATGTGTATATATATATATAAATATGTATGTATATTTATATATGTATATATACATATAATGTGTAATTTGTATGTTTATTTAGGATAAAAAGGATTTTAATTAAGAAATATATTATTAATAATAAGAATTATTTATAATATATTGATAATTAAAATTTTATTAATATATTATATAACCAAAATATAAATTTATTTATTTTAGAATATATTATATTAATTCTAAAATTGATCAATTAAAAATTTTAATAAAATAAATTATAAATAAATATTAATTTATTAATATAATATAATGCTTATCACTTATTATAATTTACATAAAAAATTTATATATAGTTGAAATAGATATAATAGAATGAAATAAAATATATTATTTATGAAATAAATAATTTACAGTATATTAATAAATATATATTATGAATATACTAAAAAAATAATATTAATTATTATCTATTTTTAATATTTTTTAATGAATATGTTATAGTCTTTCAATTTTAAAAATTTAATAATTTTTTTTGTTAATTTTGTGATATTTTAAAATATATTATTGGTTTTATGAATTCATTCATTTATTATTTAAGTTGAAAGCTGAAATAAACTATAACGTACGAAGAATTTTCACTTTGACTTGAAAATTTAGGTTGGAAGGTAGTAATTCAAATATTTACCTTTAGGCTTTTTGCCAACACTGTTATAGTCAAAAGTCAATACTCTAAGGTTAATTTGATTATTTCAAAGAGATCAGTTATTTTTAAAACTTGATTAAATAATTTTTTAAAATGAAAATATATTTATGGCTAATATATTTCTACTTAATTTAATAAACATCAAGTCGACCGTCCAATTAATAGATACGTACAAGAAATTGTAGGTAAAAGATGCCAATTTGAGTTATTATCTTATATGACAAGCGAATACAATATAATTTTAAATCAATACAAATATGAACTCATTTATTGGTTTATATGATTAGATACGATTAATTATAAGTTATAATTATGTCATGACACATATAAACATGACTAACTACGTAATTGAACTTTAATTTGATTAGTTTAATTTCAATATATCATAAAATTTTAGTTTAAAATAAAATATATTATTATTTAAAAATAACAACAGAAAAGCCAAAATCCATGTACAATAATAATGGAAAAAAAGACAAAGTGTCGAAAAACGGCGTCGTTGCATCACCTGAAGCCGTTTTCCTCGAGTATTTCTCAAAGAAGAGAGAGGGAAAACTGCGTGACACGACGCCGTTTTCCTTGCTCTCTTGCACAAAGAAAATAGAGGGAAAACTCGTTCTTTATAGAATTCTTCTTCTCTATCTCAAAGCATACTCATTTTTTTACAGAATTGATAACAGAGAGAAAAGAAAAAAAAAAAAAACTGTTTGCCGTAGTTAAGCATACTTTGAAAAAGGTTAGGGTAAAGATTCCGACTCAGAGACGGGTGAGGAAGTATGTATGAAAATTACTGAAGCAATCGAAGAAATGAAGAAGAACTCCATGTGTCAGCAGAGTCACCAAAGTATTCGCCAAGGTGATATTGTTTCTATTCATGGTCATTTTGGCTATAGTCTTTGTTTCTGTTGTTTTTCTCTAGTTAAACAGTCTACAGAGTTCACAGTAGCACGTTCGATTCTATTTCGTTTCTTTGTTCTTTTGTTTCTTGCTTGGAGGTCTTGGTCTAAAAAAGCACATTTTTGGTAAGTTCTGCTCGTAAAATTTGTTTATAAAGTCTATTAAATGATACTTTGTTTGTATAATTGATGATTTTCATGTTTCTTTATAGATGGGATGATTAGGTTATAATTCCTACGATTGTTTTTCGTTGCAAGGTAGTTGATTGTCCCTTTTCTTGTCATGTTTTTCATGCTTTTTTAGTACTTCATCCAAGATTTTCTCTATTTGGATAACTAGTGTGAATCTTTGTCATAGTAATTTTTTATTTTCTCTATTTAGATAACTGACGTGAATTAGTCTAAATTTAGTCATTTTTTAATGTATTTTGTCTATGTTTAGTATTATAGCATTCTGCTATAATTTGTGTTGTAGGGTCATCACTGATAGTAAAATACACAGTTTTCGCACTGTTCTCTTGAATTTTTCAAGTCGAATGGGTATCTTGAATGGAATGCAATCATATTTATGATATTTCGGCTAACCGTGTCTTTTATTTGTAGCGCCTAAATTTGAGTTCTAATGATACGTTGAATGAGTTTTTTACGTTGGTAAGTTATATAATGTAATTTAAAAGCATGTTCTTATTCATAACTGATTCAAGATGAATCGACAATCTTGTTAAATGGTTTGTTAAATATCAAGAATTAATCCGTTTTGCTTGTGGCCATCGTTTCATTGGCCGTACATTGTTCATGAACAGTTTGTATGAGTAACACTCTGAGATTTCTGTATTTTGGCCCATCTTGGACAAGATACAAGCACTGAGATTAATTTTCTTGCCATTAATGTATGCAGGCTCTTGATATGATAAAGGGAAAAACTCTCGCTCTCTTCGTGGATTGATATCTGGAAGGAAAGTTGTCTACTGAACAAGTAACAGAAGCTGTTGATCTTGTCTCTGAATGTTTGCGATATGATCTTAGGGAGTGGCCTAGTACGAGTGACCTCGTTATGACACTTTAAAGCAACCTTAATGTAAGAAATTGGTCTTTTTTTTCTGATGATTCTTTTTTCTAATCATCAGTCTAACCTTCTTTCACTAGTGAGGCAGTTGCGTTTTGGATATGTGATTTCGTTTTCTCTGTTGTGACCAAAATTGATTAAAATTGTATACAGAAAAATTGATTAAGGGCATACATACGCGCTGTGAATGATTTAACCTATTCCTCTAAAGGCCTTTCAGCTCAAGAGAGATGAAGTTGAAACATTTCAATTGACTGGATTATAAAGGATTATTATTCTAATTTATTCTACCAAATAAGGGCTTGAAGACAAATTTAATGTGTGTGTGGACCAAACGAATAAAAATAAAAGAAAAAAGAAGTAAGAAAACTGAACAATAGGACTCCCCCTTTCTAGTGGCTACTTATGCTAAATGTAATATATATTTAAAATATTTATAAAAAAATAGAATAAGCAAAGTAAGATTTAAGAAATTTATAAGTATAACCATAACCCAACTGAAAGAAATTGGGTCAAAAAGACTTTTCAAAAGGAAAAAAAAAAAGAAATATATATATATATATAGAGAGAGAGAGAGAGAGAGAAATTTACAGATATTCTATGATGTTTGGAAAAAAACAGATATCCTTGATGTTTGGTTAAATAGATAAATACCCCTTAAATTACTATGTAAACACGAAAAATAATTATCTTTTCCTTATATATTTAGAAAACATATTAATTGATCATTTTAATCCAATTATTAATACATAATAACTAATATATCTTAATGATTTTTTTTTTATAATTATATATTCAAATATCTTTTATAATTAATCTCTAAATTATTATTAATATTTTAAATAATTTTATTATCATTATATTAATATATAATACAATCAACTAAAATAAATTTCAAATAATATTTAAATGATATAAACTATATTATTTATATTTTGAGAATATTTTGATAAATAAATATGTCATATTGAATAATTAGAATTTATATATCAAAAATATTATAAATAATATATTCATGAAATTCAAATATTAGTTTGGATTTATTTAATTGTTTTTATAATTTATAATTTTTAGAACAATTATATAATTTATACATAATTTTATTAATTTATAAATAAAATAACTTAAATAATTTATGGAATTTATAACCAAATTTTCTTAATTTATAACACAATCAATTAAAATAAAATTCAAATAAAATTTGAATTATATGAATTATATTATTTATAATTTTGAGAATATTTATATAATTTATACGTAACTCTATTAATTTATAAATAAAATAATTTGAATAATTAATATAATTTACAATCACATATTTCAAAAAATATTGAATATTATTAATATAGTGATAATAAAATTATTGAAAATATTAATAATAATTTATAGAGTAATTATCAAAAATATTTGAATACATAATTATCCAAAAGTTAAATCATGAGGGTATATTGGCTATTATGTATTAATAATTTGATTAAAATGGCCAATTAATATGCCTCCTAAATATATAAGGTTAAAATAGTTATTTTTATAATTGCATACTAATTCAGGGTTTATCTATCTATTTGGCCAAATATGAAGGAGGTATCTATTTTTTTTTTCAAATACTAGGAGGTATCTATCGATTACCCAAAACATTAAAGGGCATTTGTTAATTTTCCTATCTATATATATATTTATTTATTGAATCATCAGTTTAATTATTTTCAATAATATTTGTTGGATGACTATTCCTTAGTGTCCACGTAAGATCCATTGATGGTGACATGTTAGCAATTTTCCTTCCTAAAAAGCTCAAATAATCTATTGCGCGTGAAGAATGGTCAATTATCCTTGATATCATTGAGAGAGTCACCCACTACGGTAATATTAGGATAGTCATCACGATAATGAGAAAATTTTGGACACTTTGCCTAAACCATGAGATAAGAACGGCTTAAGTTGCAAAGTGGGTCCCAATGTGCTGCAGAAGGATTTGACAATATTGGAAATAGCAAGATTGGGACCCACAGCTAAAATGCATGATTGTAGCCTAATAATTCAAGTCCCAACGTATAAAATTGTAAAATAAGCCAATAACGAAGCATCACCAGTGAAAAAAGGGCCACGCTAGTGGAGAGAAGTCTATTTTCACAAGGAAAATAGCAAGAATGCGTAAAAAGAAAAGGATAAGTGGCGTCTGAATTTGGCTATAATCTACACAGTGGTTATATGATAAAGATCTTTTTTTAAGGGGAATTTATATTTCCTGTCACCTATATAAACCCTAGGTTTTCCCCATGAAAGGGGTTGGATTCTTTTTACTAACTTTCTCTCTCTCTCTCTCTCTCTCTCTCTCTCTCTCTCTCTCTCTCTCTCTCTCTCTCTCTCTCTCTCTCTCTTATTTTTAACATTTTTGTACTTAAAAAATTATTGTTGCTATTGTTATTAATCTTTGAAAATTAGTTTTCAAATATATCTTATTCTAACTTGAGCGTCGAAGGAGTCCGCCAGTAACACCACCGGGGCTCACTTTGGTTATGCAGGTATTTGCTACCACAATGGAATGATGGAGAAAATGAGCAACCTCGGTATAATCTGGTGCTACTTCGGCGTGAGAATTATGTGACCTCAGCAAAACAACCACCTCGGTAGATGTAGAATTTAACTTGGTAGAAGAGCAAGATATCTTCTTGGTGAAGTTATCAAGTATCATGAATGTGTTTCTCATATAATTGATAAGTTTTGAATGTTAACTGAGATCTTTCTCCTCATTAAGCCTACGTGGCAATGAGAGAGAATTTTGATATTAACAATATTATTATTCATTCCTATTTTACAATGGTAACAAATAAAATTTTTGACCTAATCATCGTCACTGTATAAACATATACAGTCTCCCATCCCCTCTTGTAATTAAAATAAGAATCCTCAGCAAAAATTTAAAAAAAAAAAAAAATCATGGCTTTTCAGCCAAGCTTCCTCTGCTCCTCTGCAGCCTCTGATTCGTCTCTCTCATTGTGTTCGCTAATTCTTCTGGTAATTATTTAATATTCTCTCTCTTTCACCTGTTTTTAATTTAATTGTTATGTATAAAATAATAAATAAATAATATCTTATCAATTATTTTTATAAAGAGAAATAGAAGAGGAGTCCGGCGACTGCAAGTATATAAAAACGCCGTGCATGTCAAACGTCGACTGTTCTGTTGCATGCAGTAAACGACATTACAGTCCCCAAGCTGCTTTATGCGTTCCTAACGCTACTCTCTCCAGCAAAGCCACCTGTTGCTGCTAGTAGAAAAATTAATTAATTAGAATTATTATCAATTTAATTTTCTTCATGTTTCTTTGTTATTTTTTTTATTGTTGATTATTATAGAATAATACTAATTCTCTCTTTAATGTTAACGTTGAACTCTTTTATTATTCGTACAATATTTTGATATTAGTTGAATAAATTGTGTTACTATTTATTATTATTATTATTATTATTATTATTATTATTATTATTATTATTATTATTATTATTAACTCCTATTTATATATAATAAAGATTTCACTTTAATTTAGTTAGGTAATCTTCTAATTGAATAACATCCTCCGACAATTTAAAATTTATTAATTTATATTTTGAGAACATTACCAATATATATATATTATTGCCACATAAAATTTTAATTTAGATGAACATATAATATAATGATTTTCAATTTTATAATCCTTAATGTTGGTAGAACGAAGAATACAGTTACTAGAAAGAAAAAAGTGAAAAAATAAAAAAAAAAAAATCTTATTCATCATTTTTGGCAAGGTAAGAACTTAAAATGTTCTGTAAATTTAAAATTAAAAGTTTGACGGTTATTAGTTTTCCAATGTCACAACTTTACATCAATAAAAAAGAAAGCAACTAAACAAATGGTAAATTTCGAATCTCCTAATTCTCATGCAACACTATTGCTGCAATTCCCTGCCAAGCAAATGGTAAATTTTGGTTTCGCCTGGGGCACGGTTTGGCAGTTGCTATGTGTTTGAGAAAATGGCCCCAAGCCCAAGGGATTGATGGGCCACATGCCAACAAGTCCAAATATCGGCTTAGTATTGGAGGGGTTTGCTCAGTCAGTTGAGGGTACGTTTTGATCAGGTCATGTCTAGTCAACTGCTGTACGAGGGAATTTACTTGAATCGGATATACGCAGATTACGGTCTGAACGAACACTGAATCAATAACAACTCTCTATTTGAGAAGGTTCGACTACCATTTCGAAACCATTATTTATTAGGATTTTTATGATGAAAAAGAAATTAAATTGAATTTATAATCCTAATTTGATATGTGTTGAAACTGTATTAGAATTCATTTCGAATATTATTAGGATAAGAAAACCAACGGTGTACGTGTGTGTATATATATATATATATGTATATATATCATGTCTTGTTTATGTAATTGATTCATATCATTTTTTTAATACAACAATAAAGTTGTCTTTTAAGTAAGGAATAAAGTTCAATTATTATTGTATAGTATAGAAGTGGCGAATTTCAGTATTAATAATAAGTAATCTCAAATTCAAGTAATAGTAATAATACGTATGTAATAATGTTAAATTAGGTATTTGAATTTGTAATTTAAAAGGAAGTTTAGTATCAACAAATTATTAAAATGGACATTATAACATTTTTTTTTCAAATTAAGTAATATAAAAAATAAATAACATTTTTTAAAATTAAATAATATATAAAATTAATATTTATGCATTAGTATTTTTAATAAAAATAAATATTCTGAAATATAAAAATTATAGCAGTAAATTCACAATCTATATTTTTTTAAATTAACTATTGTACAAAATTTGATGGAGAACATTGTTGGGTCCTTATTGTTTGGGCATCAAAGCCTAAAGCCCGCAGGACAGCAGTCCTCCGGTCATAAACCAAGCATAGAGAGGGCCCATGAGCTAACAGGCCTAATCATATGAGGCCCTAATTGGCAGTCCCTCACTTGCAGCTCAATGTTGGTGTTTATGATCTTTGGACAGAACCTAATATCAGAAAGGGCCATGAGTCAAAGTCCAGACCCGATATGAATGATTTAAACTAATGGCCTTTCTGCTTTTAATAATTTAAAATTCATAGCACTAGAGTCATAATGAATGAGAAATTCTAACGAGAAAGAGAAAGAAAATAAATATATTAAGTTAACAAGAACGAAGAAAAGGGGCCATTTTCAGGCCTGAAAATGAAATTTAGGTATCGACAAACACCTATTTGGTTTAATTTTTCATTTGTCAAAATTTTTTTTTTTAATGATAAAATTATTTTTAAATTTTTGAATTTCGTTTAATTGATATTAGAAAAAGGTTTTTAAAAATTAAAATTTTTTTTATTAGAAGAAGTGTAAAATTTAAATTTTTGATGACAATATTTCTCTAACATTTTTAAAAAATAAAATTATCTAAAATATTTTTACTTTATTTTAAAATTATATATTATTTTTTAAAAATAGAATATTAAAAATTTTTATTAAATTAATTAATCAAATTTTTTAAAAAGTTATTTGTGACAATCAAACGATTAATAAATTTTTATTAAAAGCTCATAAACAAAAAGTCTATTCTAAAAAATTTTATTAAAAAAATTATATCAAATAGACCTTAAATATTAATTAAATAAATTTATTATAAAAAATGATTGTAAATTTTATAAGATAAAAAAATCAATTAAAAATAGGTTAGAATTTTTAAAGTTAATTAATTCATAATGATAAAATTTTCATTAAATTTAAGTGAAATTTTTAAACTTTATTGAGAATATTTTGGAAATCACAGTATTTTTATTAACATTATAGTGTTAACTGGTTAAACACTTCAAGTATTAATTTTATAGTGCACCTCATTAAGTGTTAATTTTATTTAGATAAATATTTTTTATTAAAATTGTCAAACATGTCAATAATTATTTCTAGTAAAGTTCGGAATCCAAAAAATGGAATCAAACTAGAGCGAAACGACTAGATCGAAGATTGTTTTGAATACAACATGAAAATGCCCAAGAAATTGAGCGATTGATGACGTGCAACAGACCACAAGTAATGACTAGGCACCAGTATTCAAAATTTAAGTTTGTTTTGAATTCACCGTTAGAAGATTGAGAAGAATGACCCTGCTCGTGCCAAAATCTAGAGTCCAACGGCACTGTATTCGGAAACCGGCTAATAAAGATATAACCAAAAAAATATATTATTAATGCAGTAATTACAAAAGTTTAGATAGATAGAAAAGCTATAACAAAATGTTTGGGGAGAACCAACACATACGACTATGAACTGATTGATTTGTGCAAGGAAAAGTTCGTTCAATCCTCCCATCTTCAAGGTACAAGACGCCAGATTCACGATACACATATGGCTTGTAATCAGTATAAACATTATAATTCAAATTACCCAAAAGGAAAATGCTGTTCTTGAACCCAATATGGATATCTTTTGCTGTAACACATAATGAACTTGATTGTGTCACAAATAGTATCCGGTCTCCCAAATTATTTAATCTGCTTCGTCTCATGCTGCCAATTGAATGATCAATCTTGAATATGACAAATCTATTAGCTTTTGAGTACTCAAATGTGCTGCCATTATCATCGTCTGCAGCATTCTGTTCTTGATTATGTTCATCATCATCATCTACGAATGAAATCTCAATTTCATTGTCTGTTTTATGAACAATCAACAATTCACCATTCGACTCTACCAAATATGAGTCCACCGTAGCCTCCTTAGTGATCATAACGTCTCCAGGAACCGAAAATGTCTTTAGTAATCCAAATTACTCCAGATTCATCTTCAGGATTCGAGAAAACTGCAGGACTATCACTATCATACATGCTGCGAATATCATCGCGTATTAATTTGACAATTACTTGATTATGATGATCATCTCCTATCTTGATAGGATGAGTTGCAAAAGCGGTTCCCGCGGAGATCAAAACTTGCAATTCTCCATTGTAGAATAAGATATCTAAAGCAAGTACTTTATCATCTTGTTCCCATGTTTCCTCCAAGACGACGGTCCATCTCTTGTCTCCTGGTTTGCACACTGCCAATGTCGTATCCGGGTCAAAATTTGCTGTCACTATGCAGTTCGGAGCATCGACAGATGATAATTCAACCTTATTAACGAACTCAGCAACATTATTAGATTGTTTCATACTATACAGAAAATCTTCGAAAGATGGAAGATTTTTTAAAGGAGGAAGTGGAAATTGGATACCTGAAATTGGATTGTAAAGAGAAATCTTAGGGTTGAATTTGGAACCATTGACTATGGCAAGCCAGCCTTTAGAAGATCCACAACACCACCCACCTTGTAAATTCTTGGGAAGCTTGAAATTATAAAATCTGCCTTCAAACAAGTCATAGAATCTCAATAAACTGGAGTTAACTGTGTCCAGAGGAAGCGTCAACCAAGCGGCTTTGGTTCTGTTGGGGAAGTTGCTTTCTCTGATATTTAAACTCCAAGATTTGCAAACAAGTGACATACGAACGCAGTCTGCTAAGCTTATTTGCTGTAAAAATTTCATCAATATCTCTGAGGGAAGTTGGTCCCAACATCCATATTCATTCCTATCTTCTTTACCTTTCTTCTCATTGTCTCTAGTTTTACGAAGACGCAAGAATACGGTCTTCAGCAAATATGCACAAATCCTCGAAAACATATTCAGAGCAGAATCAATCCTGAAAACTAATTTAAGGGAGAATATGAAGGGTTTTATATGTATATATTTAAGGCTTCTGTGTTCTGGTATAGGATTCCTAGTAAGAAGAGATCTTTTTTTTCAATAACTAGTTAGAATAGGAATTGGATTCTCTTATTTTCTAATAACATTGTGACACATGGGATTTTATATTATATATATGTACGTATGTTTATATATGTACATATATATATGTATATATGTATATATATATATATATATGGTGTTGTTTTAATGTGTAATTTGCATGTTTATTTAGGATAAAAAGGATTTTAATTAAAAAATATATTAAAATCAAGAAGCAATCAAAGATTACTGAAGCAATCAAAGAAATCAAGAAGAATTCCGTGTGTCAGCATAGTCACCAAAGTATTCACCAGGGTGATATTGTTTCTATTCATGGTCATTTTGGCTATGGTTTTTGTTTCTGTTTTTTTTCTCTAGTTAAACGGTCTACAGAGTCCAGAGTAGCACGTCCGATTCTACTTCGTTTCTTTGTTCTTTTGTTTCTTGTTTGGAGGTCTTGGTCTAAAAAAGCACTTTTCAGGTAAATTCTGCTCGTATAATTTATTTATTAAAGTCTACTAAATGGTACTTTCTTTGTATAATTGATTAATTTCATGTTTCTTTATAGATGGGGTGATTAAGTTATAATTCCTCAGATTGTTTTTTGCTGTAAGGTAGTTGATTTCCTCCTTTCTTGTCACATTTTTCATGCTTTCTTAAGTAATTCATCCAAAATTTTATTTATTTGGATAACTTATGTAAATTTTTGTGATAGTAAGTTTTGATTTCCCAGTTATGTCAATTGGTCTAAATTGGATCATTTTTTTAATGTATTTTCTCTATGCTTACTATTGTAGCATTCTATAATAATTTGTGTTGTAGGGTAAGGGTGGGTACGGTTCGGTTCGGTTCGGTTCGGTTCGAATTTTTAAAAAATCGGACCGAATTCGAAAATTTTGGGTATTAAATTTTTGAGATCGGATCGGATTGAATTAGAAGAAGAACTCAAACCGGACTAGACCGATTGTATGTTAGAACCGAATTAAAATCGGATTGATTGGTTCGGTTTTCGGGTCGGTTCGATTTTTGAATAAATTTATTATTTTTTTAAAGTTTTTCGTTTTATTAAACGATGTCGTTTTACGAAAATACAATAAAACGACGTTATTTAGATAAAAAATATTAAAAGATAATATTTCCGGTCCAGCCTGAATTTTTAGAACTAAAACCGAAACCGGATAAAAAATTTCAGATTTTTTATTTTAGAAACTAAAATTGGACCAAATCGCAGAAAATACTAACCCGAATAGCATAAAATACCGGACCGAACCTGTAAATTTCGGTTCGGTTTTAATCCGATCCGGTTCGGGTCAGTTTTTCTGCCTACCCCTATTATAGAATCATCACTGATAGTGAAATACACAGTTTTTGCACTATCCTCTTGATTTTCCAAGTCGAATGAGTATTCTGAATGAAATGTAATCATATTTATGATATTTCAGCTAACCGTGTCTTTTATTTAAGATGCCTGAATTTAGATTCTAATGATACGTTACATAAGTTTTCTACGTTAGTAAGTCATGTAATGTAATTTAAAAGCATGTTCTTCTTCATAATTGATTTATGATGAATCAACAATCTTGTTAGATGGTTTGTTAAACATCAAGAATTAATCTGTTTTGCTTGTGGCCATTGTTTCATTTACCGTACATTGTTTATGAACAGTTTGTATTAGTAGCACTCTTGAGATTTCTGTATTTTGGGCCTTCTTGGACAAGATACAAGCACTGAGATTAATTTTCTTGCCATTAATGTATGCAGGCTCTTGATATGATAAAGGGAAAAACTCTCGCTCTCTTCATGGATTGATATCTGGACGGAAAGTTGTTTACTGAACAAGTAACAAAAGTTGAATGTTTGCGATATGATCTTAGGGAGTGGCCTAGTACGAGTGACCTCATTATGACACTTTGCTCCACTTCAAAGCAACCTTAATGTAAGAAATTGGTCTTCTTTTCTAATGAATCTTTTTGCTAATCATTAGTCCAACCTTCTTTCCCTAGCGAGGCAGTTGCGTTTTGGATATGTGATTTCGTTTCCTCTGTTGTGACCAAAAACCTGTACAGGGAACTGTTACTTTACTGCAAGAGCCTAATTGTTATATTCTCTGTTTTCAGGTTCCATCACATGATGTCATGCTTCAAATTTCAAAACCAGTGGAAAGCACTGTCAACCACACAGTACCATCCTTTACCAATGGGTGAGGCTTGCTCATGGATAGACCTCACTACACTTCATTATATCTTAGTTATGACTCACCACAGAGATGATGAAGGAACAAATGAGGCTACGCAAACACATTTCTTGCTTTTATCCATCCCTAATTCATGCTGCACTATAATACACGTAGAATTTTTTTCCCTAGTGACGATATATCTAGGTGTTCAGGTATGCTGCTTAGATACAGACTGAGAAAGAACGTGTAAATACTTACTGTGAATGGCCCAGAAGAGTTTTTGGTTTTTGAATGTGATATCCCTGGTACACGTACTAAGATATCGGATCTCTTAAGATCTAAAGTGGCCAAAAAAATAGAAAAAAGAAAAAGAAAATTAATGACCTCATCTCCTTGTATCTCAAATGGATGAGAATATTTGCAGACTGAGGGCTACCAAATTCGCCTCTTCATCGACATATATTCATACGTAACAGCTACACTTCACAGAGCATTAATTCAGTTCCAGAAGTAGATGTGGCCGCAACAGCGGTCAGACTGCAGGAAGAAGAGCAAGCCTTTGGCGCCAGAACATTTGTTAACTTGTATTTAAAAAAAATTTAAAAGTTAGTTTTGAATTGACCGTTAGAACCCTCTCGGCGGCAAAATTCTAGAGCTCACAGGTTCCGAATTTGAATTGAATACATATATAAATATATTATAATAATTGACTTACAAATCAATTTATTTACTATAAAATTTAATTAATTTTCAGTCTCTACGTCCCAAAATCTATTCTCAATCGGCGATGAAGTCATCTGTTGTTGAATACCGAAAACTAATTAATTAGGGTCTTAATTTACTATAAATTCTATTTACTTATTAAATATGTTTTAATTGCTTTGCTTTGCTTTGGTGATTTTACGACTTTGTTTAAAGGCAGATTTTATAATTTCAAGTTTCCCAAAAATTTACAAGGTCAGTGGTGGTTTGCGGACCTTCTAGAGCTTGGCTCGCGATCGATAGTCAATGGTTCCAAATTCAACCCCCAGATTTCTCTTTACAATCCAATTTCAGGAATTCGATTTCCGCTTCCCCCTTTATAAACTCTTCCACCGTTAGAAGATTTTCCGGATCGTATGAAACAATCTAACAATGTTTTTGATAGTTAATTATTTATTAATTAAATATTCTTTTATAAATTTTAATTATTCTTTTTACGGGAATATTTGTGAAGTGTGGTAGTGTTTGATAAAATCTTAAGTTCCCTCTTTCACTTGACTTCATTTTAATTTAATCCGGAGGATGAGTTTCTCTTCGATCCTGACAGCCGAAGCCTGCAGACAATCTAATCTAAAAGTTGGGAAGTTGATTATATACGAAACAGAGAATGGGTTTTGGATTATTAATTAATCGAGGTAATTACAAATGTTCAAAATTTTCAAATTATTTACATATTATTTGATTATTTGTAGTTGATTTTGGCAATTCGTTTTGTGTATGGTTGCTTGTATGATTATATGCAGGGGAACTTGACACCGATATGTATGATTTTCAAAACTACTTTGATTATCTGTTGTCTGTTGAATATATTGTTTGTATTCAAATGGTTCTTCTATTAGCAGGTCTAAATAACTTGTTTGGAACAAAATCTTTTGAAGGTGCACAAAAAGCATGTACATAGAAGAAGAAGAACGTTGCCATTCCTTCTTATGCTCGTGAAGTGCTTCAAGGAATGACTCTTCCAGCTTTCCCACATGCAGTAAGTATTACAAATCACCTTATTCTTGGGCACGTGATCTAGGTATATCTCATTATCAGAATTGTGCTGAGATATTTTTTATATGAAACTTGCATAGTGCCGATAATATATTAATAGAGGATTAATCCCAAAAGAAGACCCAAATATTTAAGAGGTCAACTTTCTATATACAACACAAATGCATTGTCAAATATAATTCCTCTTTCGAGAATTGGGTAAGAATGGTGGTTGACAAAGGTGTACGGTTATAATAGACGAAGGTGTACAGGTAGATTTTAGGAGGAATTTGCCAGTCTCTGCAGGCTGTCTAATCCGAGTTGGTGGACAAGGGGAGATTTTAGTCTGCCTGATTAAGGATGCAACTTTAAGCATCTGACTTTCATGGGGCTGCGTTCACATATTCTAATTTGAGAGAAAAACCAGTTAGCTGCAGGTTGCATAGGTGTTTGCTTTCACAGTCTATTTTGGCTACCATTTCGTTAGGTGCTGCTAGTTGTTGTTGTTATGAAATATTTTGTCCATGCACATGGAAAGAATATACCAGACACATGGTCACATTAGAAGGCTAGGAAAAACACATCTGCTTTAAACCTTGCTACAAGATGGAATTGCATCGTAGCTAGCTTGAATGAACACTAACAGATTGCATTTCAGCTTTGACTCTCTCAAAGAAAAGGGCTTGTGTGATATAGATGAAAAACAATATCTATAATCTCAGTGTTCAAAATTGATTTCATTTGTTTGGTTCTATATTCAGTGCAATATTTTTATGAATTTGACTGGTCTTCATTCACAAAGTTCCTCACTTATATTTTTGTCTTTCAACTTTCCTAAATGAAACAAGATTCAATCATTAATTTGCGTATGACTCATAATGATTTTGGTTTAGTAAATTGGCTGGAAATGTATTAAGGATTTGGGCTTACGGTGTTATTTGCCTTTGAAGTTATATCTTAAAATAGTGAAGTGAAAGTGTATTTGACTTCTGGGTTTTTATTCAATCTTTCTTTCGTATCTCTTTTCGTTTTGTCTTTCTGGTCTTTTACACACACATTCTGCTTCCAAGGCCTCTTCTTTTGCTTCAGTCCAGCTTCTTTTTTCTTCATATCTTCTACATGTTTTGCATTGGTGCCATATAGCATGAGATCAGTATCACAACTAGATTCATACAGAGATAAGTAATGCTATTCGGCCATATAATTATCTTGCAACTTGCTATTTTTTTCTCCGCTGGTTCTTATTAACAAAGCCTCTCTGTGCCATTTGTTTAATGGGTCTCGCAGTTGAAAAGTAATGGGATTTCTTCATATGTTCGACTGCTCAGTGTAGATGATGTAGCATAGCAAGTTTCAGAGGTGCTTATTGTTTAAGTTGCAAGAATAAATGCTTATCCGTTTTACTTGGGTCATTTTGTTTGTGTTTGATGGGACTGCCAGTGAAAGCGGTGGATATGATGGGATCTATTAGATGAAGTAAGATATATACCATTTAGTTCTATTTTTCGCTAAATGATCCTTAAAATTATATATTTTGGTATATAAATTTATATATAATGGTACATCAATATCAACGGAAAAGGCGGTCAAATTCATAAGAAAATTGTGAAGAATTTTTATTTATTTATTTATTTTTACTTTTATTTGACTCAAAATGCTGGCTAGATATGATTCTATGACCATGTACAATTTGGAGCTTGGTGACTCATTTGATTTATCTTTGTTTGGGCTAATATGTTCATATTGATTGTATTGAAGAATGCGGAAGGTCAAACTTCTCACTTGGCACAGTATTATCTGCACTTGAAAATGGACTTACTGGATTTTTAACTGTTCTACTTTTGGTGCTGGGGCTTGCAACTTGTGTTGATCAGTTATGATGTGAACGTGCACTTAATAGCTGCTTTAGTTGGTTTTTCTCATATCCTAAATTGCTGTGTTGTTCCTGATTTCGGACAAGTTTGATGACTTCTCCATTTTGTGATGTTTTATATCAGTGCGCAATAGTTCTTTAAATAGAAGCAATAAGCATATAGAAGGTAAAATAATTTAGTTAATTGTACTGGCTTAATATCTGTATGTGATGGCTTCCTGAGGTTTATCTACTATATCAGATTTGCTGAAAGCTTTGATTCTAGAGAGCACCCTTGGACTGCTGGAAAAGATTTTGCAACCATGAACAGAAGCAGGGGCTTCTAGAACGGAAAACTGGGAGCACCTTTTTGCAGGTCCGTATCTCTTTCATTAAGAAATGTGCATGTGTTTGCGTTAACAATACGTCCTTGTGCCCACATTAAGATACCAGAAAGTTGGTCGCTTTGCTCAAAATTCAGTTGGGATGATGCTATGACCATGAACTCCCTGTAAAGTTCTTGGTGATTAAAACATAGAAGTATTGTCTTTTGCCTTAGAATCTTTGATAGTATTACTTCACAGCAGCATGGATTCATGTGAAAATGAAAATGTAGAGAAACATGTACATGTTGTAATATAATACATGTAAAATATTTCACCTGTAATGATATATCTACGCATTCAAATATGAGAAAAAACGTGTAAAAACTTGCTCTGAATGGCTTAGAACAGCTTTTTGGTTTTTGAATGTGATGTCTCTTGTACACATATTAAGATAACGGATCTCTTAAGATTTAACCTGGCCAAAAAATTAGAAAAAAGAACAAGAAAATAACCTTATCTCGTTGGTTCTCAATTTGATAGAATATTTGCAGCTGAGGCTACCAAATTCACCTCTTAAACCACATATATGCAATATCAATGGCCTTTAAGATTTGTAGGTCTCCCTACCTAACAGCTCTACTCCACAGAGTAATTAATTCAGTTCCAGAAGTAGATGTTGCAGCAACAGCAGTAATCAGCCAGATTTTGACCGCAGGGAGAGGAGCAAGCCTTTCGCGCCAAAACATTTCTTAGACTTGTATTTAAAATAAATTTAAAAGTTAGTTTTTAATTGACAGTTAGAACCCTCTCGGCTGCAAAATCTAGAGCGCACAAATCAATTTATTTACTATAAACTTTCATTAATTTTCACTCTCAACGTCTGTAACCCTATTCTCGATCGGCAATGAAGTCAACTTTTGCTGACTAACTGAAAACTAATTAATCAGGGTCTTAATTTACAGTAAATTCTATTAATCAATTAAGGTAACAAATACAATTGTTAAAAAATTTCAAATTTATTTAGATATTATTTGAATTTTTGTAGTTGATTTTGGCAATTCTTTTTGCATTTGGTTGCTTGTTTTGAAGCCTCGGAAACTATGATTATATACAAGGGAAATGACGCCCATATGTATGATTTCCGAAACTACTTTGATTTATGTGTTGCCTGAACAAAATTTCAAATTTATTTATATATTATTTGAATATTTGTAGTTGATTTTGGCAATTCCTTTTGTGTTTGGTTGCTTGTTTTTAGCCTCAGAAAATATGATTATATACTGGGGAAATGGACACCCATATATATGATTTTCAAAACTATTTTGATTTATGTGTTGTCTACTGAATATATTATTTGTTCAATTCTTCCATCGCAGTAGCTTTGTATTCAAAGAGTTCTTCTTCTATTAGCTGGTCTAAATAACTTGTTGGGAACAAAATCTTTTCATGGTTGTACAAAAAGCATGTACATGGAAGAAGAATGGTGTCGCTTCTTCTTATGCTCTTGAAGTGCTTGAAGGAATGACTCTTTTCGCTTCTTCTCCGAATGAAGTCTTGATTTCATTGTTTGTTTTATGAACAATCAACAATTCACCACCCGAATCTACCAAATATGACTCCACCATAACGTGCTTAACAATCCAAAGTACTCTAGGAATCCAAATGGCTTTAGTAATTCAAATTACTCCAAATTCATATTCAGGATTCTAGAAAACTCCAGGAATATCACTATCATATATGTTGTGAATATTATTGCTTATTAATTTAACACTTACATCATTATGATGATCAACTCATATCTTGATAGTATGAGTTGCAAAAGTGGTTCCTGTGGAGGTCAAAACATGCAATTCTCCATTATAGAATAAGATATCTAAGGCAAGTACTTTATCATCGTTTTCCCTTATTTCCTCCAACAAAACGGTCCATCGCTTGTCTCGTGGTTTGCACAATGCCAATGTCGTATCCAGGTCAAAAGTTGCTGCCACTATACAGTTCGAAGCATGGATGGATGATAATTCAACCTTATTAACGAATTGGATTGTTTCATACTATCCAGAAAATCTTCAAAAGATGGAAGATTTTTTAAAGGAGGAAGTGGGAATTGGATTCCTGAAATTGGATTGTAAACAGAAATCTTGGGGTTGATTTTGGAACCATTGACTATCGCAAGCCAACCTTTAGAAGATCTACAACACCACCCACCTTGTAAATTCTTGGGAAGCTTGAAATTATAAAATCTGCCTTCAAACAAGTCATAAAATGTCAATAATATGGTGTCAACCAAGCAGCTTGGGTTCTGTTGGGGAAGTTGTTTTGTTTGATAATTAAACTCCAAGATTTGCAAACAAGAGACATCCAAACACCTTCTGCTAAACTTATTTGCTGCAGAATTTTCATCAATATGTCTGATGGAAGTTGGTCCCAACACCAATATTCATCTTTCTCCTTTTTATGTTTAGTAGTTTTGGGCAGCTGCAAGAATACGGCCTTCGGCAAATAGGAACGAATTCTCAGAAGCGTAGGAGAGATACCAGTTTGCCCCCTAAGGGTTTTTTAAATTACCCATTCTGTCCCTGATATTTGAAAAATGCCCTTTTTCGTCCTACTGTTACTGAATATAACGAAAATTTACCCATTTGAGGGTTAAAGAGATAAAATGACTTAAAATTATAAAAATTGACAAATGGGATTTGCTTGTGTTAGGTGTAATGCAAACAAATCCCGAAAACTTAAAGAAAATAAAAAAATCTGGCCCATGCTTTTTCTTCATTCCTCGACTATCCTATCCGTATATTACTGAACAATTTGGCGCCATGCTAAGAGAAAAAACGAGAGGGAAAAAGGCAGAAAAATCATCAAAAGCTATCGTTTTTTTTTTTTTTCTCTCAAAAGCAATCCTTTACTCCATCAGCAGTGGAAAGGTGATCTATTGCACGAAGGAGATTGGCAGAAGCTAACTTTTGGCCGATAACGAGACACTGAAAAAGCTTTGATAATGTAAGATTTTTCGAAAACAAAATGCATGTAGTTTTTTTCTTTCTTTATTTCTGTTTCTTTACATTCATAATATATGTTTTGATTATGTTTGTCTTTTTGTTTGGAAACCGTATGGGTATTTTTTTTTTTAATGGGTTAAGCTTACATGAATTTTGGGTATTTTGTAATCCGAAGAGGAAGACATGTAAGATTTACTGGAAACATAATGCTTGTAATTTTTTGGGTGTCTTTTTTTATTTCTATTTGCATCAAGTTGTAAAACTTGCTTTATTGTGTTTGCATTTTGGTTTGAAAGGAAGTGGGTTTGTGTTTGTATTTTAGTTTGAAAAGGACGTGGTTTTTGTTTTTTTATTTTATTTTATTGTTGATGGGTTTAAGCTTACATGGGTTTTGGGTTGAAAGATTATGAAGTTTTATCTAAAAAAAATTCAAATCAAGTAATATTAATTTTTTTAAAAAAAAAAAGAAAAGAAAAATGGGTACTCCAATTTATGTTCTTCCAATGAAGAAGAAGACTTCAGAACCAGCAAATTGTGTTTACATATTAAATACTGGCAACTATGCATGTCTGATTGAGGACTGCTAAAATTTGTAATTTAATTTACGTTCCTGCAATGCAGTTTTGCACATGACACCTCAAAATTATCATCACTAACAAAGCAAAATATTAAATTAAGGAACACAATGGCCCTTTGAAATTATTAATCATTATCTATCTTGGATCATGAGTTCAACCGTAATAGCACTAAGGTTTTCCTTTTGTGATCTTGTTGCACAAAATTATTATTATTGTTCTGAAAATTTTTAAATAATGACTAGGCAAAACTCAGAAGGGAAAGACAATTTTATTCTAGTTTTGTAGAATAAAATTGTCTTTTCATGATAATGCAACAACAAACCATTAAGTCAAAATGAACAGAAAAGAAATTAAAAAGCAATTACTGTTAAAAAAATGAAACATAACCAAATCAGAAGAAGAAAATTTAAGCTTTCTACTTGATTATAGAATAAAATTTATTCCTCAATGTTTGAAACATATCCAAATCATGAAGTCAATATTTATTTTGTGAATAATAATATTAAGATCTAACGGTTAGAAAATATTGCACATTCATAAATTTATAAGCTTTGCTCAATGACTTTATGCTTTAACTATAACAAAGTAACACCCATATGAACCAGCCTTTGGTCCCCACTTTGTCTTTTTGTTGAAATGCAAAAATATACAACTGAAGTGGTTTGATATTTATTTAAAAAGTGTTTACTCTAGAGAAAAGTAAACTTAGTGCTTTTAATATGTGCTGAGTTTCTGAGTCATGTCTGGCCTGCTTAAAAGTTTTATGGATGCTAGCTTGTTTGATCATGATATACTGGGCATTTTTGTTCTTTCCATTTACTGTCTTTTTCAACTTTTAGCACTTTATATACTTTGTTATGTGCTGAGATTTTTCAGTCATGTTTGTCCCATTTTGCATGGTATCATAGTTCATCATTTTGCTTATGGTACGACCCCTACAGAGTGGTGATTAATTCCCTCATTGCATGTTAACAGTTTCCACATGGATGACTTGATCTATTTGACAGTGCAATATTGTGGGGATGAGTTAGATTATGGATGTGCAGAATTGGATCGACTAAGCTTGGTAGCTGTTATCAATGATGTCATGGAGATGGTGCACAAATGACATAAGTTCCATGAAGAAAACTTTATGTTGACAGCCACTATTCCATGGTCCAGTGAAAGGAAGGAGTTGAAAACAGATGTTGAGTTTCTTGACCTTGTAAACCTCGTGAAAGCAAGGGGATTTGAGAGATTAAAGCTTGAAATGGAGTTACTACCTATTAGATCCATCCAATCTGACGAACAACAAACAATTAGCCCTCCCTCATATGAAGAAAATGTTTCCCAGGTTATTGAGATGCACAATCAGCCCTCAATAATGAGTCCCACTGATGAGAATTTAGTTCCTATTGTTTCAATACCTGCTAAAATGCATCAACACACTTTAGAACTAGAAACTGGACCAACGAATGCAGAATGGGATTCTGAATTGAATAAAGAAGTTTTTGCTACTGTAGACAGATTATTTGCATCTTTTCAACAAGGCACCAGGCACATGCATATAGATTCAGAGTTACCTGCACCTTCAGAAACTGAACCAGTATCTTCGATTCAAGATAACGTAGATGATGGTGCAGCTGATGATGTCAACAGCAGTGACTCTATAAACTGGACAGATGATGACATAGGTGACATTACTGAGTCTGATAGTGACGCAGATGTTGAGTATATAACTGATATTTCTTCTAATGACGATGAAGATGGATTGTCTGGTTGTGAGAAAAATGATGAAGACGTTGACTTATCAGACAGTGATGCAGATGAAGTCACACTTGTTGTGAATATGGCTAGAGACATTAGGGTAGATTATTCATACACAATGGGAAAAGAGAAATTAAACTAGAAGAGGGACAAACTTTTAGGACAGTTGATGAGTTCAGGAGTGTTCTAAAAGATTATGCCATCTAGGAGTGCTTTTACATGGATAAAAAGAAAAATGATAAAGATAAAGTGACAGCAATATATGAAGTAAGCAGTACATGCATGTGGAGAATTCACGCCTCGGTTTTGGTTGATGGTCACTCTTTCATGATAAAAAGTAAAAAATGGGTTCATTCTTGTCTAGGTGTGATGAAGAATCCTAAGGTAACCACCAAATGGATTGTCAGCAAGTTGTTTCAAAATATTAAAAGCAATCCTGAGATTGGAACTTCAGCAATTACAGATCTTCTTAGGGTTAAGTTTGGTATTGCAATAATAAGAAAAAGGCTTTATAGGGTAAAAAAATTAGCCTTGCGTGTTGCGGATGAGGACTACATTCAATCGTATAAAATGCTACAAGATTATGCCAATGTGTTGCTTTTGAGGAATAAGGGTGCAACAGTCAAGATACAATAAGATTGGGCAGGTAGAAAAGCCCACTTCAAATGAATCTTTGTTAGTTATGATGCACTGTGCAAGGGGTTCATAGATAGGTGTAGAAGATTTACTGGAGTTGACGGCTACTATTTGAAGACTAGGTTTGGAGGGGTACTACTGTCAGCTGTTAGTACAGATGCTAAAAATGGAATATATCCATTGGTTGTGACAGTATGTGAAGTGAAAAATAAGGACAGTTAGGGTTGGTTTTTTTCATTGTTGAAAGAGCACATGAGTTTTATGGATGGGTTTACTTTAACTATTATGTCCGATAGACAAAAAGGACTAATAGCTGCCTGTGATCAGCATTTCAAAGAGGCCAAGATTTGATATTGTGCGAAGCACGTTTTAGCCAATTTCCAAAAAGAGTTTTCTGCTGAGAGTTTGAGATAGAAATTCTGGCAAGCAGTAAGAGCAACAAATCAGCTTGATTTCACCATAATTATGGATGTTATAAGGACTGAGTATGAAAATGCATTCCCGTGGTTGATGAAGAATAACCCTTCAGCATAGAGCTTTCACTCGTTGGATGAATTCTTCAAATTTGACCATGTGACAAATAATATGACAGAATCGTGGAATAGGGTACTAAATGATTATTGAAGGAAGCCAATAATTGATCTGCTTGAATTTATCTATTTGAAGATTATAAAAAGACTTATACGAAGAAGGGAGAAGGTAGATAGTTGGGATATAGTGCCACCAAGGGTGCACGTGAAGTTAGGAAAGATTGCAAAGGTGGCCAGAAAATTGATTGTTGTTAAAGCTAGCCTAATAGAATTTTAAGTGCTGGATCAGGTAATGGACAAGGAAAGACAGTATGTTGTGGACCCAACGGACATCTATTATGAGTGTAGAGGATGGCAAATAAGCAGAATCCTATGCAAGCATGCTTTGGCTTGCATTATGCATTTTGTTGCTAATCCTACTGATTATGTACATTGCTCTTTGAAAAAAAAGCTTACCTCTCCACTTACTTGTATACTCTACAGCCATTATCAGATCGGGTAAATTGGCCTAAGAGTAACATGCCTTAGTTGGAATCACCTATCAGAGTAATCCAAGTTGGAAGGCCAAAAATCTGCAGAAAGAGAAAGCAACAAGGAAAACCTCCAGAAGTGATTCGATATACTTTGAGATATGGCCATTGCAAGCAGTTAAGCCACAATAAGAGAAGTTGTTCAGCTAGAAAGGTAAATGATAATTTGTTGCTATTGGTAATTAAAAAATATTTTGCTATGTGCTAAAAATTCCGTCCTTAATATACTTTTTAGGCATCAACTATAGCCTCTATAAATGTAGCATTTTCAACTTCTATTTCAACCCCAAGAAAAAGGACTTGTGAAGCATCTGATTCAGTAACTTCATATGTTCAATTACTTATTGCCATTAACGATATCTTTAACATATATATATGATTAGGTCCAAGGGACAACATAAACAATGTAGGTGTTGCAGTTCATGATGAACCTAGAAGGCAAAGAGGAGTTGCTGGTGGTAAAGGTGCTATTGCTAGAGGTAGGAACACTTAGCAAGTTATTGAAAGGTATGTTTTTTGTATAGATTGCTCATAATTCCATTATCTAGTTGGCAAGTGTAATTATTTATATTTCTCATAAATGAATTCATCTTATGTATATGTGCAGTGTTGGTTAATGCTAGAAGCTGTGTATGTAGCATTACTTTGGTTTAGCTAGCAGAACATACAAATGCTCAAAAATCAATACACAAAAAGATTTCTTTCGTTTTTGAAAAATTATGTCATATTTGGTGGTATATGCTTTGATGATACACTGGTCACGTAACTTGTTAGGATTTAAGGAGTTGATTTATGTGCATGGGAGTTGTTTTCAACAAGAATGCTTTGGCAGAAGTAACAATAGTTGAAGATAACGCATGCACATTTTGTGAGGTGGCTTTACTTTATTTTTGTAGACAAACATGTATAAAACTACAGTTACTTTGGCTTTACTTTATTGTTGTAGACAAACATATATAAAACTACAATTACTTTGTCATGGTTGCTTTAAACTACATTTATTTTATGAAACTGAATGCACACAGCTTCTGCGTACAAGAAAAGTTGTCTCTACTTTAATGCTTTGATGCTATTATCTTTTGCATCTTCATGTCTTAATAGTGCATATACACAAATACACAGTAGCATCAACAACATTAGCAGTAGTAGAATAATTTTGTTCAGCTTCTTTTCAATGTTGGTTAATGCTTGTTGTCCACCAATGTTGGACCATAAGTGGATGCTTGTTACCCCTCTATTACTATCCTTGCTTTGGTTTCTTGAACTGCTGCAACTACTTACATTTGCAACGCATCCATGATTGTTGTATTCCTCTTGTGTGGCTTCCAAAACCTAAAACATCCACATGATGGATCTTAAGAGTATAACTTATTAGAATTTTTATCACTTTTAGATATCCTTACGCTAACTCTTTTACCACATGAACATAATCTATTTTTGAATTTAATCATTCCACCGTTTGTTTGCATATCATTAGTTGATTTTGAAGACATTATTTAAATAAGTTGTTGAATATATTCGGTTTGATTGCTGATATCCTCTATTTTGTACTGTGTTGTCTGCTTGTTGAAGTTAGTTGATTATGATGAGAGAGAGAATGGTGATTGATGATGGGGGAGATAATGGTGACTGGTTGATAAGGGAGATAATGGATAATTTAAGAAAATCTTGGGGGGCAAACAAGTATTTTCCCCATGGGAGAATATACGAGGGTGTCTGTGTTACAGTTTAAGTTTCCCAGTAAAAAGAGAGCTTTTTTGTTCTTTTCCTTTTTCCAATCACTAGTAGGAATAGGAATTGGATTGTCTCATCCTCTAATAAGATTGTGACACATGGCATTTAGCATTTTTTTAATACATATAATGTTTCTTTTGATGTGTAATTTGGAATTTTTAACGAAAAAAGGGCTCTTAATTAAAAAAATAAATATATTAATAATGATAATTATTATTTTAAATATATATAGATAATTAAATCTTTATTAATTTATTATAACTAAAATATTTATATTTTAGTTATAATATATTAATAATTCAACTTTTACGAATTAATTTTGTGTTACATTTTGTTTTGCATACTAAAAATAAATTAATTTAGATGTTGCAACAAATATAAACTAAAGTAGGTTTTAAATGCATATTCTTTTTCACTTTTAAAAAACTATAATAGTAAATAAAATTTAAGAATTGAAAATCAATATTAGAAATTAAGGCATATTTAATTTATTATTTGTGATAATTAAATTTACATGAATTTATAAGAAATATAAATTGTTACAAAAAAATTTTTGAATAGTGTAAAATTATTAGTTTCTAACGAAGTGTAATATATAATTTTATAAATAGTACTATATAAAAAAATAATATAAAAATATCCTCCAATAGATAATTTTTTAGATAGGAAAAACATATAGGTATGATTATATAAATATGGACATGAGATTTTCAAAAGAATAATTAATAAAAATGAAAAGTAAATTAAACTAGTTTTATAAATAGTTTACGTTGTGAAGAACATAAAATTTAAAAAATCTTGAATGCATATAATCCAAGTTTAACTTAAATCATTAAAAAAAAACCTACACGCAATTGTACAATGATTTCATGAGACAACTCATTTTTTTTTTGGGTAATTTCATTTTGTATTTTGTTACGATATATTTATTGCTAAAAAATATTTTCTTTCATTTTCAAAAACATTGAAAGTATGGCATATCCTCTAAAGGAAAAAAGTGGCAATAGTACTATGGAACAAGGGTTCATTTAGGAGTAGGCAGAAAAATCGGTCCGAACTGGACCGAACCGGATTAGAATCGATAGGTTCGGTTTGGTACTTTATGTAAATTGGTCGGATTTCAATTTTCAAATTTAAAAATATAAATTTTTTGTTCAGTCTCAATGTTGATCCAAAAAACTTAAATTGGATCGAATTTTTTATTTTTTTTATTAAAAATGATACTGTTTATTGTCTAAATATAAAATAATGTTATTTTCTTACTCTAAAATTTTAAAAAATAATAATTTAAAAAAATTTGGTCTTTTTTATCTATTTGGTTCGGGCTGATTCTGAAATTTAAAATCATGAAATTTTTAATTTCGATTCGATTTTTCAAAGACTCGGACCGCATTAGACTAGACCATGCCCACCCTTAAGTTCATTCACGGATAAGTTATTGTAAATTGATTTAATGTAGAGTTTAGACCCATTAACTATGGTTAGAGGTGACAAACAGGTTTGCTAACAAAATGAAGATTCAAGTGAGCTTAAATACGTACAGTAATTTTGAGCCGGCTTAAGCCCATTATAAAATTATGAACTTTGACATAGCCCGCATGGGCTGTATTAGACCCATGCTTGGGCCGGCTCATGGCACAGCTCATGGGTTGATTTGCTATGGTTTTTGTTGGCAATTTTAAGATTGGAACACGGGATTCCCATGCCAATACGGGCACAACCTTTGTACTGTGCCAAACATATGCATTCACTACAAGAAATTAAGTTTTAGCGACGTCAAAAAATTTATCGCTAAAGTAATCTTTAGCGACTACATTTTTGTAGTTGTTGTCAAAAAATAAAAAAAATTAATAAATAATTTGATTCTTTAGTGACAACTATGTCGTCTTTAAAAATGTATTATTGGCGACGACACTAGTAGTCATTGCTAATAGTAATGGTGCCATTTATTAAAAATGATTTTTCTTGTAGTGATTTGATAAATCATATAAAGTCAATAGTATTTAACTAACGTTACATATTTAATTTATATTATTAAAAAGCTTATTTTCAAATTATTATATTAATAAAAAATAATTTTATAATATAAGACAATTCAAGTTTAATAATTATAACTGTACAATCATTAATAATAATCTTATAATAATTTTAGTTATCTTTAACGATTATTTATTTAAATTATAAGATTATTTTATACAATATAAAATTCTGTAAAATGAAAAATAAAAAATCTTGTAGATGACATTAACAAGTGAAAAATATTATCACTTATAATAGACAATAAGTGATTGTGGCGGAAAAATGTGTTGGAGGACATTTCATTTTTAGATTTAGGATTTAAAAATTTTACATATTTAAAGTCTTCAGCAAAAATTAGTTTCTATAATTACAATTTTAGTTTATTATTAAAAAATTTATAATCAATTTTTAATTTACATCAAATCTCATAATATAAATCAAATATAGTAATTTAATACTATAATAATTTGCGTAAATGTTAGTAATATAATGTCAATCATACTTAGTAATTTGTATAAATTTTATTTTATTAATATTCGCAATTAAAATTTAGTAATTTAATATTATAATAATAATAAATTATTATAATCATGCTGATACATAATATTTTAAGGTAATATTTAAAAATCAAAGGAAATTTTAAATTTCAGTATTAAATTTCAATTTCAAATTTTAATATCACAATTTACTACTATACTTATTTATTTTTCTATTCATATAGGTTAATATAGAAATTATAATGAATGTATCAATTATATTTGATATTTTGTTCTAATAAAACTTTTGTTATTGATAATATTTTATATAAATTGTTTAATTATCTCAATCAAATTGATGATTGTTGTCAATTATCATTTTTTAATAATTAATTTATGAAAAAATAAATATTTATTTTTGTTATATTTTTTTAATAACATGTGAAATAGTGAATTTCAAGTATAAAAATTAAATATTGATAATATATTTGTAATAATAAATTAAAAATTGATGATATATTTGTAATAATAAATTAAAAATTGATAATTGTAAGAGCTAATTTTTGTTATATACTTTAAATATATAATGAAGTTAATAAATTTAATATTTTAAACAAATTTTTGTGATACTTTAGATTTTGTCAATATAATTTTTATTTTTGAGAATTATGCACACATATCTATAATAATTCTGTAATTTAAAATAACTTAGATTTGATTACCTAAATATTGATTTAATGTAAAATAATGAGAATTATGTGTGAAAATTAAATACATTTTTTGAAACCTTTTAAAATTAATTTTTAAATAAAAATAATTATATTTCTAATCAAATTTATTTTATTAGAATTTAAAAATTATAATATTAAAATTAATTATTGTTTCTTCAAACAATTATATTTAAATAATTGTTAAAGATAAAATTATGTATCTAATAATATAAATTAAATATTCATTCTTTATTAAATTTATTTTATCTAAGTACTTCAATGAGCAAGTAAAGTTGGTTTAGTGGCAAAAGTGTCATATGTCTTCTCTTATATCTTGAGTTTGAATCCTGTTAATTACAAACTTTTTAATTGAAAGTCAAATTAGCCTGCCCAATCAAAGTAATTGGGTTCATCTGGGCCGACTTGGACAAGCCACACGAGCTAGGTTGGGCAGAAGCTCTCGGGCAGGCCTGAGCCATCATGGGCTCATGCTTAGCTAGGTTCGTGGGCTTGACTTCTTGACCCCACCTTCGTATTATGTCAGACTGGGACATTACCATTCATGGGTTGGGAATAACAATTTTTTTAATTAAAGTCAAACCGGCCCTCTTCAGTTAAACTAATTGGGCCCATCAAAGCCGACCCAACACAAGCTCACGTGGGATAGACTTAAGAAAGGCCTGAGAGTCAGCCTGGCCTATCATCGACTTATAGTAGGCCTAACCCATTATGGGCTTGTGCATGGCCTGACTAGTGGGCTTGACTTTTTGGCCCAGCCAAGCCCGACCAACAAGCCGGCTTGGACAAACCCACGCAATTAAGCTTAGCATGAGTTCGCAGGCTGACGTAGCTTATCATAGACTCATGCTCAGTCAGGCTCATGGGATTGACTTCTTGGCCCAGTTCGACCTTACCTTTCAATCATTCCCGACCCATGAACAGTAATGGCCCAATTTGGCACAACATGGAGGTCGAGCTGAGTTATGCTGAGAAGTCAAGCCCACAGGCTAGAATGTGCATGAACTCGTGATGGGTTAGGCCTAGTATGAGCCCGTGTACACCAAGCTGTCTAATGAGGCCTTGCTAAGTTTAGCGCACGTGGGATTGTATTGGGCTGGCCTAGATGGGAATTAGTTTGACCAAGCGAGCCGATTTGACTTTCAACTAAAAAAATTTATAATTTCTAATCCACGAATGGTAATGCCCCCATCCAGCATAGCATAAGCTCAACTCACATTACCCGAGTCTTGCACTTCTAAGCTATTTCGCTGTTCCCACATTACCCAGCTTCTCGACTATCATTGGCATGAGAGACCTTGTGGAAGTAAAACCCTGTCCTGTCCTCCCTTACCTCCGTACACCATCACCAAGGTCTTCCCCAGAAACCAGCTTATTCTTTCTTGATGGCAGGACTAAAGTGGATACCTTTGAACATTCGGTCTAGTAATTGAAAGTCAAATCGATTCCTTTAGTCAAACTAATTGGGCCTATCTAGGTTGGCCTAGCATAAGCCCATGTAAGCTAAGCTTGGCATGAACCTTTGGGCCAGCTTGGTCATCACAGACTCATACCTCACCTATACTATGAATTATCTAATAGAAAGATAATATATTTTTTGCAAACTTTTGACCCAATTAAAAGGATAAAATAGTAATTATATTTAAAAGGTAACAATTTTCAGTAATGGAACTACAAGAAGGAAATATTAGAGTATTAGTTAAACGATAAGGGTATCAAACATTCACCATTAATTTGTTTGAATTCATGGAACAAAATTTTACAATACAAAATAAAATATTGAATTAAACTATATTATTTTATGATTTTGAGAAAATATTATATTTCATATATAAGAATATATTTGATTTATTAGCATGATATATTTTATTTTGATTTTTATAATTAGTAATTCACTAATGAATTTTAATATGAATTTACTCCAATTCTTAGGGGTGAGTACGGCTTGGATCAATTCGAATTTTTAAAAAATGAGATCGTACCTGAAAATTTCGGGTCTTAAAATTTTGAAATCGGACTGGATTGAATAGGAAGAAAAAATTAGATTGCACTGGATCGATTACATGTTAGAATCGGAGTAAAACTGCATAGATAAGTTCAGTTTTTGATTCGATTTGATTTCTTATTATTATTTTAAAAATTTTTAATGTAACAAACTACATCATTTTATAAAAATACAATAACATAATATCGTTTAAATGCAAAAATGTTAAAAAATAATATATCTTGTGTGGTCAGAATTTTTTAAATCAAAACTAAAATCAGACAGAAAATTTTAGATTTTTTATTTTAAAAACTGAAACTGAACTGCATTGTATAAAATATTGGACCGAACCCGTAAATTTTGGTCCGGTTCTAATCTGATCTAATTCGGTCTTGTTTTTTTGCACACCCCTAGCAATTCTTATTAAAATATGAGTTTTAAGGTTTTAAGTTGTTAGGAATACATGGTGCAATTCTTAGGTTTTGTCATAGGGAGGAGATCTTTTAATATCTTCTTTTGCCATCTTATGATGGTTTAGTATTTGTTTTACTCCTTTAGTTTTTCATAATATTGCCTATGTTTTGATTTTTAAATTTACAAAAAAGAATTTTTAGGTGCAACTTGATGTTAATATACAATATGTATTAGTGATGTACAATTATTGAATATGATATGTTGGATTGTTATTATGATATATCTCACACTAATTGATATAGATATTTGAAACATAGTTAGTTACAAAATTAATTAGTGTTTAATTAATTGCCCATAATTTATTATGATAAGTCCAATTTTAACTTTTTAGTTGAAGTTAACTAATTTAGTACATAAAAGTGTATATTAGGAGTAGGTCGTGTTGTTTCATCAGTATCTCTTAATTTATCTACAAATTAATGTTTAACAAATTAGGATCATTCGGTTATTTCTACTTATATTTATATATATATACTTATTAAGGTTCATTCAAATGAATTACTATCTTTTGAATTGAATTTGTTTTCTCTCAACTCTAAACTTCAAATTTTAACCTACTTTTCATTTACGACAAGTTGATTTTTTCTAAAACTCTTAATATCTTACAGTTTAATTAGTAAGTTGATTACTCCAAATTTTTTTTTCTAAAATTTCTATCCCCTAATTTTTGTGAATCAAAATTCAATTCAAAGTAAAACCATCTTACAATTTAAATTTGAATTGAAATAAAATCAATAGTAAAGAAAAAATATCAAATCAAAACCAAACCAGTCAAACTTTTAATTTCAGTCCAGTTCCAGTTTTTAAAATTTTTTCTTTTGTAAAATCATTATCTCTCTATTTTTTCTTAAAAATCAAAACAATATTATTTTAGATAACATAATGAAGGGAACAAAAGAAAATTAAAAAAATTTTGATTTTGGTCCAGTTCGATTTTATGGTATTATTCTACTAATACTAAAGTAGACCAAATGATTTGATTTTCTAAAATAAGAATTGAAACCACACCAAAACTTTCAGTTTAGGATCGATCCGATCCAATTTTTTCAGTCTTATGATTATTTTTTTTTTGTGCTTGCTCATATTCATAACTAATAATAAGTACGTAATTTTATTATTTTCAATATTATATTTATTTAAAAAAATAAGTGTCATTCCTATTTAACAAGTTAAAAATTTCTTATTTTTTTAACTTATGCAATGGAATATTTGAAATTATCTTATTTAAGTGTTTATGTGAATTTGGTTGAATTAATTAAATTTTTATCATTTTTATTAGAAGTGGATCAGTCATTTTATAATTGAATTTAGATAGTCTTATTCATTAATCTCTTGATAAGGGGATTAAGCAATTTATTAATAAATTCCAATCACACACTCAAAAGCTTTGCAATAAAGGTTAATTTATATTTTCTCAGTTTTTTGAGAACTATATAATAAAATGTTCATGCATAGACATGTTTGATATATTCTCCTAATTACCCAAGACTGTTTAAGAGAGAACTAAGCTGCCAAGAATCATATCTAAAATTTAACCTTTCCTCTTTAGAATCATGCCTCTCTTTTGCTCATCTCATTTTCTTATTTTTCTTCCTCTTACTTTGTCTCTTTTCTATCGTCTTTTTTGATGTTCTCCAAATTAGAATTAGAAGGAAGAATTTTTGTAAAAGCAAAATATGTTATTCAATTTTGATATGAAATTGAATAAGGATACGTTTTGGTAATTTTAACAAATAAATTACTGATTTTATTTGCTTTTTAATTTTACGCAAGTCCGTACTGTAAGCTTATTTCTTGTAAATAATAAAACTATGCGTTTATTTATTATTTCATAAAAACTTTGAGAATCTATTTATTAATAAAACAAAATATCAATTAAATAAAACGGGTTTACTCAGTTTGGGCTTTAGAAAAGAGGCTCCCTAGGCTTCAGCGAACAAAAATGGGTTTAAAACAAAATTGGGCATTTGAGTTAAAAACTGAGTTTTGGTATTGGATTTGGGTCATTACACGAGGCTTTCAACATCGAGCAAAATGATTAGAGAAAGAAAAAATTGTTAATAAAATCATTATAGATATACACACACATATATATATATATATTATATACCACATAAATGATATTTTTCTAATGCAACTTAAATTTTTTTATGAATTAAAATATATTTTCTAATTAATAGTATTTAAAAATGATGAAAAAAATATTGGAAAAATTGAAGAAGGAAAAAAAAAATAGTTTCATGTTAATTTTTGTAAGGTTTTATCCAAATATTTGTTTGTAAAAATGTGTGTATGACAAGATATTCACAAAAAATTCAACTTTCTTTAAAAAATTGTTCAAAGTCACTTGCTGAATAAATATGAGAAAAAAAAAAGATTTTTGGTATATAACATTAAGATTGTTTTCTATATTATACGAATTTAATGTTTAAAATATTGCGAATTCTAAAATTATAAGAGTGTGCATTAATAAATGAGTTGGAAACATTACTATTAAATTTTTTTTATCTCTTTGTATTTAAATTTAATATTCAAGTTTCTTTTTTTTTTTTTTTTTTGGTTGAATATGAGTTTAATTTTAAGTAGTATTCAAACACCAAAATTCAAACTTTTTGCCCCTTCGAAACTTGATGGGCAATTTATGTATTAATGATTTTAAAAGATGTCTTAATGGGCCTTAGAAAGTGAATACTTGCAGAGAGAGTCTGAGCTTCATTACAAAGTTGAGACTATACTACTTGAAACAACAAAAAAGGCTTTGATCATCTACAAATACTAGACAACTCTATGAGAAAAACGATATGCTAACAGTTTTATATAAGGGAAATTCACAATTTCTCCTCTAAATTATTATCAAGAAAAGTCCTTAGACATAGTTTGGCTTATATGAAGTACACTTGATACTTGCAAGCTATCTTAAGTTTGGATAATATATAGGAAAGACAAAATTTTGAAGTTTTGCATGTGAGATTTTTTATTCCCGTCTAAAACTTATTAAATAAAAATATTATTAGCAAAAAAGTAAAAGAAGAAGTGAATTTAGGGGTATTCTTCTATTTCCTCAAAAATTTTGAAGTATTTAGTACATCCTATTAACTCAGAGACTATTTAGTGTTTCCTTAAAAGCCAGAACTTAAGTCTTCTTTTTTATTTTCAATCATAATACATTACACCCAATTTCAGTAAAAAACAACAATCATAACAACTAATTTTTATCAAGAAAATTTCATCAATGATATTAAAAATGCAACTTAAGTTCAATCAACAAACAGCTTATGTTGGTTGTGCAGCTGGCAGCTTTGTTTCTCTGCTGGCTTTTATGACTTAGATAAAATTTATAAGTATTACATTATATTTACATATATTATGGAATTTAGGGCTTTTTATGTTTAATTAAATTTATAACTTCATGTTTTAACTTTAAATTTTATGAATATTATATTTTATTAAAAAATTTTTTTATTAAATTTTATTCTTCTAGCTATTAACTGTAAATTTCAATTTACAAGGTATACATTACATTTATAGGTTTATCTTTGATTTAGAAACATTGAAATTTAATAGTTTCAAATTAATTTGTATGTATGAGATCATTTTTATATAGTTTAAAAATCTTATAAATGATAGGTATATAAATATTAAGTAAAGAATTGAGTATAATTACTTTACGTGAAAATTTTAATTGAAATAAAGCTAAAATCCGACGGTAAATTTAAGTATATTAAATATTAATCAATAAAGTCTTTTGTATTAATTAAAAGAAGAAAGAAATCCAACTTCTTGCAATTTATACATAAGACCAGAAACTATTAGTTGGATAATTTATTTTAGACATTAAGTAGATTTGATGAAAAATTTGAAATATATTTACAAAGATTTGCAAAAGATTAATTGTTTATTAATATTTTTGTGTTATGAAATAAGAAAAACAAAGATAGATCGATTATCACGTATGCGACTGTCTTAAAATTTGAAGTATATGTATAAAGATTTGCAAAAGATTAATTGTTTATTATATTGTTGTGTTATTAAATAAGAAAAGCAAGACTATTATCGAATATGCAATTGTCTTAAAAATGTATATTAATTACATACAATTTATTTATTAATTTAATTAAATATTAATATTTTACAATTAGAAATTAAACTTCTGCATTTATGATTTCCATTTTCTTAAAATTTAAAATTTAGGTTATAGTTGAGTGTCAGTTGAACTCTTCTTTTTAAAAGTAAATAAATTAATACTATTTGTTAATTGATATCGTCATGCATTTATGATAATTAATATTTTCAACCACTAAATTTTCCACCATTAGTTATTGAATTAGACAAAGTAAATAACAAAATAATTGTGAATATAATAAAAAATAAATTAAAGTGGAAGTTGAAAGTTCATTTTTGTTATATGCAGAACATATGCAACAAGAAAAGAGAATATATATCAATGAAGTAAATATTAATTGCACATGAAAAATCACTTTCTAGCAATTAATCTATTGGTTACTATGAAATATACCATAATTGGTAACTATGATAATGATATATCACTTACCAATTAATTAATTATATTACAGAATAATCGGTGTGTGTGTGTGTATATATATATATATATATATATATATATATAGACACACCCATATTTTCATATGCATGTAAGTATTCAAGTAGGAATATCAAATTCTTTCAAAATTTTATTGTATGATAAGACAACATAGTAAAATTTTATTGGAAATTAAATATAATAAGTCACTTTCATCTAATTGAATATAATTAAAAATTACATGAACTTTCTAGAAATATTTTGAGTGAATTTACTAATCTCGTATATAATTCATTGTTGTTAATTTATTTAAACATACATATAATAATTTAATTTGTTAATTTTTCAACTCAATATACATAACCATTTAACATATACCTAGTATTTACCACTGCATTTAAATTTTATTGGGAGGCTTTTTCTTGTTTTCAGTATTAACATATTCGTTCCACGAAATAGAATAGGGTCCACATGAATTTTAAGTCATAGCCGATTGCCTGCTCTGCCTGGCCGAATTGAATCTCATTTTGGAGGAATTTGATTGCTGACGTGGAGACCAAACCTCCTTCATTGTCTGCCACGTAATCACTCTCGTAGAGTCGCCTTCGTCACTGCTTCGATCTCGATAAGGTGATAGATGCTGATGCTGGTGCTACTCATTCTATTATTGTTAAGTAGCTATCTATTCCCATGTCAATCTATTGACTATCTTTATGCACCCACTTCAATTTATTTACAATTTTACCTGAACTTGTGCCATTCCATCCCCTTAGCCCTATCCTTGGATAGCCCTAGCCTTTGCGTTACTTTCACATAACTATTTCCGTTGTCTTTCAACAAATTATAAAAGAAAGAGAAAAATATAAATAGTTTGCATTCTTCTAATACTATATATATATAAGAGTAGGCCTCTTCAGTCCAGTTTGTTTTTTAGAAAACTGGACTAAATTTAAAAATTTTAGAATTATAATTTTGAGAATAGACCTGATTGAGTTTTAAAAAAAAATCAGATCAGACATAGATTGATTAATTTTAGTTTAGTTCGATTCGATTTTTTAGCTTTTATTATAAATTTTTTAATTCAAATTTGAGATTAAAACGATATCGTTTAATTTTAATTTAAGAATAGATTACTCTGTTTTTTAATTTTTATTAGATAGAATGACGTCATTTCACGATAAAAATATTAAAAAATAAAAATTTCGATCAATATGAATCTTTAAGTAAAGATTGAATTGATTGAAATTTCGAACTTTTTAATTTAAGATCAAGATTGGACTGAATCACATATAGACCATATTAAACCCATTAGATTTGCTTTAGTTCGATTCGATGTCTGAGTTCTGATTTTTTTTAGTTATATATATATATATATGTATGTATGTATGTAGAGTATTTTTCAAAACCACATTCTACTCTTTGATATTGATAGAATTGGTTACGATTGTGATTGATGTGATTGAGATATTAATTCTTTTTTATTTTTACTTTGTAAATAAATAAGCTAAAACACCTTAATAACTAAGAAAACCTTCTCAATTTTTAGAGAATTTTTAGAGAATCACGCATAGATAGAGAAAGAGATTTTAATATATATATATATATATTTATAATACAATTAATGAACATGAATGATTCGAATGTGTGTGTTGGATTTTATTTGTATTGCCACTATTTGTTTTCTTTTTCTTTTTGTTGTCATTTTTAGAAGAAGAATAGGTGACTTACACGGTGATATATTAAAATTCATTTATGTGGACAGTAAATTCATTGACTCTTTATTCTTGAAATAATGATATACAACTTTCAAAAAATTTTGTTATTGATGTACTAATTAATGAAATTAAATGCATCAACTACTACAAATAAATGCTTATATATAATTATAATTAACGTGCATTAATTAAAATATATCATCATCAAAAGATAAGCAATGGCCAAGAATTTGCCACAAATAATAATTTTGTTGATTTTTTAACTCAATTAAGTTTTGCTGATTATTTAATTACACTAATTAAAATTTCTGTAATTGAACTCTGCATTCTTTTAAGCTTGGTGGTTGAGCCGTTAGTTTTATTTCCTCTTTTACTTGTACATAGAAAAGCAAAGAACCATTCTCAATTGTATTTGTAGTAATTTTTTGCTCATCATTTATGATGTCTTTTTCCTGTTCCACGCTTAATTATTGTTCAGAATATAAAATCAAAAGAAAGGAAAGCCCTAGTCTACTTCTCATCACTTTTATCGATCTACCACATAAAATCTGGCGGTCGAATCCAGTTGCGAAAATCCCCATTCTTTTGTTGCTCTCTTTGCCATCTCTCCAAGCTTCTTTAGCTCTTCTCCGTCTCTCTTCTCCTTCATTCATCAGCCTCTCCACTGCCGTCTTAACGTCTTCTTTACTCACCAAAACTCCAATATTCTCTTCCTCCTCCCATTTCCCAGGAATTTCTAGTCCAATTTTCACTCCAATCTTCAGCGCTTGCACTTCCAACTTCTCATTACAAAACTCATCGGCTGAGAGTGGCCATGTAATCATTGGCGCTCCACTACATATCCCTTCCAGTGTTGAATTCCATCCGAGATGTGTTAAGAATCCTCCGATTTGCTTGGTATGATAATATTAGTAGTTGTGGAGCCCAACCTCGAATAATAAGACTCTTTCTTTAGTCCTCTGCTAAAATTTATTTTCTATAATCCATCTCTCAAGTTCTTCTGATCTATGATCCGCTCCTCTTATCACCCAGATATCGGTCTATTTGATAACTCCAAGTCTAATCCAAGCTCTATCAACTGAGCAGGAATTAGATTACATAGGATTCCTATACAAGCAGAGACTAATGAGTTTATCTTCTGTGATTCAAACCACTCCATCAAGCATTCGCACCCATCATTTGATAACTTGTTTCCTCTCTGAACCATATCGTGTTTCTCTTAGTTACAAAGTGAGACTGGACCAATACACTAGTGTTTCCCTTTCCTTGTCTTCTCAAACCGACCTGATTTTCACAATCCTCGCATCCAATTTAGTTGACTGCAGCAAGATCGGAACAATGTTTTCTTCTCTAGAAAAAATGAACCATCCGTTTTGCCCGACTGGTAGTGCATCTACCAGTAGCAAAATCATGCCTCACCTTGATTTCTCTGTCCAACACCACAACTTAGAGTTCAATAAGCAACTTCAAGTGAGGTCAAAAGTCATGGGAGTTGTGATAATATTTGTGGATGTAGGCAGCAAATATGGACTGATCAGCAATGCAAAAAATTTTGGTACTTGTTAATTTTCATCTTTTTTAATTCAACGCTAGCTACTTGTGAAGTGAATTGCTACATTTTAATATCTTTCAATATATTTATGCAGTGTTCCATATGATATTTTCTATGGGAATAAAGTATAATTGGCTACGTATGGAGTGGAGAAAATGCAATCGTCGGGAAGAATTATGAGGAAATTTATATGAACTTTAAATTTGTACAATTTTATTTTATTTTTATCTTATTTTATTACTTGACATTTTATTTTTATTTTAGAATTATACTACTGATTCAGCTTAATGTGGCCATGATTCCAACTTTTCATATATATTTAGCTTTTCAAATGATAAAAAAATTTTATATTTTAGTGAAGAACAAAAAATTGTTGAGGTGGGACTTAAATGATCTACATTTAAATCATGTTCAGTTTTAAGTTTAATTCCACAAAAAATTTAACAAAGAACCAAACTGATAAAATCTTAGTTAACATATCTCTAAATGAGTCAGTAAAAAATAAAATTTTCTATAATAATTTATATTTATTTCATCCTAAGTCAAACTAAATCAATTAATTATGAAGAAAAAGGGAGAGAAATAGAAAGAAAAGAATTATATGTGCTTTTTGATATAACAATAAATTAAGTTGGGAGTTTAATTCCTTTGCATTTAATATATATATATATATATATATATAGATTAAAAGCAAAGGAATTGGAAGCAAGAGCTAATCATCAACACAAAGAAATTAAAAGATATGTATGGGGTTTAATTTGGCTGAATGTATGTGAGCTAGCCATGTATATCCATTATTCAAAAACATCCAGGAAACCTTATTGATTTCTCTCAATAAAAGATTCTTACAAATCTCGAAATGAAGTCTTACTCAGCACTCAGTACCTACATGCTAGCAACCATTAACATGAACCTAGCAATTGTAAAATCAAGTTCCGAACGACGTCGTATTATTTGTTTGGTTTGAGTTTTTTTGTTGTTTTCGAGAATTCGTTGAATTCAATATAATCAACATATAATTGCCGTCCTAGTGCAGTACCTAATGCACAATACCAATGAAAAAGAATATGATATAATCATTGGAAGTCGTGGTTTTGGTTTCTGGCTCTGGCGATCTTCCGTTATTGAATTAAAACCACAGATTGACACCTGATTAATTGCCCCTTCTCTTTCAATCTTTCTAGCTAGTTATCTTGAGAATCGATTCAATGAGTTACTGAAAAATAATAACAAGTACGTGTATGTAATATGAAATCTTAAGAATTAATTGAGTAATTAATAAATTAAAGAAACAATAATTAATTTATTCCATAACAGAAAATTAATCTCAATAATAAGATTTAACAAACCTATTGGCATTATATGATAATGTGTTCAACATTTTTATATCAAATAATTATTACTAACCGATACAATTTATTCTTTAAAAAAATTAAAGAAATTATGAGGCAGAAGTTAACTACTCTAGGTAATTTATACCACAGCATTGCTAACTATAGAGGCTAAATATATGGTTATTGCAGAAGTAGTAAAGTTTTGTGATCGAGAGGTCTTGTGTGTGATTTTAGATTGTCACAACAGCAGACAGTTGTACATTATGATAGTAAAAATGCCATCCATTTGACATATATATAACAAAATGAAAGATTGAGATTAGAGAGAGAGTACTTGCATTACACGGAGGCAAAATAAAGAACTATATATATATATATATATATAAACATTTTTAGACTTATCTCCAAAAGCATATAGAAAGAAAAGAATTTTACTGACCCATTCTAATTTGAAATGTAAAAAAGAAAGTCACTGATAGAGTAGAATATATTAAGGGTGGGCATGGTCCAAGTCGGTCCCAATTTTTAAAAAATTGAACCTGATCCAAAAATTTCGGATCTCAAAATTTTGAAATCAAATCGAATTGATTATATATTAGAACTCGGTTAACATCAAACCAATCAATTCGATTTTTGGGTTAGTTCAGTTTTTGAATAAATTTATTATTGTTTTAAAAATTTTTCATTGTACAAAACGACGTCGATTTATGAAAACAAATTAAAACGACATCGTTTATATACAAAAATATTAAAAATAAATAAATCTAGTCCATTTCAATTTTTTTGGATCAAAACCGAAATCAAACCAAAAATTTTAGATTATTTATTTTAAGAACTGAAACTGGACCGAATTGCATAAAATATTGAATTAAACTCGTAAATTCCGGTCCAGTTCGATCTGGTTCGATTTGGTCTGGTTTTTCTACTCTCCCCTAAAATGCATGAAACAAAAAAACATCAGCTAACCAAAAGCAACAAACTAACACAAAAAATTCAACAACAACAAAAACATATATGCATATGATGAATATGTGTATGTTTGGAAATCTTCAATCATACTTAGATAGAGTGAAGTTTCTTAAAAACAACACACAAATATATTAAATGCATAAATGCATATATTCAAGTTCCACAAAAGATTAATTAAGATTGCATTAGCCTTAGTATAGCTAAACTGAAAACCTATAACCAGTCTGTATGTTTCAAATATGAGGTAAGACAAATCTTTAATAAGGTGTAGTTTAAAATTATCAATTAATTCAGAACATCATTGGAATATTATATCACATTATATCACATTATATCTATTTAGTGTCGATTTACTTACATCCTTAATCTCTTGTCTCTATTGCTTTACTTTGAATCAGTCAATGTACCAATTTTTTTTCTTTTTTTAATTTTATATTGCTAATCGCGCAGAGGATATTTCTAAGAAATTATATAAAGTTATACTCTAATTTTGTAACATATTATAACATTCACAAATATGATATATGTAATGTGTATATTTATTTATTTTAAAAGTAAAAGGATATATCAATGAATATAAAAAATTTGCAGTAAATTAACAAGAAATATTGTAAACTTTATAAAGATTTTATCGATTTAAGAAAAATGTAGGTCAAAATATAAACATAAGTTTTTCATAGATGCAATGAATATAGTAAAATGTATTAAATTTAAATGTAGATTTTCAAATTAAACATTGTTATAATTATGTACATCTAAACTCTTGATAAAATTTTGATTACTCAATCACTTATTGTTACATCAAATATTACAAAAAAGAAAAGCTAGATAATTGTAATACAATTGTCTAGACTTTTTGGTATACTCTAACTTTTATTATATAAGATCAAAAAAAATAGTTACAGTATATGAATCTAAACTTAAACTCGTATTAGACCCTTAAATATTAGGTAGAAAAATAAATAAATAAAAGTTGGATTAACTAATGATAAAATGTTTTGAGACATTTATGTAAAGAAAATTTGGGTTGTAATATGAACATATTATTTAATTACAAAAAAGGAAAGGTGAAAATATGTTGCTAGGGTATGGTAGACTAAATGCTAAATTACTATTGATTGCTTGCTTTGGACTAAACTACCATGTTAATTTTTTCCGAAGAAGGAAAAAAAAAGAAATTGGTAATTAAGTTCAAAGTGCAGTGAGGTTGACAATCTAGTGATAAAAGTCATATTCTTTTATGGCTAATAACATCTTAGTCATTAATTGTTTATACATTTTCGAGCAAGACTATAAAAATTTATTTATATCAAATAAGTTCCTATTTTACGTGAAAATTATAAAATAAGAATGACTTGTCCAACATAAGTTACCACTATAAAGTATTGTTTCGGTTACTTTGTCAAAGTTTAATAACATCTTAGAAAGCGTAACGTTATTATTCCAAAAGCCGACATTGATGGCATTGCATTAACTTATTTCAATCATATTATATGTTTTTACAAGAAGTGATGGTTTTCCAAAATACAAATAATATGTAATTCATTCATGTCTTCAAGAACCTTAGTCTAGGTGTTGTTTAATTTATTTTTTCCCTTAGGAATAAAAAAATTCCTCTGCCACTAATTCAAGAAAGTGATTAGGTAGATTGACGCCAAACCCATTTGATTTTGTAACCCCAAAAAGCAAATATATATGAAATATCAAAATTAGATGTATAATACCCAAATATAAAATCATATATATAGCTTTTTTTAATAACATGTATAAAACGTCAAGTTGATAACATATATTCAATAATAAATTAATCATATATTATACGTGTGACATTGATAATATTTTGAAATTAAGTAGAATGAGGCCTAGGGCACAATTTATATTTAATTATGTATATGAAGAAATTATCAAATTCTGTATGTTTGATCAATAGGTGTATATTTTGTAAATTTAAGTTATTGGTTTGTATTGTTATTATTATTGTTGTTTTACAGAAACTTAGTCAGCATGAAAGTGGTTTTTTTTTTTTTCTTAAGTGCTTGAGAAGTCACATTTATAATTAAAGGATTGCAAATATAACAAAGCAATAAAATGTAATAGAATATGATTAAAGGATTTATGCAAATGAATGCAAAATAAATTGAAATTGAAATGCAATTGAATATTAGTACATGGCATTGTATTCCAAGTTAGCCAATTTCTGTTAAAGACAATTTCTTAAGTATGTTTGGGTTGTCCAGCCGATACACTGGATATTCAATATAATAGCGTATTTGCAATAACATATTAGGTTAAAACAAAAAGAAAAAAATTAAATAACACATAAATATATTGAGAATTGGATATTATATATTGAAAAATTAAATAAAATATGGGGTTGTCCGGCCAATATGTTGGATATTCGAATGAGAAAAATTATTCCTCTTAACTTTTTTTTCTTCATTAAAAGAGTTAAATTATTGATACAATAATTTTAAATACAGCTAGTTGTCAAAAACTTCAAGCACAGAAATTGAAATAAGGGAAAAAGAGTATTCAAGGAACAAAAGATTTTTATCCATTCAATTTTTGTCATATTTAGCTTAATTAACAAAAAGATGACGTTAATCATATTTTCCCATGATCAGTTTATTGAAAACAAAAATATTTGTTTTGTGCTGGATCCTTTTTCTAGAATAAAAGGTGTAACTTTTTAAATAATTTTATTAGCGTGTATTATTGTTCTTATTAACTGCTGATTTGTTAGTATTTCGTTTTTAGACTCATGCTATTTGCATATTAAGAAGACATATTATGAGAAATTCGATTATTGATTTAAACAACAAAATTAATACATCGATATAGAGAAGACTTACTAAATTTAATGAGATGTTGAGAAGTAGTGGTTTGCTGAGAGGATGAGAAGTAGTGCTGAAATTAAAAATTGCAAATATCAATCATATATACAAAATTAAAAAAATTAAAAAAATTAACCCAAACAAATTATTAATCAAGAGTAATAGAAAAAAGTGTGAATTTTAATATTATAAATTCATCTTGAAGTAAAATCAAAGAGCAAAAAACCCAAAAAATGCAAAAAATTAAAGAACAAAGATATATATATATATATACATATAAGCAGAAAAAAGGATTGTATTAATTGAACATTAATGAATTATTAATTAATGATTGTTTGTTTGCTTAGGTAGGTTATTAATCAATTAATTAATGAAATATTAAATCTAGTTGAACATGTTTTAACAAATAAATATTTACTGAATAGTAATTTATTTACAATTTTTTATTCAGTCAAAAAATGAACATTTATAATTTAAGAATTACAAATAGAGTAAGTAATAAAATTTTACTCTAATTTCGTAACATATTGTAAGATATTGTTAGAGGTAGGCAGAAATCGGGTATCAAAACCGAACCAAATCCAAAATATATAACATACAAATCGAATTGGTTCGTTTCTAAGTTTGGTTTCTTGATCCTGCGGTTCCACCGGTTTCCAGACTTGGATATCAACAAATTTTCGGGATACTTTTATATAAATCCTTAAACTATATAATAATTACATAAAAGAAAATATTTGTTTAGATTTATAACTAAACCCCCTATATTTATGTAAATTGACGTAAATAAATATAATTTTTAATTTATTTATAGTTTACATAAAAAGTAAGGTCTCAATAAAATTTTACAATAAATTTCAGATTGATTTTAATTTTTAGTTAAACCGACTAAACCAAAATCGATTAAAATCAAACTTACCTTTATAACCAAATTGAACCGAATAGTTCGGTTCAATTGGGCATTTTCACCCACCAACATATTGTAACGTTCACAAATATAATGTATGTAATGCGTATATTTATTTATTTTAAAAATTAGGATATATTAATGAACATAAATAAGTTTGCAACAAATTAAAAATAAATAGAAATTTTGATTTTTCCTACTTTCCCTACTCAACCCATACCACAAAAATAAAAGTAAGCCGAAAAATAAATTAATTATCCAATCCTCCATTTTTGAATCTGCAGTGTCAAGATTCAGAATTTAGTCTTACTTTCTAACATAATTCAACCGGTCAAATAATTAATATCAATAAAATGCTCTCTGAATTTATTTCAACATAAGGTGTTTAAGGATGTATATTCAATAATTTAATTAATCAACAAAAGAAAAGGTCAAATATTAAAATGCATCAAACTCAACTTAATTAATATTTTTCATTAAGGATGAGTAAGGTTCGGGTAGGTCCAAGTTTTTAAAAAATCAGACTGAACCCAAAAATTCTTAGTTTCAAAATTTTGAGATCGGATTGAACCGAATAGAAAAAAAAATTGGACCATATTGAACCAATTACATAATATAATTGGATTAAAATCGGATCGATAAATTTGTTTTTTGGGTTGATTCAATTTTTAGATAAATTGATTATTTTTTTAAAAAAATTTCAATATACCAAACGATGTCATTTTATGAAAATATAGTAAAATGACATCGTTTATATGCAAAAAAATTAAAAAATAATACATTCAATTTGATCTAAATTTTTTATATTAAAATCGAAATTGGATCAAAAATTTGAACCTTTTTATTTTAAGAACCGAAATCAGACTAAATTGTATAAAATATCGGACCAAATCCATAAATTCGATCCGTTCCCATTTGATTCAATTTTTCTGCCTACCACTATTTTTCATCTAGGGCAACTAGCCAATAAAACCCCTAATATATTTAATCATCCATTGTTTAGGAAGAAATTTAGCGGAGCAGTATAAATGATATCTAAATTAATTGCGTAACTTTCACAATTATTATTTATTGACCTAACTAACATATTACCTCAACACAAGTTAACTAAGATCCAACATCAAAATCTATTAAATAACATCAAAATCAGATAATTGGATTGAATTTATGAATTAAAACTGAGTATACATGGTGAACCACTATGAAAATAATTGAAAACAAAATGAGTTTTCTCAAACTATTATACCCAAATTTTACATGGTATAGCAAACTATTATATACAAATTAAGAATTTAATAAGCATTTTTAAAATTATGCTACTAATTAATAATAAGTCAAATTTTTAGGGACTTACAAGTTTTTTCCTCTACAAACTAGTGTATACACATTTTACATAGTATAGCATACTATTTCAACAAAAATATAAAATCGACGAAAATAAATTAATTTTATGATAATCATACAATAATATCATATTAATTTATATAAATTCTGTAGAAAATTTGTATCTCTAACACTATTTTAGACTTGTTTTGAATTTTATTTATATTATTTATTTAATTACTTTCATACATATTATATGTTGGGCTTAATAATTTTAGTGTGAGTTTTGTGTTTGAGGAAATGAAACTGTGTCAAATACATACACCACTTAATAAATATATATTTCATATATAGCAAATTAAGAAAGATAACTATAAGTTCTTTTATTTTATTTTTTGGCAAATATAACTATATTTATAATCATGGTTACAATATTTTTAAAAGAAAATTTTGTTGAATGATATATTAGAGAAAATTAATATTAAAAATTAATGAAGTGTAAGACAATGAGTGGTGTTAGTAAAAATTAAAAGAAGAATCAATCAAATGAAAATATTGATTACTCATGAATGAAAATAGGGTAATTAATTAATCATGAAAGAGAATTGGAATATTAATGATGTGTATTCATGAGTTGATTATAAGAATTAATCATGTATATTTTGAATAATTCATGTCTCTTTTCTTTTGTTTTTCTACAAAATACCTTTCAAACCAACCCATTCATTAGTTTCATTAGTTGTGTGAGTTTTATGTTTAGGAAAATGAAACAGTTTTCTTATACAAATATATGTATATATATTATATATATATCACTGTAACCAATATTTTGGTACAAAATAAATAAGTTCATAATGAATATATATATATTTAACATATAAAAAAGACTAAAAATCAAGATGATGATATTTAAAAAAAATATTTCAATGATATATTGGAGATAATTAATATAAAAATTAATAAAATGAAAAATGATGGATACTTTGAAAAATAATATAATTATTTTAAATTTAATGAATTTTGTTGAAGCTGGTCATTATTTTAAATTATGGAATTCAAAATATTAAACTAATATTACAGACTACAGAATGATCTGAAAATACGTCTTTATTATAAGGTGAATAAACTAATAAAGATGATCTAATTATTGTGTAATGTTACAATGCAACAGTTATGTCATATAACCAGCTAATAGGAATGATATATCATATAACTAGCTAATGGAAATGATAATAGGCTTGAAGTACCATGAGCAACTCTCCTATCGAAATGCAATTAGTATGCTGTTACAAGCAACGGGAAAAATTAATCTCCGCATTGTTAGTAAAATAGTCAACGATTTAACGCTTCTCAGTATATTCTCGCATCATTTTATTTTATTTAAGTATATAATAATATAAATCCAATTCTATATTTTCCATCATATTTTTATATATATATAATGTACCTTTATCTGTCTCCAGTTTAAAGTTTTTATTATATTATTGTCTTATATTAATCAGACCAATAAAATTTGCATGCACTCAAAAATTTATTAAAATAATGTGTAACATCTTAAATACATGCTAGAAAACTTATGTACTTAATTCTATTTTTTATGATAATTGATAGACGTGATATATCAAAAGAACAATAGTGTATCACTTTCCTTTGTCATCATAAAATTCTATTAATTATTTTATATCTAAGAAACCTAAAATACTAAAAAACTTAGATTAAAATGGGTAACATTATTTTATAATTAATTAAAAATAAAAAATATTAATCTCATGAGCTAATAAACTTCTAGAATTAAGTAGTTTCATTATTTAATTGGATTCAAAATAATCTTGAAATAATATTTTTAACCAAATTATTGTATGTAAACAGTTGAAGTATGTTAACAATACTATCCCTATACTCAACGACAGATTTTAGATTTAAAGTCAGACATTATCACATTGACATATTTAGGCCATATGTTTTAAATAATTTAAGTCCAATTACAAAAAATCTATCTCCAAACATAAAAGGTGAAAATTTCTAATTTTTAAACAAAACAATATGTTAATAGTTATTTTATTTTCTCTCTCATTAATATATTTATTAAATTCATTTATTTTGTATGGTATAAAATCAAATCCATTAATTTTATATTGAATATTTTTATTCAACTTCACAATTAACCTTATAACTTTACAAATTTAGAATAATTTGACAACAGTTTTATATTTTAGAAAATTATTTTATTCAAATATTAATGTTAAATTCTTAAATATGTTACACAAAAATAAGTTATATATTTTTTTTTGGTTTAAACTCAATAATTTAAGGATAACGTGTATGTATATTATATTTTTTACTGTTAGCATTTTTTTTAACCCATGCCAACAAATAATAACGCATATATTGCTAATGTTATTGATGGAACCCAACAACAAATTAGCTATGTTCACCTATATAAATACGCTTTAAATTACTTTTTTTTATCATCTTCATAAAGATATTTCTACTTACTCTAATGAAAATGAGCCAAATTACTAAGTTAATTGCGATGGTGTTTTTGTTCCTAGTCATAGACTGTACAACAAGAATAACTCATGTGGCAGCAACAGAGTATACCATTGGGGATCCGGATATGGCATGGGGCCTAGATGAATGGTTAATTGACTGGCCCAAAGGAAAGCACTTTAAAGTTGGAGATGTTTTCATATTCCCATACTTTTTTCCTTTGTTTTATAGGGTGAGAAAACAATCAGATTATGAAGATTGCGGTGCCCATATTATTAAGAACCTTGAATACGTTGGACGTGCTGTACTTGAGAAAGGTATGAACTATTTTCTAAGTGATCAAGACAGATTTTGTAAACAGGGAATGAAACTTGCAGTTAATGCTACCGAATAGATATGCTGATATTGTAAGAATAAATTACAGATCAAACTTTCTAATAATTACTCATTAGCGTTTTGAATAAATTATTTTACACACATAAGTCATTGACAAATACCAACTATAATTTGATTCGAAACCCACAAATTTGCAGCTTGGGTATAATGTATATTATCCCAGCTAATAAATTTGAAAGGATTTGGGCAACCACCTCCAAATACATGAGTTTCATTATTGGTTTCTCCACAAAGCATAGCAGTTGGATTCTGCTTATCTCCACCGCAGCAGTAATCAAATGGATCCTCAAATCCTGCATCCATCAATAAATATTATTAACTTTTAATATATATATATATATATTTTGACTTCACAATATAATGCATATAAAAAAGAATGTATAAATGAATACACAAATTTCTTATATTGCTGATCAACGCATATTTTGCAGCATAGATATCAACATATTTGATTGCAGCCCCTATCAGTTTTGTCTTCAATGTGTTTATTTTTTCTTGAAACGGTTTGTTGAATTCTAACACAATATTATTGTAAGATTTGATGCAACCAACTTTATCATGTAATGTTGAACTTCGATTAATGATAACATAAAATGACAAGCATCCCACAGGCCTTGTGTTATGCATCCAAAATGTTCGCCCTCCATGGTCTTGTTGATATATCTTCTAAAAGTTATAACAGATTTGTTAATCATGATATCTTCGATAAATAATTTTTATAATTAATCACTTAATGCTAATACTTAGGTTAATAGATGAAGCCAATTGATCAATAATTCGTGCAATTATTAGGCGAATTTGGTCCAAACTCCCTAAAATAACTTCCTTTTTAGTAAGATCATTTTACCCAATGTCAAAAGTATATAGAGTCTTTGTGAAATTATTAGATCCTGAAAATTTAGCTCTCTCTGTTCCATTCTTGACTGATTAGGAGAATATATCAAAAAAAATTCATTATTATATGAAGATGTATAATCAAATCTTAATAATTAGCATTTTATAATATTGTTTTAGAAAACCAAAAAAATTGTGAACCAACCTTCATTGTGAAATTTTATGCTGCTAGATTTGAATTCAGTAAACAATTAAAGTTGATCGTCAAGAGAGGGAGAACCATTTGGATTTGTTTTTCTAATACTCGATCTAGCCCTAGCAAAGTTCGTACTATTGTGAAAATTCGCTTCCAGTATTGAATTCACGTACACATTTAAGTAAGGCAGATTCAATTTCTCAGTTGTACAAATTAAAAAAATATGTAAGATACTTATAAATTGGTTAAAAAGAAATTGAACTAATTAATTTTCAATCAAATATGATACTGAGAAACATAAGAATTATTTATTTTATCTATAAAATCTATTATCAGTTGTCCATCACAAAATCGATTGTGGGCATTATTATTGGGTTGGGTTTCCTCCTATTTGGAGATAACTCAAATTTTTTTTTCAATAGTAACTAAGCTTAATTAACCCAAAGACATTTTAAACTTTTCTCAAGTAGGGTTTAGTGTTTAATTTGCTGTAATATATATATATGTGAGTCAAGAGAGAGAGGCAGTACTGTTCACCATCTAGAGAGAGAGGCGGCATTGTTCACTCTCTAGAGAGAGAAAGGTACTGTTTATCATATAGAGAGAGATAGAATAGTAAACTCGAGATAGTTTTTGATCGAGTGGCTAATCGGAAGTTGATTCGTGGTCCGATTAAGTTGAAATTTTACCAGCAGCTTCCTAACTCAGAGGACTAAATTCTGAACAGTGGAGATCAGATTTTGAGCTCTTTTTTTCAAATTTCTTGGTTGAAAGTTAGGTTATCATTATGGTGATTTTTTTTTTGAACTCTCTCTAATTTCTTTGTGAAACTTGATTGTTTGCCAAGATTGTGTGATCTTAAGAATATTGTGGATGTGTACCTCTAGTTCTAACTAGAGAGAAATTGTGTATTTCCATTATTTGATTATAGTGGAGATTTTTGGATAGATTACGGTCCCGTGGTTTTTACTCCTCACATTGGAGAAGTTTTTCACGTTAAAATTGATTGTGTTATGATTATTTTGTTGATAACGTGGTTGTTGTCCAAGAATTGATTTTATGTAAAAAATTATTGCTCTATTTGTTTGTTTCCTATTAGGTTCACGTAAGAGGGGATAAGGTAATTATTATGTTTCCGCAAATTGGTTTGTATTAGTTTATCCCAACAAAGTGGTATCAGAGCTTTGGTTATATTTGTCTTCTGCCTTGTGTTGAATGATGGAAGTTAACACAAGTAGAATAGTTAATTTGAATGGTGCAAATTATCATTTATGGAAGGGAAAGATGGAAGATTTTTTATATGTGAAAAAGTATTATTTACCTGTGTTTGAGAAATAGAAACCCGATAATAAAATAGATGCACAGTGGAAGTTGCTTCATCGTCAGGTGTGTGGGTATATCAAACAATGGGTAAATGACAATGTTTTGAATCACATTAGTGGAGAGACAGATGTAAGTTCTTTGTGAAATAAGCTTGAAGAGTAATGCCAGAAAAACAAGGAACAACAAACTATTTTTGATAAAGCAGATGATGAACTTGAAATATCGGGATGCAAAACCCATGACAGATCACTTGAATGCATTTCAAGGAATCATTAATTAGTTGGCTGGAATGAACATCAAATTTAAAGATGAAGTACAAGGGTTATACCTTTTAGGTATATTACCGGAATCACGTGAGACATTTAGAATGTCATTATCTAATTCAGCTCCTGATGGTATTATCACCATGAAATTGGCTAAGAATAGTATTCTGAATGAAGAGGATAGAAGAAAGTCACAGGGTTTTTCACAGTCAGATATCTTAGTCACAGAAAATAGGGGGAGGAATAAGAGTAGAGGTCCAAAGAACAGAGATAAAAGTAAAAGCAAGACCAATAAGTTTGCCAATGTTGAATGCTATCATTGTGGTTTGAAGGAGCATATAAAGAAGTATTGTCGACAAATCAAGCGAGACAACCAAAAGGATAAAGGAAAGGAAAAGAAAAATGATGACAGCAGTGATGATGACAAAGTTGCTACTATTACAGATGACTTTCTTAGTATGTATGATAATAATATTATCAACCTTGTATGCCATGAGACCAGCTAGGTAATTGATAGTGGTGCCTCCATTCATGCTACATGGCGAAGGGAAATTTTTACATTTTACACATCTTGTGATTTTGGAGATGTTAAGATGGGAAATAATGGCTTAGCTAAAGCTATAGGCATGGGAGGTGTGTGCTTAGAGACCAATAATGGCACGATGTTATTTATGAAAAATGTTAAGCATATTCCTGATATTCGTTTAAATTTGATTTTTACAGGTAAACTTAATGATGAGGGTTTTTCCAGCAACTTTAGTGGTGGTAAATAGAAGCTTAGCAAAGGTTCTATGGTTATGGCTCGAGGAAAGAAATGTTCTTCATTATACTTTATGCAAGCAAAGATTGCAAATAGCAACATCAATATAGTGAAAAATGAAGATATAATAGAGTTGTGGCATAGAAGACTTGGTCACATGAGTGAGAAGGATTTGAATGTTTTGGCCAAGAAGAATATGCTTTATGGATTGAAAAATGAATCTTTGAACAAGTGTGTTCATTGCTTGGCAAGAAAGCAAACTAGGATTACCTTCAAGACATCTCCACCTTCAAGAAAATCAGGTATACTTGAACTAGTACACTCTGATGTTTGTGGCCCTATGAAAACAGAAACACTTGGTAATGCTCTCTATTTTGTGACTTTTATAGATGATCACTCAAGGAAGTTATGGGTTTACACATTGAAGACAAAGGATCAAGTACTAGATGTGTTTAAACAGTTTTAGGGCTCAGTTGAGAGATAGACTGGAAAGAAGTTGAAGTGCATCAGAACTGATAATGGGAGTGAGTATTTTGGACCATTTGATAGTATTGCAGACAGTTAGGAATTCGTCATCAAAAGACACCTCCGAAAACTCCTCAGTTAAATGGGCTGGCTGAGAGGATGAATAGAACACTAGTTGAAAGAGTGAGATGTTTGCTTTCACAAGCACAATTGTCAGTATCTTTCCGGATAAAGTTTGATCAGGAAAGAATATTGCTTATGATTTTTTGTGTGTCTTTAGATGTAAAGCATTTGTGCATATTCCCAAAGATGAGAGGTCTAAACTTGATGTTAAGATAAGACAGTGTGTATTTCTCGGCTATGGTCAAGATGAGTTTGGCTATAGGTTTTATGATTCAGTGCAAAAAAAACTTGTAAGAAGTCCGGATGTTGTATTTATGGAAGACCAAACTATACAGGATATTGAGAAGTCAAAAGAAGCAATGCCTCAGTATAGTAATACGTTGATAGACTTGGATCTAGTTCTTCCTACACATGTTCCAGCATAGCCTACAGATGAAGTCCTAGATGACCAGTATGGTATAAGTGATATTGAGGTTGAGGTTAATGATGATGTTCAGGATCAGTCATCTACTTCAGAGGTTTCACTAGATGCTCTACTCAGAAGATCTACCAGAAATCGATAGCCCTCTACACGGTATCCTACGAGTGAGTATGTATTACTAACTGATGGGGGAGAACCCGAATGTTATGCAGAAGCAGTGGAAAGTAAACATAAGAAGGAGTAGATTGATGCTATGCAAGACGAGATGAAGTTACTGTATGAAAATCACACATTTGAGTTGGTAAAGTTACCTAAGGGTAAAAGAGCTTTGAAAAATAAATGGGTGTACAGAGTGAAACAGGAAGAACATACCTCGCAACCACGATACAAAGCCAGATTGGTTGTCAAGGGATTTAGCCAAAGGATAGGTGTTGACTTTGATGAAATCTTCTCTCTAGTTATCAAGATGTCATCTATTCGTGTGGTATTGAGCATAGCGACTAGTCTTGACTTGGAGGTTGAGCAGATGGATGTAAAGACTGCTTTTCTACATGGGGACTTGATGAAGAAATTTATATGGAGCAGTCGGAGGGTTTCAAAATAAAAGGAAAAGAAGATTATGTGTGCAAGCTGAAGAAAAGCCTCTATTGCTTGAAACAGGCACTAAGACAGTGCTATAAGAAGTTTGAATCAGTTATAGGGGAGTAAGGCTACCGAAAAACTTCTTCTGACCATTGTGTTTTTGTGTAGAAATTCTCTGATGATGATTTTATCATATTGTTGCTTTATGTTGATGACATTTGATTGTTGGTAGGAATGCTTCTAGAATTGACAGGTTAAAGAAGCAGTTGAGCAAATCCTTTTCTATGAAGGATTTAGGGCCAGCAAAACAAATTTTTGACATTCGAATTTATCGAGATAGAGCAGCCAAGAAGTTGTGTATATCACAGGAGTATTATATTGAAAAGGTACTTGAAAGATTTAATATGAGCAATGCTAAAGTGGTTAGTACTCATTTTACTACATACTTTAAATTAAGTATCAAGCAGTCTCCTACAATAGATAAAGAAAAAGAAGACATGGAAAGTGTTCCTTATGCTTCAGCAGTTGGAAGCTTGATGTATGCGATGGTATGCACAATATCAGATATATCTCATGCAGTCGGTGTTGTTAGTAGATTTTTATCTGATCTAGGAAGAGAGCATTGGAATGCAGTGAAGTGGATTATGAGATATCTTCGAGGTACTTCCAATTTTAAACTCACTTTTGGAAGTGGAGAACCTGTGTTGATACTCGAAAATCTACTACGGGTTACTTGATGACACATTCAGGTGGAGCTGTATCATGGCAATCAAGGTTACAAAAATGTGTTACACTTTCCACTATAGAGGCGAAATTCATTGCAGCGACTGAAGCATGCAAAGAATTATTGTGGATGAAGAGGTTCTTACAGGAACTCGATTTCAAGTAACAGCGATATGTGGTATTTTGTGATAATCAAAGTGTAATTCACTTGAGTAAAAATTCCTCTTTTCATGGAAAATCAAAACATATTGATATAAGATACCATTGGTTGAGAGATGCACTTAATGATAATATGTTTGAGCTTGAAAAAATTCACACAGATCACAATACCTCTGATATGTTAACCAAGACTCTTCCGGAAAAGCTTGAAGTTTGTTGTTCGATTGTTGAGTTGGCAAGTTCTTTCATATAGTCGAAAAGGAGGAGATTTATTGGGTTGAGTTTTCTCCTATTTGAAGATGGCCCAAATTTTCTCTTCAATAGTAACTAAGCCCAATTAACCCAAGAACATTTTAGGTTTTTCTCAAATAAAATTTAGTGTTTAATTTGCTGTAATATATATATGTGAGTTAAGAGAGAGAGGCATCACTGTTCACTATCTAGAGAGATAGGTGGCACTGTTCACCGTTTAGAGAGAGAGGTAGTACTGTTCATCATTTAGAGAGAGAAAGGTACTGTTCATCGCCTAGAGAGAGGTGGTTACTGTTCACAAAGTAGAGGCAAAATAGTAAATCGGGACAGTTTTTGATCAAGTGGCTAATCGGAGGCTGATTCGTGGTCCGATTGAGTTGAAATTTTATTAGCAGCTTCCTAACTCAGAGGACTAAATTTTGAACGTTGGAGATCAGATTTGGAGCTCTTTTCTCCAAATTTCGTGGATGAAAATTAGGCCACCATTATGGTGATGTTTTTCTTGAACTCTCTCTAATTTCTTTGTGAAACTTGATTGTTTGCCAAAATTATGTGATTTTGAAAATATTGTGGATGTGTACTTCTAGTTTTAATTAGAGAGAAATTGTGTATTCTTATTATTTGATTATAGTGGAGATTTTCAGGTGGAATACGGTCCCGTAATTTTTACTCTTCACATTGGAGAAGTTTTTCACGTTAAAATTGATTGTGTTATGATTGTTTTGTTGATGATGTGCTTGCTGTCCAAGAATTAATTTTGTGTAAAAGATTATTGCTCTATTTGTTTGTTTCCCATTAGGTTCACGTAAGAGGGGATAAGCGCAAGAGGAGATAAGGTAATTATTGTGATTTCACAAATTGGTTTGTATTAATTTATCCCAATAATTATGAGGCTTTGGCTCTCTGATGCTAAAGCCACCAGTGGCAGAATTGGAGTCGCCAAAATTATATATTGTTGTGTAATTGCACTCGGAGGAGCTAATGAACCCACAACCGAGCAGTAGCAGAAAAAATCCAACAAATAGAGCTTTGAAATTTTCCATTTTCAATTCTGCAGGGTGGAAAGTCAAGAGTTAGTGCAGGTGGACAAACAAAATTAATAGTAATTGATTAATGCACAATATTAGAATCAACTTACAGCAGCAAAAATCAGTAAAACATGGGATAATCATTAAAGATCCAACTATGCTTAGAACACTAGCCAACCAGAAGCAATAGACTAACCGAGAAAAAAAAAGCAACAAATAGAGACATGAGATAATTTTTTAGATAGGAAAAACATATAGGTATGATTATATAAATATGGACATGAGATTTTCAAAAGAATAACTAATAAAAATGAAAAGTAAATTAAACTAGTTTTATAAATAGTTTACATTGTGAAGAACATAAAATTTAAAAAATCTTGAATGCATATAATCCAAGTTTAACTTAAATCATTAAAAAAAAACCTACACGCAATTGTACAATGATTTCATGAGACAACTCATTTTTTTTTTGGGTAATTTCATTTTGTATTTTGTTACGATATATTTATTGCTAAAAAATATTTTCTTTCATTTTCAAAAACATTGAAAGTATGGCATATCCTCTAAAGGAAAAAAGTGGCAATAGTACTATGGAACAAGGGTTCATTTAGGAGTAGGCAGAAAAATCGGTCCGAACTGGACCGAACCGGATTAGAATCGATAGGTTCGGTTTGGTACTTTATGTAAATTGGTCCGATTTCAATTTTCAAATTTAAAAATATAAATTTTTTGTTCAGTCTCAATGTTGATCCAAAAAACTTAAATTGGATCGAATTTTTTATTTTTTTTATTAAAAATGATATTGTTTATTGTCTAAATATAAAATAATGTTATTTTCTTACTCTAAAATTTTAAAAAATAATAATTTAAAAAAATTTGGTCTTTTTTATCTATTTGGTTCGGGCTGATTCTGAAATTTAAAATCATGAAATTTTTAATTTCGATTCGATTTTTCAAAGACTCGGACCGCATTAGACTAGACCATGCCCACCCTTAAGTTCATTCACGGATAAGTTATTGTAAATTGATTTAATGTAGAGTTTAGACCCATTAACTATGGTTAGAGGTGACAAACAGGTTTGCTAACAAAATGAAGATTCAAGTGAGCTTAAATACGTACAGTAATTTTGAGCCGGCTTAAGCCCATTATAAAATTATGAAATTTGACATAGCCCGCATGGGCTGTATTAGACCCATGCTTGGGCCGGCTCATGGCACAGCTCATGGGTTGATTTGCTATGGTTTTTGTTGGCAATTTTAAGATTGGAACACGGGATTCCCATGCCAATACGGGCACAACCTTTGTACTGTGCCAAACATATGCATTCACTACAAGAAATTAAGTTTTAGCGACGTCAAAAAATTTATCGCTAAAGTAATCTTTAGCGACTACATTTTTGTAGTTGTTGTCAAAAAATAAAAAAAATTAATAAATAATTTGATTCTTTAGTGACAACTATGTCGTCTTTAAAAATGTATTATTGGCGACGACACTAGTAGTCATTGCTAATAGTAATGGTGCCATTTATTAAAAATGATTTTTCTTGTAGTGATTTGATAAATCATATAAAGTCAATAGTATTTAACTAACTAACGTTACATATTTAATTTATATTATTAAAAAGCTTATTTTCAAATTATTATATTAATAAAAAAAATAATTTTATAATATAAGACAATTCAAGTTTAATAATTATAACTGTACAATCATTAATAATAATCTTATAATAATTTTAGTTATCTTTAACGATTATTTATTTAAATTATAAGATTATTTTATACAATATAAAATTCTGTAAAATGAAAAATAAAAAATCTTGTAGATGACATTAACAAGTGAAAAATATTATCACTTATAATAGACAATAAGTGATTGTGGCGGAAAAATGTGTTGGAGGACATTTCATTTTTAGATTTAGGATTTAAAAATTTTACATATTTAAAGTCTTCAGCAAAAATTAGTTTCTATAATTACAATTTTAGTTTATTATTAAAAAATTTATAATCAATTTTTAATTTTACATCAAATCTCATAATATAAATCAAATATAGTAATTTAATACTATAATAATTTGCGTAAATGTTAGTAATATAATGTCAATCATACTTAGTAATTTGTATAAATTTTATTTTATTAATATTCGCAATTAAAATTTAGTAATTTAATATTATAATAATAATAAATTATTATAATCATGCTGATACATAATATTTTAAGGTAATATTTAAAAATCAAAGGAAATTTTAAATTTCAGTATTAAATTTCAATTTCAAATTTTAATATCACAATTTACTACTATACTTATTTATTTTTCTATTAATATAGGTTAATATAGAAATTATAATGAATGTATCAATTATATTTGATATTTTGTTCTAATAAAACTTTTGTTATTGATAATATTTTATATAAAAATTGTTTAATTATCTCAATCAAATTGATGATTGTTGTCAATTATCATTTTTTAATAATTAATTTATGAAAAAAAAATAAATATTTATTTTTGTTATATTTTTTAATAACATGTGAAATAGTGAATTTCAAGTATAAAAATTAAATATTGATAATATATTTGTAATAATAAATTAAAAATTGATGATATATTTGTAATAATAAATTAAAAATTGATAATTGTAAGAGCTAATTTTTGTTAAATACTTTAAATATATAATGAAGTTAATAAATTTAATATTTTAAACAAATTTTTGTGATACTTTAGATTTTGTCAATATAATTTTTATTTTTGAGAATTATGCACACATATCTATAATAATTCTGTAATTTAAAATAACTTAGATTTGATTACCTAAATATTGATTTAATGTAAAATAATGAGAATTATGTGTGAAAATTAAATACATTTTTTGAAACCTTTTAAAATTAATTTTTAAATAAAAATAATTATATTTCTAATCAAATTTATTTTATTAGAATTTAAAAATTATAATATTAAAATTAATTATTGTTTCTTCAAACAATTATATTTAAATAATTGTTAAAGATAAAATTATGTATCTAATAATATAAATTAAATATTCATTCTTTATTAAATTTATTTTATCTAAGTACTTCAATGAGCAAGTAAAGTTGGTTTAGTGGCAAAAGTGTCATATGTCTTCTCTTATATCTTGAGTTTGAATCCTGTTAATTACAAACTTTTTAATTGAAAGTCAAATTAGCCTGCCCAATCAAAGTAATTGGGTTCATCTGGGCCGACTTGGACAAGCCACGCGAGCTAGGTTGGGCAGAAGCTCTCGGGCAGGCCTGAGCCATCATGGGCTCATGCTTAGCTAGGTTCGTGGGCTTGACTTCTTGACCCCACCTTCGTATTATGTCAGACTGGGACATTACCATTCATGGGTTGGGAATAACAATTTTTTTAATTAAAGTCAAACCGGCCCTCTTCAGTTAAACTAATTGGGCCCATCAAAGCCGACCCAACACAAGCTCACGTGGGATAGACTTAAGAAAGGCCTGAGAGTCAGCCTGGCCTATCATCGACTTATAGTAGGCCTAACCCATTATGGGCTTGTGCATGGCCTGACTAGTGGGCTTGACTTTTTGGCCCAGCCAAGCCCGACCAACAAGCCGGCTTGGACAAACCCACGCAATTAAGCTTAGCATGAGTTCGCAGGCTGACGTAGCTTATCATAGACTCATGCTCAGTCAGGCTCATGGGATTGACTTCTTGGCCCAGTTCGACCTTACCTTTCAATCATTCCCGACCCATGAACAGTAATGGCCCAATTTGGCACAACATGGAGGTCGAGCTGAGTTATGCTGAGAAGTCAAGCCCACAGGCTAGAATGTGCATGAACTCGTGATGGGTTAGGCCTAGTATGAGCCCGTGTACACCAAGCTGTCTAATGAGGCCTTGCTAAGTTTAGCGCACGTGGGATTGTATTGGGCTGGCCTAGATGGGAATTAGTTTGACCAAGCGAGCCGATTTGACTTTCAACTAAAAAAATTTATAATTTCTAATCCACGAATGGTAATGCCCCCATCCAGCATAGCATAAGCTCAACTCACATTACCCGAGTCTTGCACTTCTAAGCTATTTCGCTGTTCCCACATTACCCAGCTTCTCGACTGTCATTGGCATGAGAGACCTTATGGAAGTAAAACCCTGTCCTGTCCTCCCTTACCTCCGTACACCATCACCAAGGTCTTCCCCAGAAACCAGCTTATTCTTTCTTGATGGCAGGACTAAAGTGGATACCTTTGAACATTCGGTCCAGCTAATTGAAAGTCAAATCGATTCCTTTAGTCAAACTAATTGGGCCTATCTAGGTTGGCCTAGCATAAGCCCATGTAAGCTAAGCTTGGCATGAACCTTTGGGCCAGCTTGGTCATCACAGACTCATACCTCACCTATACTATGAATTATCTAATAGAAAGATAATATATTTTTTGCAAACTTTTGACCCAATTAAAAGGATAAAATAGTAATTATATTTAAAAGGTAACAATTTTCAGTAATGGAACTACAAGAAGGAAATATTAGAGTATTAGTTAAACGATAAGGGTATCAAACATTCACCATTAATTTGTTTGAATTCATGGAACAAAATTTTACAATACAAAATAAAATATTGAATTAAAACTATATTATTTTATGATTTTGAGAAAATATTATATTTCATATATAAGAATATATTTGATTTATTAGCATGATATATTTTATTTTGATTTTTATAATTAGTAATTCACTAATGAATTTTAATATGAATTTACTCCAATTCTTAGGGGTGAGTACGGCTTGGATCAATTCGAATTTTTAAAAAATGAGATCGTACCTGAAAATTTCGGGTCTTAAAATTTTGAAATCGGACTGGATTGAATAGGAAGAAAAAATCAGATTGCACTGGATCGATTACATGTTAGAATCGGAGTAAAACTGCATAGATAAGTTCAGTTTTTGATTCGATTTGATTTCTTATTATTATTTTAAAAATTTTTAATGTAACAAACTACATCATTTTATAAAAATACAATAACATAATATCGTTTAAATGCAAAAATGTTAAAAAATAATATATCTTGTGTGGTCAGAATTTTTTAAATCAAAACTAAAATCAGACAGAAAATTTTAGATTTTTTATTATTTTAAAAACTGAAACTGAACTGCATTGTATAAAATATTGGACCGAACCCGTAAATTTTGGTCCGGTTCTAATCTGATCTAATTCGGTCTTGTTTTTTTGCACACCCCTAGCAATTCTTATTAAAATATGAGTTTTAAGGTTTTAAGTTGTTAGGAATACATGGTGCAATTCTTAGGTTTTGTCATAGGGAGGAGATCTTTTAATATCTTCTTTTGCCATCTTATGATGGTTTAGTATTTGTTTTACTCCTTTAGTTTTTCATAATATTGCCTATGTTTTGATTTTTAAATTTACAAAAAAAAAATTTTTAGGTGCAACTTGATGTTAATATACAATATGTATTAGTGATGTACAATTATTGAATATGATATGTTGGATTGTTATTATGATATATCTCACACTAATTGATATAGATATTTGAAACATAGTTAGTTACAAAATTAATTAGTGTTTAATTAATTGCCCATAATTTATTATGATAAGTCCAATTTTAACTTTTTAGTTGAAGTTAACTAATTTAGTACATAAAAGTGTGTATTAGGAGTAGGTCGTGTTGTTTCATCAGTATCTCTTAATTTATCTACAAATTAACGTTTAACAAATTAGGATCATTCGGTTATTTCTACTTATATTTATATATATACTTATTAAGGTTCATTCAAATGAATTACTATCTTTTGAATTGAATTTGTTTTCTCTCAACTCTAAACTTCAAATTTTAACCTACTTTTCATTTACGACAAGTTGATTTTCTCTAAAACTCTTAATATCTTACAGTTTAATTAGTAAGTTGATTACTCCAAATTTTTTTTTCTAAAATTTCTATCCCCTAATTTTTGTGAATCGAAATTCAATTCAAAGTAAAACCATCTTACAGTTTAAATTTGAATTGAAATAAAATCAATAGTAAAGAAAAAATATCAAATCAAAACCAAACCAGTCAAACTTTTAATTTCAGTCCAGTTCCAGTTTTTAAAATTTTTTCTTTTGTAGAATCATTATCTCTCTATTTTTTCTTAAAAATCAAAACAATATTATTTTAGATAACATAATGAAGGGAACAAAAGAAAATTAAAAAAATTTTGATTTTGGTCCGGTTCGATTTTATGGTATTATTCTACTAATACTAAAGTAGACCAAATGATTTGATTTTCTAAAATAAGAATTGAAACCACACCAAAACTTTCAGTTTAGGATCGATCCGATCCAATTTTTTCAGTCTTATGTTTTTTTTTTTTTTGTGCTTGCTCATATTCATAACTAATAATAAGTACGTAATTTTATTATTTTCAATATTATATTTATTTAAAAAAATAAGTGTCATTCCTATTTAACAAGTTAAAAATTTCTTATTTTTTTAACTTATGCAATGGAATATTTGAAATTATCTTATTTAAGTGTTTATGTGAATTTGGTTGAATTAAATTTTTATCATTTTTATTAGAAGTGGATCAGTCATTTTATAATTGAATTTAGATAGTCTTATTCATTAATCTCTTGATAAGGGGATTAAGCAATTTATTAATAAATTCCAATCACACACTCAAAAGCTTTGCAATAAAGGTTAATTTATATTTTCTCAGTTTTTTGAGAACTATATAATAAAATGTTCATGCATAGACATGTTTGATATATTCTCCTAATTACCCAAGACTGTTTAAGAGAGAACTAAGCTGCCAAGAATCATATCTAAAATTTAACCTTTCCTCTTTAGAATCATGCCTCTCTTTTGCTCATCTCATTTTCTTATTTTTCTTCCTCTTACTTTGTCTCTTTTCTATCGTCTTTTTTGATGTTCTCCAAATTAGAATTAGAAGGAAGAATTTTTGTAAAAGCAAAATATGTTATTCAATTTTGATATGAAATTGAATAAGGATACGTTTTGGTAATTTTAACAAATAAATTACTGATTTTATTTGCTTTTTAATTTTACGCAAGTCCGTACTGTAAGCTTATTTCTTGTAAATAATAAAACTATGCGTTTATTTATTATTTCATATAAAAACTTTGAGAATCTATTTATTAATAAAACAAAATATCAATTAAATAAAACGGGTTTACTCAGTTTGGGCTTTAGAAAAGAGGCTCCCTAGGCTTCAGCGAACAAAAATGGGTTTAAAACAAAATTGGGCATTTGAGTTAAAAACTGAGTTTTGGTATTGGATTTGGGTCATTACACGAGGCTTTCAACATCGAGCAAAATGATTAGAGAAAGAAAAAATTGTTAATAAAATCATTATAGATATACACACACATGTATATATATATTATATACCACATAAATGATATTTTTCTAATGCAACTTAAATTTTTTTATGAATTAAAATATATTTTCTAATTAATAGTATTTAAAAATGAGGAAAAAAATATTGGAAAAATTGAAGAAGGAAAAAATAGTTTCATGTTAATTTTTGTAAGGTTTTATCCAAATATTTGTTTGTAAAAATGTGTGTATGACAAGATATTCACAAAAAATTCAACTTTCTTTAAAAAATTGTTCAAAGTCACTTGCTGAATAAATATGAGAAAAAAAAAAGATTTTTGGTATATAACATTAAGATTGTTTTCTATATTATACGAATTTAATGTTTAAAATATTGCGAATTCTAAAATTATAAGAGTGTGCATTAATAAATGAGTTGGAAACATTACTATTAAATTTTTTTTATCTCTTTGTATTTAAATTTAATATTCAAGTTTCTTTTTTTTTTTGGTTGAATATGAGTTTAATTTTAAGTAGTATTCAAACACCAAAATTCAAACTTTTTGCCCCTTCGAAACTTGATGGGCAATTTATGTATTAATGATTTTAAAAGATGTCTTAATGGGCCTTAGAAAGTGAATACTTGCAGAGAGAGTCTGAGCTTCATTACAAAGTTGAGACTATACTACTTGAAACAACAAAAAAGGCTTTGATCATCTACAAATACTAGACAACTCTATGAGGAAAACGATATGCTAACAGTTTTATATAAGGAAAATTCACAATTTCTCCTCTAAATTATTATCAAGAAAAGTCCTTAGACATAGTTTGGCTTATATGAAGTACACTTGATACTTGCAAGCTATCTTAAGTTTGGATAATATATAGGAAAGACAAAATTTTGAAGTTTTGCATGTGAGATTTTTTATTCCCGTCTAAAACTTATTAAATAAAAATATTATTAGCAAAAAAGTAAAAGAAGAAGTGAATTTAGGGGTATTCTTCTATTTCCTCAAAAATTTTGAAGTATTTAGTACATCCTATTAACTCAGAGACTATTTAGTGTTTCCTTAAAAGCCAGAACTTAAGTCTTCTTTTTTATTTTCAATCATAATACATTACACCCAATTTCAGTAAAAAACAACAATCATAACAACTAATTTTTATCAAGAAAATTTCATCAATGATATTAAAAATGCAACTTAAGTTCAATCAACAACAGCTTATGTTGGTTGTGCAGCTGGCAGCTTTGTTTCTCTGCTGGCTTTTATGACTTAGATAAAATTTATAAGTATTACATTATATTTACATATATTATGGAATTTAGGGCTTTTTATGTTTAATTAAATTTATAACTTCATGTTTTAACTTTAAATTTTATGAATATTATATTTTTTTTAAAATTTTTTTATTAAATTTTATTCTTCTAGCTATTAACTGTAAATTTCAATTTACAAGGTATACATTACATTTATAGGTTTATCTTTGATTTAGAAACATTGAAATTTAATAGTTTCAAATTAATTTGTATGTATGAGATCATTTTTATATAGTTTAAAAATCTTATAAATGATAGGTATATAAATATTAAGTAAAGAATTGAGTATAATTACTTTACGTGAAAATTTTAATTGAAATAAAGCTAAAATCCGACGGTAAATTTAAGTATATTAAATATTAATCAATAAAGTCTTTTGTATTAATTAAAAGAAGAAAGAAATCCAACTTCTTGCAATTTATACATAAGACCAGAAACTATTAGTTGGATAATTTATTTTAGACATTAAGTAGATTTGATGAAAAATTTGAAATATATTTACAAAGATTTGCAAAAGATTAATTGTTTATTAATATTTTTGTGTTATGAAATAAGAAAAACAAAGATAGATCGATTATCACGTATGCGACTGTCTTAAAATTTGAAGTATATGTATAAAGATTTGCAAAAGATTAATTGTTTATTATATTGTTGTGTTATTAAATAAGAAAAGCAAGACTATTATCGAATATGCAATTGTCTTAAAAATGTATATTAATTACATACAATTTATTTATTAATTTAATTAAATATTAATATTTTACAATTAGAAATTAAACTTCTGCATTTATGATTTCCATTTTCTTAAAATTTAAAATTTAGGTTATAGTTGAGTGTCAGTTGAACTCTTCTTTTTAAAAGTAAATAAATTAATACTATTTGTTAATTGATATCGTCATGCATTTATGATAATTAATATTTTCAACCACTAAATTTTCCACCATTAGTTATTGAATTAGACAAAGTAAATAACAAAATAATTGTGAATATAATAAAAAATAAATTAAAGTGGAAGTTGAAAGTTCATTTTTGTTATATGCAGAACATATGCAACAAGAAAAGAGAATATATATCAATGAAGTAAATATTAATTGCACATGAAAAATCACTTTCTAGCAATTAATCTATTGGTTACTATGAAATATACCATAATTGGTAACTATGATAATGATATATCACTTACCAATTAATTAATTATATTACAGAATAATCGGTGTGTGTGTGTGTATATATATATATATATATATATATATATAGACACACCCATATTTTCATATGCATGTAAGTATTCAAGTAGGAATATCAAATTCTTTCAAAATTTTATTGTATGATAAGACAACATAGTAAAATTTTATTGGAAATTAAATATAATAAGTCACTTTCATCTAATTGAATATAATTAAAAATTACATGAACTTTCTAGAAATATTTTGAGTGAATTTACTAATCTCGTATATAATTCATTGTTGTTAATTTATTTAAACATACATATAATAATTTAATTTGTTAATTTTTCAACTCAATATACATAACCATTTAACATATACCTAGTATTTACCACTGCATTTAAATTTTATTGGGAGGCTTTTTCTTGTTTTCAGTATTAACATATTCGTTCCACGAAATAGAATAGGGTCCACATGAATTTTAAGTCATAGCCGATTGCCTGCTCTGCCTGGCCGAATTGAATCTCATTTTGGAGGAATTTGATTGCTGACGTGGAGACCAAACCTCCTTCATTGTCTGCCACGTAATCACTCTCGTAGAGTCGCCTTCGTCACTGCTTCGATCTCGATAAGGTGATAGATGCTGATGCTGGTGCTACTCATTCTATTATTGTTAAGTAGCTATCTATTCCCATGTCAATCTATTGACTATCTTTATGCACCCACTTCAATTTATTTACAATTTTACCTGAACTTGTGCCATTCCATCCCCTTAGCCCTATCCTTGGATAGCCCTAGCCTTTGCGTTACTTTCATATAACTATTTCCGTTGTCTTTCAACAAATTATAAAAGAAAGAGAAAAATATAAATAGTTTGCATTCTTCTAATACTATATATATATAAGAGTAGGCCTCTTCAGTCCAGTTTGTTTTTTAGAAAACTGGACTAAATTTAAAAATTTTAGAATTATAATTTTGAGAATAGACCTGATTGAGTTTTAAAAAAAATCAGATCAGACATAGATTGATTAATTTTAGTTTAGTTCGATTCGATTTTTTAGCTTTTATTATAAATTTTTTAATTCAAATTTGAGATTAAAACGATATCGTTTAATTTTAATTTAAGAATAGATTACTCTGTTTTTTAATTTTTATTAGATAGAATGACGTCATTTCACGATAAAAAAATTAAAAAATAAAAATTTCGATCAATATGAACCTTTAAGTAAAGATTGAATTGATTAAAATTTCGAACCTTTTAATTTAAGATCAAGATTGGACTGAATCACATATAGACCATGTTAAACCCATTAGATTTGCTTTAGTTCGATTCGATGTCTGAGTTCTGATTTTTTTTAGTTATATATATATATATATATGTATGTATGTAGAGTATTTTTCAAAACCACATTCTACTCTTTGATATTGATAGAATTGGTTACGATTGTGATTGATGTGATTGAGATATTAATTCTTTTTTATTTTTACTTTGTAAATAAATAAGCTAAAACACCTTAATAACTAAGAAAACCTTCTCAATTTTTAGAGAATTTTAGAGAATCACGCATAGATAGAGAAAGAGATTTTAATATATATATTTATTTATTTATAATACAATTAATGAACATGAATGATTCGAATGTGTGTGTTGGATTTTATTTGTATTGCCACTATTTGTTTTCTTTTTCTTTTTGTTGTCATTTTTAGAAGAAGAATAGGTGACTTACACGGTGATATATTAAAATTCATTTATGTGGACAGTAAATTCATTGACTCTTTATTCTTGAAATAATGATATACAACTTTCAAAAAATTTTTTTGTTATTGATGTACTAATTAATGAAATTAAATGCATCAACTACTACAAATAAATGCTTATATATAATTATAATTAACGTGCATTAATTAAAATATATCATCATCAAAAGATAAGCAATGGCCAAGAATTTGCCACAAATAATAATTTTGTTGATTTTTTAACTCAATTAAGTTTTGCTGATTATTTAATTACACTAATTAAAATTTCTGTAATTGAACTCTGCATTCTTTTAAGCTTGGTGGTTGAGCCGTTAGTTTTATTTCCTCTTTTACTTGTACATAGAAAAGCAAAGAACCATTCTCAATTGTATTTGTAGTAATTTTTTGCTCATCATTTATGATGTCTTTTTCCTGTTCCACGCTTAATTATTGTTGAGAATATAAAATCAAAAGAAAGGAAAGCCCTAGTCTACTTCTCATCACTTTTATCGATCTACCACATAAAATCTGGCGGTCGAATCCAGTTGCGAAAATCCCCATTCTTCTGTTGCTCTCTTTGCCATCTCTCCAAGCTTCTTTAGCTCTTCTCCGTCTCTCTTCTCCTTCATTCATCAGCCTCTCCACTGCCGTCTTAACGTCTTCTTTACTCACCAAAACTCCAATATTCTCTTCCTCCTCCCATTTCCCAGGAATTTCTAGTCCAATTTTCACTCCAATCTTCAGCGCTTGCACTTCCAACTTCTCATTACAAAACTCATCGGCTGAGAGTGGCCATGTAATCATTGGCGCTCCACTACATATCCCTTCCAGTGTTGAATTCCATCCGAGATGTGTTAAGAATCCTCCGATTTGCTTGGTATGATAATATTAGTCATTGTGGAGCCCAACCTCGAATAATAAGACCTCTATCTTTAGTCCTCTGCTAAAATTTATTTTCTACAATCCATCTCTCAAGTTCTTCTGATCTATGATCTGCTCCTATTATCACCCAGATATCGGTCTATTCGATAACTCCAAGTCTAATCCAAGCTCTATCAACTGAGCAGGGATTAGATTACATAGGCTTCCTATACAAGCAGAGACTACTGAGTTTATCTTCTGTGAATCAAACCACTCCATCAAGCATTCGCACCCATCATTTGATAACTTGTTTCCTCTCTGAGCCATATCGTGTTTCTCTTTATTACAAAGTGAGACTGGACCAATACACTAGTGTTTCCCTTTTCTTGTCTTCTCACAGCGACCTGATTTTCACAATCCTCGCATCCAATTTAGTTGACTGCCGCTAGATCGGAACAATGTTTTCTTCTCTAGAGAAAATGAACCACCCGTTTTGCCGAACTGGTAGTGCATCTACCAGTAGCAAAATCATGTCTCACCTTGATTTCTCTGTCCAACACGACGACTTAGAGTTCAACAAGCAACTTCAAGTGAGGTCAAAACTCATGGGAGTTGTGATAATATATGTGGATGTATGCAGCAAATATGGACTGATCAGCAATGCAAAAAATTTTGGTACTCGTTAATTTTCATTTTTTTTAATTCAACGCTAGCTACTTGTGAAGTGAATTGCTACATTTTAATATCTTTCAATATATTTATGCAGTGTTCCATTTGATATTTTCTATGGGAATAAAGCATAATTGGCTACGTATGGAGTGGAGAAAATGCAATCGTCGGGAAGAATTATGAGGACATTTATATGAACTTTAAATTTGTACAATTTTATTTTATTTTTATCTTATTTTATTACTTGACATTTTATTTTTATTTTAGAATTATACTACTGATTCAACTTAATGTGGCCATGATTCCAACTTTTCATATATTTTTAGCTTTTCAAATGATAAAAAAATTTTATATTTTAGTGATGAACAAAAAATTGTTGAGGTGGGACTTAAATGATCTACATTTAAATCATGTTCAGTTTTAAGTTTAATTCCACAAAATTTAACAAAGAACCCAACTGATAAAATCTTAGTTAACATATCTCTAAATGAGTCAGTAAAAAATAAAATTTTCTATAATAATTTATATTTATTTCATCCTAAGTCAAACTAAATCAATTAATTATGAAGAAAAAGGGAGAGAAATAGAAAGAAAAGAATTATATGTGCTTTTTGATATAACAATAAATTAAGTTGGGAGTTTAATTCCTTTGCATTTAATATATATATATATATATAGATTAAAAGCAAAGGAATTGGAAGCAAGAGCTAATCATCAACACAAAGAAATTAAAAGATATGTATGGGGTTTAATTTGGCTGAATGTATGTGAGCTAGCCATGTATATCCATTATTCAAAAACATCCAGGAAACCTTATTGATTTCTCTCAATAAAAGATTCTTACAAATCTCGAAATGAAGTCTTACTCAGCACTCAGTACCTACATGCTAGCAACCATTAACATGAACCTAGCAATTGTAAAATCAAGTTCCGAACGACGTCGTATTATTTGTTTGGTTTGAGTTTTTTTTGTTGTTTTCGAGAATTCGTTGAATTCAATATAATCAACATATAATTGCCGTACTAGTGCAGTACCTAATGCACAATACCAATGAAAAAGGATATGATATAATCATTGGAAGTCGTGGTTTTGGTTTCTGGCTCTGGCGATCTTCCGTTATTGAATTAAAATCACAGATTGACACCTGATTAATTGCCCCTTCTCTTTCAATCTTTCTAGCTAGTTATCTTGAGAATCGATTCAATGAGTTACTGAAAAATAATAACAAGTACGTGTATGTAATATGAAATATTAAGAATTAATTGAGTAATTAATAAATTAAAGAAACAATAATTAATTTATTCCATAACAGAAAATTAATCTCAATAATAAGATTTAACAAACCTATTCGCATTATATGATAATGTGTTCAACATTTTTATATCAAATAATTATTACTAACCGATACAATTTATTCTTTAAAAAAATTAAAGAAATTATGAGGCAGAAGTTAACTACTCTAGGTAATTTATACAATAGCATTGCTAACTATAGAGGCTAAATATATGGTTATTGCAGAAGTGGTAAAGTTTTGTGATCGAGAGGGCTTGTGTGTGATTTTAGATTGTCACAACAGCAGACAGTTGTACATTATGATAGTAAAAATGCCATCCATTTGACATATATATAACAAAATGAAAGATTGAGATTAGAGAGAGAGTACTTGCATTACACGGAGGCAAAATAAAGAACTATATATATATATATATATATATAGAAACATTTTCAGACTTATCTCCAAAAGCATATAGAAAGAAAAGAATTTTATTGACCCATTCTAATTTGAAATGTAAAAAAGAAAGTCACTGATAGAGTAGAATATATTAAGGGTGGGCATGGTCCAAATCGGTCCCAATTTTTAAAAAATTGAACCTGATCCAAAAATTTCGGATCTCAAAATTTTGAAATCAAATCGAATTGATTATATATTAGAACTCGGTTAACACCGAATCAATCGGTTCGATTTTTGCGTTAGTTCAGTTTTTGAGTAAATTTATTATTATTTTAAAAATTTTTCATTATACAAAACGACGTCGATTTATGAAAACATATTAAAACGATATCGTTTATATACAAAAATATTAAAAATAAATAAATCTAGTCCATTTCAATTTTTTTAGATTAAAATCAAAATCAAACAAAAAATTTTAGATTATTTATTTTAAGAACTGAAACCGGACCGAATTGCATAAAATACTAAATTGAACTTGTAAATTCTGGTCCAGTTCGATCTGGTTCGATTCGGTCTGGTTTTTTTACTCTCCCCTAGAATTCATGAAACAAAAAAACATCGGCTAACCAGAAGCAACAAACTAACACAAAAAATTCAACAACAACAAAAACATATATGCATATGATGAATATGTGTATATTTGGAAATCTTCAATCATACTTAGATAGAGTGAAGTTTCTTAAAAACAACACACAAATATATTAAATGCATAAATGCATATATTCAAGTTCCACAAAAGATTAATTAAGATTGCATTAGCCTTAGTATAGCTAAACTGAAAACCTATAACCAGTCTGTATGTTTCAAATATGAGGTAAGACAAACCTTTAATAAGGTGTAGTTTAAAATTATCAATTAATTCAGAACATCATTGGAATATTATATCACATTATATCTATTTAGTGTCGATTTACTTACATCCTTAATCTCTTGTCTCTACTGCTTTACTTTGAATCAGTCAATGTACCAATTTTTTTTCTTTTTTTAATTTTATATTGCTAATCGTGCAGAGGATATTTCTAAGAAATTATATAAAATTATACTCTAATTTTGTAACATATTATAACATTCACAAATATGATATATGTAATGTGTATATTTATTTATTTTAAAAGTAAAAGGATATATCAATGAATATAAAAAATTTGCAGTAAATTAACAAGAAATATTGTAAACTTTATAAAGATTTTATCGATTTAAGAAAAATGTAGGTCAAAATATAAACATAAGTTTTTCATAGATGCAATGAATATAGTAAAATGTATTAAATTTAAATGTAGATTTTCAAATTAAACATTGTTATAATTATGTGCATCTAAACTCTTGATAAAATTTTGATTACTCAATCACTTATTGTTACATCAAATATTACAAAAAAGAAAAGCTAGATAATTGTAATACAATTGTCTAGACTTTTTGGTATACTCTAACTTTTATTATATAAGATCAAAAAAAATAGTTACAGTATATGAATCTAAACTTAAACTCGTATTAGACCCTTAAATATTAGGTAGAAAAATAAATAAATAAAAGTTGGATTAACTAATGATAAAATGTTTTGAGACATTTATGTAAAGAAAATTTGGGTTGTAATATGAACATATTATTTAATTACAAAAAGGAAAGGTGAAAATATGTTGCTAGGGTATGGTAGACTAAATGCTAAATTACTATTGATTGCTTGCTTTGGACTAAACTACCATGTTAATTTTTTCCGAAGAAGGAAAAAAAAAGAAATTGGTAATTAAGTTCAAAGTGCAGTGAGGTTGACAATCTAGTGATAAAAGTCATATTCTTTTATGGCTAATAACATCTTAGTCATTAATTGTTTATACATTTTCGAGCAAGACTATAAAAATTTATTTATATCAAATAAGTTCCTATTTTACGTGAAAATTATAAAATAAGAATGACTTGTCCAACATAAGTTACCACTATAAAGTATTGTTTCGGTTACTTTGTCAAAGTTTAATAACATCTTAGAAAGCGTAACGTTATTATTCCAAAAGCCGACATTGATGGCATTGCATTAACTTATTTCAATCATATTATATGTTTTTACAAGAAGTGTTGGTTTTCCAAAATACAAATAATATGTAATTCATTCATGTCTTCAAGAACCTTAGTCTAGGTGTTGTTTAATTTATTTTTTCCCTTAGGAATAAAAAAATTCCTCTGCCACTAATTCAAGAAAGTGATTAGGTAGATTGACGCCAAACCCATTTGATTTTGTAACCCCAAAAAGCAAATATATATGAAATATCAAAATTAGATGTATAATACCCAAATATAAAATCATATATATAGCTTTTTTTAATAACATATATAAAACGTCAAGTTGATAACATATATTCAATAATAAATTAATCATATATTATACGTGTGACATTGATAATATTTTGAAATTAAGTAGAATGAGGCCTAGGGCACAATTTATATTTAATTATGTATATGAAGAAATTATCAAATTCTGTATGTATGATCAATAGGTGTATATTTTGTAAATTTAAGTTATTGGTTTGTATTGTTATTATTATTGTTGTTTTACAGAAACTTAGTCAGCATGAAAGTGGTTTTTTTTTTTTTTCTTAAGTGCTTGAGAAGTCACATTTATAATTAAAGGATTGCAAATATAACAAAGCAATAAAATGTAATAGAATATGATTAAAGGATTTATGCAAATGAATGCAAAATAAATTGAAATTGAAATGCAATTGAATATTAGTACATGGCATTGTATTCCAAGTTAGCCAATTTCTGTTAAAGACAATTTCTTAAGTATGTTTGGGTTGTCCAGCCGATACACTGGATATTCAATATAATAGCATATTTGCAATAACATATTAGGTTAAAACAAAAAGAAAAAAATTAAATAACACATAAATATATTGAGAATTGGATATTATATATTGAAAAATTGAATAAAATATGGGGTTGTCCGGCCAATATGTTGGATATTCGAATGAGAAAAATTATTCCTCTTACCTTTTTTTTCTTCATTAAAAGAGTTAAATTATTGATACAATAATTTTAAATACAGCTAGTTGTCAAAAACTTCAAGCACAGAAATTGAAATAAGGGAAAAAGAGTATTCAAGGAACAAAAGATTTTTATCCATTCAATTTTTGTCATATTTAGCTTAATTAACAAAAAGATGACGTTAATCATATTTTCCCATGATCAGTTTATTGAAAACAAAAATATTTGTTTTGTGCTGGATCCTTTTTCTAGAATAAAAGGTGTAACTTTTTAAATAATTTTATTAGCGTGTATTATTGTTCTTATTAACTGCTGATTTGTTAGTATTTCGTTTTTAGACTCATGCTATTTGCATATTAAGAAGACATATTATGAGAAATTCGATTATTGATTTAAACAACAAAATTAATACATCGATATAGAGAAGACTTACTAAATTTAATGAGATGTTGAGAAGTAGTGGTTTGCTGAGAGGATGAGAAGTAGTGCTGAAATTAAAAATTGCAAATATCAATCATATATACAAAATTAAAAATTAAAAAAATTAACCCAAACAAATTATTAATCAAGAGTAATAGAAAAAAGTGTGAATTTTAATATTATAAATTCATCTTGAAGTAAAATCAAAGAGCAAAAAACCCAAAAAATGCAAAAAATTAAAGAACAAAGATATATATATATATATACATATAAGCAGAAAAAAGGATTGTATTAATTGAACATTAATGAATTATTAATTAATGATTGTTTGTTTGCTTAGGTAGGTTATTAATCAATTAATTAATGAAATATTAAATCTAGTTGAACATGTTTTAACAAATAAATATTTACTGAATAGTAATTTATTTACAATTTTTTATTCAGTCAAAAAATGAACATTTATAATTTAAGAATTACAAATAGAGTAAGTAATAAAATTTTACTCTAATTTCGTAACATATTGTAAGATATTGTTAGAGGTAGGCAGAAATCGGGTATCAAAACCGAACCAAATCCAAAATATATAACATACAAATCGAATTGGTTCGTTTCTAAGTTTGGTTTCTTGATCCTGCGGTTCCACCGGTTTCCAGACTTGGATATCAAAAAATTTTCGGGATACTTTTATATAAATCCTTAAACTATATAATAATTACATAAAAGAAAATATTTGTTTAGATTTATAACTAAACCCCCTATATTTATGTAAATTGACGTAAATAAATATAATTTTTAATTTATTTATAGTTTACATAAAAAGCAAGGTCTCAATAAAATTTTACAATAAATTTCAGATTGATTTTAATTTTTAGTTAAACCGACTAAACCAAAATCGATTAAAATCAAACTTACCTTTATAACCTTATTGAACCGAATAGTTCGGTTCAATTGGGCATTTTCACCCACCAACATATTGTAACGTTCACAAATATAATGTATGTAATGCGTATATTTATTTATTTTAAAAATAAGGATATATTAATGAACATAAATAAGTTTGCAACAAATTAAAAATAAATAGAAATTTTGATTTTTCCTACTTTCCCTACTCAACCCATACCACAAAAATAAAAGTAAGCCGAAAAATAAATTAATTATCAAATCCTCCATTTTTGAATCTGCAGTGTCAAGATTCAGAATTTAGTCTTACTTTCTAACATAATTCAACCGGTCAAATAATTAATATCAATAAAATGCTCTCTGAATTTATTTCAACATAAGGTGTTTAAGGATGTATATTCAATAATTTAATTAATCAACAAAAGAAAAGGTCAAATATTAAAATGCATCAAACTCAACTTAATTAATATTTTTCATTAGGGATGAGTAAGGTTCGGGTAGGTCCAAGTTTTTAAAAAATCAGACTGAACCCAAAAATTCTGAGTCTCAAAATTTTTAGATCGGATTGAACCAAATAGAAAAAAAAATTGGACCATATTGAACCAATTACATAATATAATTGGATTAAAATCGGATCGATAAATTTGTTTTCTGGGTTGATTCAATTTTTAGATAAATTGATTATTTTTTTAAAAAAATTTCAATATACCAAACGATGTCATTTTATGAAAATATAGTAAAACGACATTGTTTATATGCAAAAAAATTAAAAAATAATATATTCAATTTGATCTAAATTTTTTATATTAAAATCGAACTGGATCAAAAATTTGAACTTTTTTATTTTAAGAACCGAAATCGGACTGAATTGTATAAAATATCGGACCAAATCCATAAATTCGATCTGGTCCCATTTGATTCAATTTTTCTGCCTACCGCTATTTTTCAACTAGGGCAACTAGCCAATAAAACTCCTAATATATTTAATCATCCATTGTTTAGGAAGAAATTTAGCTGAGAAGTATAAATGATATCTAAATTAATTGCGTAATTTTCACAATTATTATTTATTGACCTAACTAACATATTACCTCAACACAAGTTAACTAAGATCAAACATCAAAATCTATTAAATAACATCTAAATCAGATAATTGGATTGAATTTATGAAGTAAAACTGAGTATACATGGTGAACCACTATGAAAATAATTGAAAACAAAATGAGTTTTCTCAAACTATTATACCCAAATTTTACATGGTATAGCAAACTATTATATACAAATTAAGAATTTAATAAGCATTTTTAAAATTATGCTACTAATTAATAATAAGTCAATTTTTAGGGACTTACAAGTTTTTTCCTCTACAAACTAGTGTATACACATTTTACATAGTATAGCATACTATTTCAACAAAAATATAAAATCGACGAAAATAAATTAATTTTATGATAATCATACAATAATATCATATTAATTTATATAAATTCTGTAGAAAATTTGTATCTCTAACACTATTTTAGACTTGTTTTGAATTTTATTTATATTATTTATTTAATTACTTTCATACATATTATATGTTGGGCTTAATAATTTTAGTGTGAGTTCTGTGTTTGAGAAAATGAAACTGTGTCAAATGCATACACCACTTAATAAATATATATTTCATATATAGCAAATTAAGAAAGATAACTATAAGTTCTTTTATTTTATTTTTTGGCAAATATAACTATATTTATAATCATGGTTACAATATTTTTAAAAGAAAATTTTGTTGAATGATATATTAGAGAAAATTAATATTAAAAATTAATGAAGTGTAAGACAATGAGTGGTGTTAGTAAAAATTAAAAGAAGAATCAATAAAATGAAAATATTGATTACTCATGAATGACAATAGGGTAATTAATTAATCATGAAAGAGAATTGGAATATTAATGATGTGTATTCATGAGTTGATTATAAGAATTAATCATGTATATTTTGAATAATTCATGTCTCTTTTCTTTTGTTTTTCTACAAAAGACCTTTCAAACCAACCCATTCATTAGTTTCATTAGTTGTGTGAGTTTTATGTTTAGGAAAATGAAACAGTTTTCCTATACAAATATATGTATATATATTATATATATATCACTGTAACCAATATTTTGGTACAAAATAAATAAGTTCATAATGAATATATATATATATTTAACATATAAAAAAGACTAAAAATCAAGATGATGATATTTAAAAAAAATATTTCAATGATATATTGGAGATAATTAATATAAAAATTAATAAAATGAAAAATGATGGATACTTTGAAAAATAATATAATTATTTTAAATTTAATGAATTTTGTTGAAGCTGGTCATTATTTTAAATTATGGAATTCAAAATATTAAACTAATATTACAGACTACAGAATGATCTGAAAATACGTCTTTATTATAAGGTGAATAAACTAATAAAAATGATCTAATTATTGTGTAATGTTACAATGCAACAGTTATGTCATATAACCAGCTAATAGGAGTGATATATCATATAACTAGCTAATGGAAATGATAATAGGCTTGAAGTACCATGAGCAACTCTTCTATCGAAATGCAATTAGTATGCTGTTACAAGCAACGGGAAAAATTAATCTCCGCATTGTTAGTAAAATAGTCAACGATTTAACGCTTCTCAGTATATTCTTGCATCATTTTATTTTATTTAAGTAAATAATAATATAAATCCAATTCTATATTTTCCATCATATTTTTATATATATATAATGTACCTTTATCTGTCTCCAGTTTAAAGTTTTTATTATATTATTGTCTTATATTAATCAGACCAATAAAATTTGCATGCACTCAAAAATTTATTAAAATAATGTGTAACATCTTAAATACATGCTAGAAAACTTATGTACTTAATTCTATTTTTTATGATAATTGATAGACGTGATATATCAAAAGAACAATAGTATATCACTTTCCTTTGTCATCATAAAATTCTATTAATTATTTTATATCTAAGAGACCTAAAATACTAAAAAACTTAGATTAAAATGGATAACATTATTTTATAATTAATTAAAAATAAAAAATATTAATCTCATGAGCTAATAAACTTCTAGAACTAAGTAGTTTCATTATTTAATTGGATTCAAAATAATCTTGAAATAATATCTTTAACCAAATTATTGTATGTAAACAGTTGAAGTATGTTAACAATACTATCCCTATACTCAACGACAGATTTTAGATTTAAAGTCAGACATTATCACATTGACATATTTAGGCCATATGTTTTAAATAATTTAAGTCCAATTACAAAAAATCTATCTCCAAACATAAAAGTTGAAAATTTCTAATTTTTAAACAAAACAATATGTTAATAGTTATTTTATTTTCTCTCTCATTAATATATTTATTAAATTCATTTATTTCGTATGGTATAAAATCAAATCCATTAATTTTATATTGAATATTTTTATTCAACTTCACAATTAACCTTATAACTTTACAAATTTAGAATAATTTGACAACAGTTTTATATTTTAGAAAATTATTTTATTCAAATATTAATGTTAAATTCTTAAATATGTTACACAAAAATAAGTTATATTTTTTTTTTGGTTTAAACTCAATAATTTAAGGATAACGTGTATGTATATTATATTTTTTACCGTTAACAATTTTTTTAACCCATGCCAACAAATAATAACGCATATATTGCTAATGTTATTGATGGAACCCAACAACAAATTAGCTATGTTCACCTATATAAATACGCTTTAAATTACTTTTTTTTATCATCTTCATAAAGATATTTCTACTTACTCTAATGAAAATGAGCCAAATTACTAAGTTAATTGCGATGGTGTTTTTGTTCCTAGTCATAGAGTGTACAACAAGAATAACTCATGTGGCAGCAACAGAGTATACCATTGGGGATCCGGATATGGCATGGGGCCTAGATGAATGGTTAATTGACTGGCCCAAAGGAAAGCACTTTAAAGTTGGAGATGTTTTCATATTCCCATACTTTTTTCCTTTGTTTTATAGGGTGAGAAAACAATCAGATTACGAAGATTGCGGCGCCCATATTATTAAGAACCTTGAATACGTTGGACGTGCTGTACTTGAGAAAGGTATGAACTATTTTCTAAGTGATCAGGACAGATTTTGTAAACAGGGAATGAAACTTGCAGTTAATGCTACCGAATAGATATGCTGATATTGTACGAATAAATTACAGATCAAACTTTCTAATAATTACTCATTAGCGTTTTGAATAAATTATTTTACACACATAAGTTATTGACAAATACCAACTATAATTTGATTCGAAACCCACAAATTTGCAGCTTGGGTATAATGTATATTATCCCAGCTAATAAATTTGAAAGGATTTGGGCAACCACCTCCAAATACATGAGTTTCATTATTGGTTTCTCCACAAAGCACAGCAGTTGGATTCTGCTTATCTCCACCGCAGCAGTAATCAAATGGATCCTCAAATCCTGCATCCATCAATAGATATTATTACCTTTTAATATATATATATATATTTTGACTTCACAATATAATACATATAAAAAAGAATGTATAAAATGAATACCCAAATTTCTTATATTGCTGATCAACGCATATTTTGCAGCATAGATATCAACATATTTGATTGCAGCCCCTATCAGTTCTGTCTTCAATGTGTTTATTTTTTCTTGAAACGGTTTGTTGAATTCTAACACAACATTATTGTAAGATTTGATGCAACCAACTTTATCATGTAATGTTGAACTTCGATTAATGATAACATAAAATGGCAAGCATCCCACAGGCCTTGTGTTATGCATCCAAAATGTTCGCCCTCCATGGTCTTGTTGATATATATTCTAAAAGTTATAACAGATTTGTTAATCATGATATCTTCGATAAATAATTTTTATAATTAATCACTTAATGCTAATACTTAGGTTAATAGATGAAGCCAATTGGTCAATAATTCGTGTAATTATTAGGCGAATTTGGTCCAAACTCCCTAAAATAACTTCCTTTTTAGTAAGATCATTTTGTCCAATGTCAAAAGTATATAGAGTCTTTGTGAAATTATTAGATCCTGAAAATTTAGCTCTCTCTGTTCCATTCTTGACTGATTAGGAGAATATATCAAAAAAACTTCATTATTATATGAAGATGTATAATCAAATCTTAATAATTAGCATTTTATAATATTGTTTTAGAAAACCAAAAAAATTGTGAACCAACCTTCATTGTGAAATTTTATGCTGCTAGATTTGAATTCAGTAAACAATTAAAGTTGATCGTCAAGAGAGGGAGAACCATTTGGATTTGTTTTTCTAATACTCGATCCAGCCCTAGCAAAGTTCGCACTATTGTGAAAATTCGCTTCCAGTATTGAATTCACGTACGCATTTAAGTAAGGCAGATTTAATTTCTCAGCTGTACAAATTAAAAAAATATGTAAGATACTTATAAATTGGTTAAAAAGAAATTGAACTAATTAATTTTCAATCAAATATGATACTGAGAAACATAAGAATTATTTATTTTATCTATAAAATCTATTATCAGATGTCCATCACAAAATCGATTGTGGGCATTATTATTGGGTTGAGTTTCCTCCTATTTGGAGATAACCCAAATTTTTTTTTCAATAGTAATTAAGCTTAATTAACCCAAAGACATTTTAAACTTTTCTCAAGTAGGGTTTAGTGTTTAATTTGCTGTAATATATATATATATGTGAGTCAAGAGAAAGAGGCAGTACTGTTCACCGTCTAGAGAGAGAGGCGGCATTGTTCACTCTCTAAAGAGAGAAAGGTACTGTTCATCATATAGAGAGAGACAGAATAGTAAACTCGGGATAGTTTTTGATCGAGTGGCTAATCGGAGGTTGATTCGTGGTCCGATTGAGTTGAAATTTTACCAGCAGCTTCCTAACTTAGAGGACTAAATTCTGAACAGTGGAGATCAGATTTTGAGCTCTTTTTTTCAAATTTCGTGGTTGAAAGTTAGGCTATTATTATGGTGATGTTTTTCTTGAACTCTCTCTAATTTCTTTGTGAAACTTGATTGTTTGCTAAGATTGTGTGATCTTAAAAATATTGTGGATGTGTACCTCTAGTTCTAACTAGAGAGAAATTGTGTATTTCTATTATTTGATTATAGTGGAGATTTTTGGATAGACTACGGTCCAGTGGTTTTTACTCCTCACATTGGAGAAATTTTTCACGTTAAAATTGATTGTGTTATGATTATTTTGTTGATAACGTGGTTGTTGTCCAAGAATTGATTTTATGTCAAAAATTATTGCTCTATTTGTTTATTTCCTATTAGGTTCACGTAAGAGGAGATAAGGTAATTATTATGTTTCCGCAAATTGGTTTGTATTAGTTTGTCCCAACAAAGTGGTATCAGAGCTTTGGTTATATTTGTCTTCTGCCTTGTGTTGAATGATGGAAGCTAAAATAAGTAGAATGGTTAATTTGAATGTGCAAATTATCATTTATGGAAGGGAAAGATGGAAGATTTTTTATATGTGAAAAAGTATTGTTTACCTGTGTTTGAGAAATAGAAACCCGATAATAAAATAGATGCACAATGGAAGTTGCTTCATTGTAATTTTGTGTGGGTATATCAAACCATGAGTAAATGACAATGTTTTGAATCACATCAGTGGAGAGACAGATGTAAGTTCTTTGTGAAATAAGCTTGAAGAGTAATGCCAGAAAAACAAGGAACAACAAACTATTTTTGATAAAACAGATGATGAACTTGAAATATCGGGATGGAAAACCCATGACAGATCACTTGAATGCATTTCAGGGAATCATTAATCAGTTGGCTGGAATGAACATCAAATTTAAAGATGAAATACAAGGGTTATACCTTTTAAGTACATTACCGGAATCACGGGAGACATTTAGAATGTCATTATCTAATTCAGCTCCTGATGGTATTATCACCATGGAATTGGTTAAGAATAGTGTTCTGAATGAAGAGCATAGAAGAAAGTCACAGGGTTTTTCACAGTCAGATATCTTAGTCATAGAAAATAGGGGGAGGAATAAGAGTAGAGGTCCAAAGAACAGAGATAAAAGTAAAGCAAGACCAATAAGTTTGCCAATGTTGAATGCTATCATTGTGGTTTGAAGGAGCATATAAAGAAGTATTGTCGACAACTCAAGCGAGACAACCAAAAGGATAAAGGAAAGGAAAAGAAAAATGATGACAGCAGTGATAATGACAAAGTTGCTACTATTACAGATGACTTTCTTAGTATGTATGATAATAATATTATCAACCTTGTATGCCATGAGACCAGCTAGGTAATTGATAGTAGTGCCTCCATTCATGCTACATGGCGAAGGGAATTTTTTACATTTTACACATCTTGTGATTTTGGAGATGTTAAGATGGGAAATAATGGCTTAGCTAAAGCTATAGGCATGGGAGATGTGTGCTTGGAGACCAATAATGGCACGATGTTATTTATGAAAAATGTCAAGCATATTCCTGATATTCGTTTAAACTTGATTTTTACAGGTAAACTTGATGATGAGGGTTTTTCCAGCAACTTTAGTGGTGGTAAATAGAAGCTTAGCAAAGGTTCTATGGTTATGGCTCGAGGAAAGAAATGTTCTTCATTATACTTTATGCAAGCAAAGATTGCAAATAGCAGCATCAATATAGTGAAAAATGAAGATATAATAGAGTTATGGCATAGAAGACTTGGTCACATGAGTGAGAAGGATTTGAATGTTTTGGCCAAAAAGAATATACTTTCTGAATTGAAAAATGAATCTTTGAACAAGTGTGTTCATTGCTTGGCAGGGAAGCAAACTAGGATTACCTTCAAGACATCTCTACCTTCAAGAAAATCAGGTATACTTGAACTAGTACACTCTGATGTTTGTGGCCCTATGAAAACAAAAACACTTGGTAATGCTCTCTATTTTGTGACTTTTATAGATGATCACTCAAGGAAGTTATGGGTTTACACATTGAAGACAAAGGATCAAGTACTAGATGTGTTTAAACAGTTTCAGGGCTCAGTTGAGAGATAGACTGGGAAGAAGTTGAAGTGCATTAGAACTGATAATGAGAGTGAGTATTTTGGACCATTTGATAGTATTGCAGACAGTTAGGAATTCGTCATCAAAAGACACCTCCGAAAACTCCTCAGTTAAATGGGCTGGCTGAGAGGATGAATAGAACACTAGTTGAAAGAGTGAGATGTTTGCTTTCACAAGCACAATTGTCAGTATCTTTTTGGGGGGAGGCTTTGAATATAGTTGTACATGTATTGAATCTCACACCGTGTGTTCCTTTAGACTTTGATGTTCCGGATAAAGTTTAATCAGGAAAGAATATTGCTTATAATTTTTTGTGTGTCTTTAGATGTAAAGCATTTGTGCATATTCTCAAAGATGAGAGGTCTAAACTTGATGTTAAGATAAGACAGTGTGTATTTCTCGGCTATGGTCAAGATGAGTTTGGCTATAAGTTTTATGATTCAGTGCAAAAGAAACTTGTAAGAAGTCGGGATGCTGTATTTATGGAAGACCAAACTATACAGGATATTGAGAAGTCAAAAGAAGCAATGCCTCATTATAGTGATACGTTAATAGACTTGGATTCAGTTCTTCCTACACATGTTCCAGCATAGCCTACAGATGAAGTCCTAGATGACCAGTATGGTATAGGTGATATTGAGGTTGAGGTTAATGATGATGTTCAGGATCAGTCATCTACTTCAGAGGCTTCACTAGATGCTCTACTCAGAAGATCTACCAGAAATCGACAGCCCTCTACACGGTATCCTACGAGTGAGTATGTATTACTAACTGATGGGGGAGAACCCGAATGTTATGCAGAAGTAGTGGAAAGTAAACATAAGAAGGAGTAGATTGATGCTATGCAAGACGAGATGAAGTCACTGTATGAAAATCACACATTTGAGTTGGTAAAGTTACCTAAGGGTAAAAGAGCTTTGAAAAATAAATGGGTGTACATAGTGAAACAGGAAGAACATACCTCGCAACCACGATACAAAGCCAGATTGGTTGTCAAGGGATTTAGCCAAAGGATAGGTGTTGACTTTGATGAAATCTTCTCTCCAGTTGTCAAGATGTCATCTATTCGTGCAGTATTGAGCATAGCGGCTAGTCTTGACTTGGAGGTTGAGCAGATGGATGTAAAGACTGCTTTTCTACATGGGGATTTGATGAAGAAATTTATATGGAGCAGCCGAAGGGTTTCAAAATAAAAGGAAAAGAAGATTATGTGTGCAAGCTGAAGAAAAGCCTCTATTGCTTGAAACAGGCACCAAGACAGTGCTATAAGAAATTTGAATCAGTTATAGGGGAGCAAGGCTACCGGAAAACTTCTTCTGACCATTGTGTTTTTGTGTAGAAATTCTCTGATGATGATTTTATCATATTGTTGCTTTATGTTGATGACATTTGATTGTTGGTAGGAATGCTTCTAGAATTGACAGGTTAAAGAAGCAGTTGAGCAAATCCTTTTTTATGAAGGATTTAGGGCCAACAAAACAAATTTTTGACATTCGAATTTATCGAGATAGAGCAGCCAAGAAGTTGTGTATATCACAGGAGTATTATATTGAAAAGGTACTTGAAAGATTTAATATGAGCAACGCTAAAGTGGTTAGCACTCCTCTTACTACACACTTTAAGTTAAGTACCAAGCAGTCCCCTACAATAGATAAAGAAAAAGAAGACATGGAAAGTGTTTCTTATGCTTCAGCAGTTGGAAGCTTGATGTATGCGATGGTATGCATAATATTAGATATATCTCATGCAGTCGGTGTTGTTAGTAGATTTTTATCTAATCTAGGAAGAGAGGATTGGAATGCAGTGAAGTGGATTATGAGATATTTTCGAGATACTTCCAATTTCAAACTCACTTTTGGAAGTGAAGAACCTGTGTTAGTTGGCTATATAGACTTAGATATGGCTGAAGATGTTGATACTCGAAAATCTACTATAGGTTACTTGATGACACATTCAGGTGGAGCTGTATCATGGCAATCAAGGTTACAAAAATGTGTTGCACTTTCCACTATAGAGGCGAAATTCATTGTAGCGACTGAAGCATGCAAAGAATTATTGTGGATGAAGAGGTTCTTACAGGAACTCGATTTCAAGCAACAGCGATATGTGGTATTTTGTGATAATCAGAGTGTAATTCACTTGAGTAAAAATTCTTCTTTTCATGGAAAATCAAAACATATTGATATAAGATATTATTGGTTGAGAGATGCACTTAATGATAATATGTTTGAGCTTGAAAAAATTCACACAGATCACAATACCTCTGATATGTTAACCAAGACTCTTCCGAAAAAGCTTAAAGTTTGTTGTTCGATTGTTGAGTTGGCAAGTTCCTCCATATAGTCGAAAAGGAAGAGATTTATTGGGTTGAGTTTTCTCCTATTTGAAGATAGCCCAAATTTTCTCTTCAATAGTAACTAAACCCAATTAACCCAAGAACATTTTAGGTTTTTCTCAAATAGAATTTAGTATTTAATTTACTGTAATATATATATGTGAGTCAAGAGAGAGAGGCATCACTGTTCACTGTCCAGAGAGAGAGAGGCATCACTGTTCATCATTTAGAGAGAGAAAGGTACTGTTCATCACCTAGAGAGAGGTGGTTACTGTTCACAAAGTAGAGGCAAAATAGTAAATCGGGACAGTTTTTGATCAAGTGGCTAATCGGAGGCTGATTCGTGGTCCGATTGAGTTGAAATTTTATCAACAGCTTCCTAATTCAGAGGACTAAATTTTGAACGTTGGACATCAGATTTGGAGCTCCTTTCTCCAAATTTCGTGGATGAAAATTAGGCCACCATTATGGTGATGTTTTTCTTGAACTCTCTCTAATTTCTTTGTGAAACTTGATTGTTTGCCAAGATTATGTGATCTTGAGGATATTATGAATGTGTACCTCTAGTTTTAATTAGAGAGAAATTGTGTATTCTTATTATTTGATTATAGTGGAGATTTTCAGGTGGACTACGGTCCCGTAGTTTTTACTCCTCACATTGGAGAAGTTTTTCACGTTAAAATTGATTGTGTTATGATTGTTTTGTTGATGATGTGGTTGCTGTCTAAGAATTAATTTTGTGCAAAAGATTATTGCTCTATTTGTTTATTTCCTATTAGGTTCACGCAAGAGGGGATAAGCACAAGAGGAGATAAGGTAATTATTGTGCTTTCACAAATTGGTTTGTATTAGTTTATCCCAATAATTATGAGGCTTTGGCTCTCTGATGCTAAAGCCACCAGTGGCAGAATTGGAGTCGCCAAAATTATATATTGTTGTGTAATTGCACTCGGAGGAGCTAATGAACCCACAACCAAGCAGTAGCAGAAAAAATCCAACAAATAGAGCTTTGAAATTTTCCATTTTCAATTCTGCAGGGTGGAAAGTCAAGAGTTAGTGCAGGTGGACAAACAAAATTAATAGTAATTGATTAATGCACAATATTAGAATCAACTTACAGCAGCAAAAATCAATAAAACATGGGATAATCATTAAAGATCCAACTATGCTTAGAACACTAGCCAACCAGAAGCAATAGACTAACCGAGAAAAAAAAAGCAACAAATAGAGACATATACATGCAAAAAGTATCAAACATATGATGAACATATTTTAACTAATAAAGCCAAGATCAGTTCCTGTTATTATTATTATTTTACAGAAACTTAGCTAACATGAAGTTTCTTAAAAACAGCACACAAATCTATATCAGCATAACTATCCTAAGATCGAATTCAGAGTCAAAGAACAGACATATTCAAATTCCAAAAAAAACTAAGATTTGATTGGCTTTAATATAGCATCAAGTAAAAGTCGAGAATTAAACAGAAAAATTATAGAAAGAATTAACAAAATCAATCCAAAGATTGTAACTTACCTTTTTCAACAAAATTAGAAGAGTAGAACTTTGAAGTAACTAGATGAATCAGCAGCAGCAAGTTTAAATAAATAAAATGGATGTATTACAGAAAAAGTGGAAGAGAAGCCATAGGAATGATAAATAAGTATGAAATGAATGACCTCGGTTGGTGTTTAAAAGACTTGGTTACTGATAAAAGCTAATTAAAACATACCTACCTAAAATTTTAAAAAATCAACATATAAATAAAAGATTTAAAACAATTTACGTATATCACCCTTGAACCCTTTAGTCGATTATAATTAACTATTAATTGGCCGTTAAATCTATGAATAATTTACTAAAATAATATTTTTTAAACACGTAATAATTTTTATCTTTTTTTTATGATCTCTTTTAATCTCAAAATTTTAGTTGGAGAAAATTAAGTTTATTTATTTTTTCTTTAATTAATGCAACCTCATCAACTAATATTTAATATTTCATAATTTGTATTAAAAAAATTAAACATACAATAAAAGAGTTAAAAAAATATCATTATCATCAAGTTGTCAATTATTTCATCATAATTTCTTTTTTATGTACATTTATATCATGAAGAATGAATGAATTTAGATTCCACGTAAAAATATTTTTTCAAATTTCAATCTTTTTAACAGTAGCATTAATAAACCCATGCCTTTATTTTAAAGTTATTTTCGAAGTCCTAGTATAAATTAATAAAACCATCCGTTTCATATCAATTTCATTCGTTTTCTGACAGTGGCCTGAGGCTGAGTGAGAGCATAGAGTTGGTTGTATCAGTACAATTAAGTCTCGTAATAAATTGAACTACAGTTTCTCCCGTGGTAATTGCTTATTCTTCTTCTTCTTCTTCTTCTTTTCTAAAGACTGAAAGTTTATCTCTCAATAGTCAATACAAAAAATGATAGACAGCTGGCTACATACAGTATTCAGAAACAAACAAAGCTTCCTCTTGAAAAATGCAAATATCATTAACTTTCCTTAAATGCTCTGCAATTCTATTAACTCCACTACCACGTAACATATACATCAATTGAGTTTTGACATTAATTAATGAAAAGAAATCAATTAGGTTTTGTTAGTTACTTACATTAATTAAAATTTTTATAATTAAACTTCACATTCATTAAATAATTAATAATTATAACACAATAAATTCCTACCATACACAAAAAAAAAAGAAAGAGAGTTATTAAGTAAAAGTTAATGTAACTTGTTAATTCAGCTAAAAATTATACTATCTTTTGAGATAGGTTCCAAATTAAGAAATATTTAATATAAATATTAAGTTTTAAAATTCAATTACATATCTATATTTTTACAATTAAAAGTTAAACTTCAATATTTATAATTTCTCTTCTCAAAATAATTAATTATACTACAAAATAATCAAGAGATTAGTTGAACATAATAAGTTTAAGTGTATATTATAATGTAAACTCATTTATATGATTGATCAAAGAATGAATGATAACACATAAAATAAAAGTGTTTATTATAATGTAAAGTCATGTATATTATTGTATATTCTTTTACTCGTTCTTAAATTTGATAGAAATTAATCTCAGTGCTAATATAAGATGAAATCTTGGGCATTTACTCAGAAGCTAAGTGTTTTTCGCGACTGTTCCTTTGTTGCTTCTGCTGTTGGGAACCGTTGCCCTGCTGATGAAATAAAACTCAATTGCTGCCTATTGCCCTGTTGCTCCTATGTTGATGTCCAAGTGCTTGGACTATTACTTCTGTTGTCCATGCGTTTAGGTTTTGTTACAGGGAGGAGATCTTTTAGTATCTTCTTTTGTCATATTATGATGGTTCTGGTATTTGTTTCACTCTTTTAGTTTTTAATAATATTGCCTTTTGATGTTTAAATTTACAAAAAAAAAAAAGAAAAATCTTGGGTGTAACTTATGTTAATATACAATATTTATAAACGGCGTACAATTATTGAACATAATATGTTGGAATGTTATCATGATATGTATCACACTAATTGATATAGATATTTGAAATATGGTTAGATACAAAATAATAATAAATTGATATAGATTTTTTTTTTAGATATAAAAGTAAAAGTAATATTTAGAAAATAATAATAAATAAATAAATACCATTTAACCTTAATATATATATAGAGAGAGAGAGAGAAAGAGAGAGAGAGAGTGAGTGAGTGAGTGGGGAGAGGAATAATATTCTTAGATCCAAAAAAATATTATTCAAATCCAAATTCAATTATAATCATATTTTAATAATAAATATTAGTGGAGTTTAAATTTAAATATCATTCTACAACAAATTTAAATATCATTTAAGTTTAAGTTTAAATATCTTTTAGGTCCAAATTTAATGTCATTGGGCTAAAACTCAAATATCATCTAGGTTCAAGTCCAAATATCTTTCAAATTCAAACATAAATATTATTTGAGTCTAAATTAAAATATCATTTGGATTCAAATTTAAATAGTTTTCAAATTGAAACCTAAATATAATTGTTTTACCCATAATTAAATATATTTGTCTATTGAATATTTATCTTTTCAGTTTTAAATATTTATATTTTATAACAAAATAGTTTGAAATTTTAATATTTGATCTTAATGACTAATTCAAATAATTCCTATAATTCTTATACAACTAATAATATTCAATTATCTTCATAATACCCAAAATATTTATAATTTACTATTTTTAAAACACATTACATTTGTGCGTAAGAATTGAAGATACTAAAATTTTTTAATTCATTCTAATTTTAATATGGTTTAAAATTATCTCCATATTTTTGTTCTCTATTTATGATTACATAATTATTTTACATACTAGTATATTAATGCTAAAAGACTAAAAAGTTTAAAAAATTGTCATTAATTAATAGCATTAAAAGAAAAAGGATCATGTTTTATGATGTCCAATTAAATTATTAGAAAATAAATATTATTTAAAATAATTGGACATGCTAAGTTGAAATTGGTCTCATTTTATTAAAAGAAATTTAGATTTTGAATAAATTAATAAAATACAATATTACAATAACCAAATTAGTTTCAATTATTGTTTGATATATACTTTCCTCTAATATTTTTCTATATATCATAATTCAATGATATGTTTAATTTATGTATACAATGTGATAGAAACCCTTTGTCTTTCAACGACTTCATGGAATCCGAGAAGTCGGGAATTGTTTTTTCTTCTCTAGACCTGGCAACAAGGTAATAGAAACCTGGGTTCGTTTCAATAGATGACATCGCCCCTACCCCCATCCCCCTAATATAAGCACTGACATTCCAAGAAGGCCAGTTCCCTGTTACCTATCCTCTTTTGTAAAATGTACATACTGACTAATGTTCTCCACTGAGTTTAAGCTTAATTTATAAGGAGCCAAATTTAACTCACCCAGCAATTTTATAAATATGGCTAGATAGGAATTCACAATCAAATAAAATGTCAAACACAACCACTCCTCCTTTCCAAGGTTGGCTAGCCTTTTCACCCTTTTAAGTAGTCTCATAAAATTTGATATGAGACGTTGAATCTTTTCCGCAAATCCCTAAGATTAGATTTCCTTTCTTTTCCTCAAATCCCTAAGTTACTAAGGACCTAATCTAATCTTATTTATAAAAACTTTCCCGAGTATAAAATAGTAAAATTTTAGAATGAATTAGAACTGACACCCCAATATCTGATTGATCTATATTGGTGCTAGAGTTACTAAGGCTCTCCATATTGATTTCCACGTTTAATAAATAATCATGTAACTCCTCACTTAGGGTTTGCTCAAAATTATTACCTAGAAAACACAATATCATGAGTAGGTTTTTCATCCTTACATGGGTTTTTCCTGAACACTTCTAACTCCAAATCTTCCAATCTATTGAAATTGACCTAGAACTACTATATTAAACCTTCTACACAAAAAGAATATGCAAGCAACACAATCAACCATCACTAAAAGTACCTAAAAGGAAACAGAACCAATGCAAACATCAAAACAGGTAATACCAATTGAAAGGGAAGGTAGAGAGACAAAAAATCGAAAGATAAAAGTGTTGGTACCTAAATCAGTGTAGATGAAAAAAGGAGAAGAGCAGAAATCAAAACTTTCTGGCCAAAAGTACTATGTTAGTTCCAAATAGTACTTATATTTCTTTTGAAATTGGGGACTTTCTGTTGGACTACTTTTCTAAAATTTAAAATTAGGTCAATTTTTACTTACACATTAACCGAGTAAGATAGCTTCCAAACCCATATTAAAGAAGAAAGGCCTAACAGATAAAGAATAAAGATGCAAATTCATAAAATTGTAATAAAGTTTTTTTATTAAGCCTAAGCCCAATGAAGAGTCTTTTGAAGAAGTTTTGTTTCATTCGAATGAGAGGCAAGCCCAAATATTTAATTATCTCTAATTAGAATTCTATTAAGATTAATATTTTAACAAATCTAGGGAAATAAAAAATATATAAAGGTTGAGAAAAAGATAAAAAAAGACTTTTCCATAGTTTAAAAATTTACTACTTGATATAAGATTGACAAAATTTAGTATCAACAACAACAATAATAATAAAATGGAATTTTTACATATAAATTATCCTAATAAAAAGACTTATATTGTAATAATACTGACAATATGAAATACGTTTCGAAATTAATTTTTGTAAATGTTTGGTAGGTTTTATATATTTCACCAAATTTGAAAATGAAAAAGGGCAAAGAAAAGGGTGCACCAAAAATTAACGGTTGCTTTTGTCCAAATTACGTTGGTACAATTAAAACTTTGTACCAAACTCTCTTTGGTATTTTGATGGTGAAAGTTTGAGGTTGAAAGGTGGTCCCATACATGAACAAATAATAGCATAATAAAATATGATATAATATGTTGACAAATAAAATATGATATAATATGTTAACAAACTATTTTTAATGATCGCATTAGTTTGGACTAATAATGCATTAGAAAATTTATGTATATATATATATATATATATAAACGGGGTAGCAATTTGGATAGATGAATTATGTTTAAGTCCACATGAATATAAATCATTTACTATTCGTATTAATTTCTTTAAATTTAAATATGATCTATTTATATAGATAAGATTATTCATTTCATACACGATAGTCAGTTTAGATTTGTTTAAATCACGATTATTTGTTTGGACACAAACAAATAAATAGATTAGAAAATTTAACATAAATACGACACGATTATTAACCATTTGACATGAATAGATATGATCATTATTCCTATCAAAATTTTCAAATTTTTGAATTTGTTTAATGTCATTGAATTCATGTCAAATTATTATATCATGTCCAAATTGTCGCTTCTATTATAATAATAATAATAATAATAATAATAATAATAATAATAATAATAATAATAATAATAATAATAATAATAATAATAATAATAATAATAATAATAATAATAATATATAAGGTATCCTAATAAAAGGACCTAAACTATTATAATGATGACAATGCAAAACATATTTCTGAATTAATTTTTATGAAAGTTTAGTAGATTTTGTGGACTTAATTTGTTTCCCTAAATTTGAAGATGAATAATTGCCAAGAAAAGGTCGATCACTATTATTGTTTTCTTTTTTCAAAATTAAGTTGGCATAGCTACAGATTTATATAGGATCCTCTTTGGTATTTTGACTATGGAAATTCGAGAATGAAAGTTGATTCTATATATGAATAAATAATATAATATAATATACTGAGAAACTAATTTCGACGAACGCATTAGCTAGTTTGGACTAATAATGCATTAGAAAATTTATATAGTTGACACGTGAAACACATTTTCCAATTAATTCTTATGAAAGTCTGGTTTTTTTTGGACTTAGTTTGTTTCATTCAATTTGAAGATGAAAAATGGTGAAGGAAAGGCTCCATCTATAATAATGGTTTATTTTATCAAAATTAAGTTAGCATAACTGTAAATTTGTGTGGGATCCTCTTTCATATTTTGATGGTGGAAATTCGAGTATGATGTGCAGTTCCATACATAAATAAATAATAGCATAATATAATATAATGAAATAAGCTAGCAAAAGATTTTTTATGACCGTATTGGTATGGACAAATAATGCTTTAGAAAATTTTTATATACCATATATACGTATATATCATAATAATAATAATAATAATAATAATAACAACAACAACGACCACGACAACAACAAAAAGTGATTTATGCATATAAGTTATCCTAGTAAAAACACTTAAACTGTAGTAATAGTGATAATGTAAAATACATTTTCGAATTAGTTCTCATAAAAATTTGGTAGATTTTGTGGATAATTTTTTTCCCAGTTTTAAGGATGAAAAATTTTCAAGAAAAGGGTCTGTCAACATTAATGGTTTCTTTTGTCAAAATTACGTTGGCACAACTACATAATTGTATGGGATCCTCTTTTGTATTTTGAGAGTGAAGGTTCAAGGTTGAAATGCATGTATAGTAATAGTAGTAATAAGAGCGACAATAGCAACAAAAATGGATTTGTGCATATAAATTTACTACTACAAAATGGTTTTCCTTAATAGATAATATCTATTAAGAAGGGCTCCTCATGACAACGCTTATTTATTAAAAAAAGTTTATTCATTAATCGTTGACAGGAATTGTGTATTATTTGTTCATGATAGAAGTGTTTTGTGTCACAAGTCAGTAATATATAATTGTCACGAAAGTATGATAAACTTTATTGTTGTCACACATTTATCTAGATTGCTTTTATACAATGTGATAAATTAGTATTTCACGCACTTATCCATTATTTTTAAGCTTAAATATGTATGTGAATCCTCAAACTTTCATGTTGTTTTGATGAAATTAAATACAGAATTATAGAAAATTACAGCACCAGGTAATAAGCAACATAAAAATGAGGACTAAAAAGTTGAATTACTATATGGGATTAAAATGTAAGGAAATTAAGAACTTAAATACAAGAAATGAAGAATAAAAGAAATTAAATGCAATACATGAAGACTTAAGAGACTTTACTATAAAAAATAAAGGGACTTAATTGAAATTAAGCAAATTTGTTGCATGGTGCGCTCGTGCCCATAAGTGCCCACTCTATTGAGCGAGGTAGAAAGCATTGTACGGCCCTGCCATAAGGATTCCAAAAGTAAGGGCATGGCTGTGCCAATCCAGGTGTGCAGTCTGTCACGGGCCGTTGAACGCAAGCAGAATCGCCAGAGACGTAGCGGCACCTCAGCGTGCAACCTCCAGCACACAGGCACGCAAGCGACACCTTCCGACGCACGAGCGTGCAAGCAAAATGGTTCGTGAATGAACAGTGCCTCGGGTGAACAGTGCGTCGTGAGCCAGCAAGCTTGTGAGGGTGAACTTAGAGTGTTGGAGGCTTAATGGTTGATTTGGGGCAGATCATGAAGATATTGGGTAGCTTGGACCAGCACACATGCAGGCTACTTATGTTTGGATTTGTCCCAAATGGTTATGTTTGTGTTAGGCCCAATATGGCCATGCTTGTATATACACCCCATTGTTGGAAATGATCCAATTGGCCTAATTTTATGTTTAGTGGTAGTAGGTGGGATTTTTATGTGTAAAGTAATTGTCACCATCTATTTGTATAGGAAGGGCCAAATCTCATCTATTGATTCCATGTATATAAATGTAGTGTAGTGTAATGAAAAGCTAACCATTTCTATTCTCAACAAAGGCAGAACGTGTGTTTCTTTTCTCTCTACTATTTTCACTGCAAATTCTCTTCTTTATTACTGCTTTGCTTCTCCACTCACGCTATACACACACAAAGTGATCTTGGGTGTTCAAGGGCTTATTTGGGCAGTGCATTGAAGCTTGTTCAAGTGCCGCATGTGCTGGAATTTCCGCCTCAGTTTCCAATGCGTGACAGTTGGTATCAGAGCAGTTTGTGTGTCTATTGTGTAGTAAGAACCTCTGCAACTTGTGGGTAATTGATTATTGTTGCTAGCTTGAGCAATCTTGAATTTTAAAGCCTAGGATTTAGTGTGAACAGTATCCGAATTTCTGGGTTTGGAAGCTTGATTGTTGTGAAATCTTTGGTTGTTGTGGAAATTGGGTGTTGTCAAACTTTGCTTGGTAGAATTGTGTTGTATTAATTGAAAATGGCAGTCAAGGATGTTGGAGCTAGTAGTATTGCGGAGATGGAATGTGAGGGGCGAAATGTTGCCCACAGTTCGAAGAAAGCAGTGAAGGAGAGGGGAGTGTCTAAGGAGATGATGGGTTCATTCGAAGCTAAGCTAGCTAGAATTGAGCTTTCCTTGGGTGACATTCACGAGCGTCTCGACAGCCTCGATGATAGAGTGGCAGAACGCGAGACTGATGATGCTGCCTTCGTCGAAAGTCGACTTCAGCATGCTTTCGACACTTTCGCTGATTCCATGAAGCTGGCCATGGATGAGTTTAAGGGAATGGTGTTGGCTCAAATAGATGGCATGAAAGCGAAGTTGGGAGAGGTTCGGCAGGACCTTTCACTTTGTAAAACCGCCATCGCTTCAGGTGTAGGTGCGAACAACGCATCGAGAATTAAGGTTCCGGATCCACCCAAGTTTAAAGGCAAGCGGGATGCCAAGGAAATCGACACTTTCCTATGGATGATGGAGCGTTACTTCGACGCCATCCAAATGCACGAAGATGGGCTCCGAATTAGTACCATTACTCTCTATTTCGATGGTGACGCAGCGTTATGATGGAGACGCCGACATACGGAGATGGAGAGCGGTTTATGCCGAATAGATACTTGGGAGGTGTTTAAGGGTGAGTTGAAGAGACAATTCTACCCGGAGAATGCTGAAGAGGCTACGATAAAGAAGCTCCGAGGATTTAGGCAGTAAGGGTCGATAGTGGAGTATGTGCGAGAGTATAATTTGCTCATGCTCGAGATCACTGACATGCTGGAGAAGAGTCAGTTGCTGTTCTTCATGGACGGGTTACAACCATGGGCAGAGCAAGAGTTGAGGAGAAGGAATGTCCAAGACTTTGCCTCGGCAATAGTAGCGGCGGAATCCTTGATCAAGTGTCGCCAAAAGTCTCCGAAACGCGACTGGAACCGAAGCCCGCCTAAGAGTGGCCATGACAAAGATGGGAGAGTGAAGCCTCACAAGTCGGGACCCCAATATGAGACAGGGCAGCCACCAAAAGCTCTCGACCAGCGATATGGCAGTAAGGGGCAGTTTGATAAGCAACACGAGTGGAAGCAGTGGACGTGCTACATGTATGGCGGGGATTATCGCACTAAAAAGTGCCCGCAACGGAACCACCTCAATGCCATGCTGAGTTCGTTCAAATCAGATGAGGATGTCTGAATTGGAGCATTGCACATCCTCAATTCAATAAAGGCTAAACAAGCGCAAGAGGGAGAGACGTCTGGGACCAAGTCAGAATCGAAGCTGGAGCCCGAGAAGACGCTTAAGTTTGTCGATGCCAGCATAAAAGGGGTGAGCTTTAGGGGTTTCATTGATAGCAGCGCTAACCAATGCTAGATTTCGGAAGAGTCAGCAACAAGTTTGAGGTTGGTGCTAAGCAAGGAGCCGGGGTGGATTAAGGTTGTGGATCAACTCTCTCGGCCAATTTGCGGAGTTGCTCGCAGTGTACCCATCATTATCGGAACTTGGCATGGCAAGATCGACTTGAATATGGTGCCGATGAGTGACTTCGAGCTTGTGTTGGGCGATGAGTTCATTGACAGATTGCTGCACTTCACATTTACTGAAGACGGGTGCATGGAATTTTATGATGCAGGGAAGTGACACAAGGTGCCGATTGAGAGGATTAAAGTTGGCGACAGGGTATTGTCGACTTTCTAGGTTGTAAAGGGGGTGGAGACTTACTTGTCACAGCACAAGGAAAATGGTACTTCATCTCCGAGGCTTGGTATAGCAGGGGAAGATAGGGGCAAGCTCTGAGACAGTGGCGACATGGTGCCACCGAGACTGCCGAAACAACCTCCACAAGGGTGTGCAGCTGACTACGCTAGAAAATCCAAGCCCAAACGCCAAGCATCAGTAACATCCAGCACCTGTAACATTAAGGAAGATTCAGCGCCCTCAGCTTGTGCCAATTCACGTAGGCGAAAGCGGTATGCGGCGAGCCGAACTCAAGTCCTCGACAGGGAGCTTGACGAGGGCGTCAAGCATTTCGGTGGGGGAGAGTGTCACGGGCTGCCGAAACGCAAGCGGAATCGCCGGAGACGTAGCGGTATCTCAGCGCTCAACCTCCAGCATATGAGCACGCAAGCGACACCTTCCGACGCACGAGCATGCAAGCAAAACTGTTCGCGGATGAACAGTGCCTCGGGTGAACAGTGTGCCGTGAGTCAGCAAGCTTGTGAGGGTGAACTTAGAGTGTTGGAGGCTTAATGGTTGATTCGGGGCAGACCATGAAGATATTGGGTAGCTTTGACCAGCATACATGCAGGCTACTTATGTTTGGATTTGTCCCAAATGGTTTATGTTTGTGTTAGGCCCAATGTGGCCATGCTTGTATATACACCCCATTGTTGGAAATGATCCAATTGGCCCAATTTTATGTTTAGTGGTGGTAGGTGGGATTTTTATGTGTAAAGTAATCCTCACCATCCATTTGTATAGGAAGGGCCAAATCTCATCCATTGATTCCATGTATATAAATATAGTGTAGTGTAATGAAAAGCTAACCATTTCCATTCTCAACAAAGGTAGAACGTGTGTTTCTTTTCTCTCTATTGTTTTCACTGCAAATTCTCTTCTTTGCTACTGCTTTGCTTCTCCACTCATGCTACACACACACACAAAGTGATCTTGGGTCTTCAAAGGCTTACTTGGGTAGTGCACTGAAGCTTGTTCAAGTGCTGTATGTGCTGGAATTTCCGCCTTAGTTTCCAGTGCGTGACAAGTCGCACCACTACTTTCTTTTACCCCAATATTTTTTAGACTGATTTTCAGCCCTTTGATTAGCTTTAAATGGCTAGATTTAGCTAATCTTAATTTTTTTTTCTTTTTTTAGGACATCGGCCACCATATAAAAGAAATATCTAAGACAGGAAAGAGGGGTTTTGAAGAAAGAGAGAGAAAAGGAAGAAAAGAGAGAGAATTGCTAAAGAGAAGTGGATTAAAGCTCTTATTCTTTAGTTCATTTTCTTAAACTTCTCTATTTTCATTTTGAAATTCATTTAGCTCTTATTGTTGGATTATTGTAAGGAAGGTAATTTTTATTATGAACTTGTGGATGATTGGTGATATGTGAGACTAAATTTTTTATGTTTTAGAATTTTAATGTAGCCTAACCTAACTATGTTTGATTAATTGGGAAATTTGTTATTGTTATTAATTTTCAATCACTTGGATTTTTTTTATACTTAATGCTAATAATTTATCATATAATAAATTATTTGATTAAACATGGATGAAATAGTACTAGGGATAGTCTAATTTTGTTCATGAGATTTGAAAAACTTTGTTCAGTGTATTAAGAGTTTGGGAGAACATCAATAACTAGATAATCACATTAACATTTGGAAATCAATGAATCGGGGGGTTACGTTAATTTCTAGGAGTTAATAACATATTAGACTAAAGGATCGTATAACTAATTAAGTTAGATAAGGATATTGGCTGGTTTAGTTACTCATAGGACTTAGTTCTATACTCAGCAGAGAGGAACCTGTGATTGATGTATTAAAAACGAAAACATTACAAATTTCCAATTAGAAGAAACATGGTGAAGGTTAGGTGAACTTAAACTCCTCAAACCATTTCCATATCAATCTTTACACACACTCTCTCTATTAGCTTATTTTTCTAACTTATATTTTGTTAATCAAATTAGTTGTTAATTTTATAATTTTCTTTACATTTCCTTGTTGATGAAACTATTGAGCGCCTAGATAAAATTAATCTACTCTAATTGTAATACTTAATTCAAAATTAAAAAACTTAGTCCTCATAGGTGTGACAACCTACTTCTTACTATTATACTATTTGTACAATTTCGTATACTTGCAGGTTGCATGGGCATGTACTATAACATTATAAAGAAATTGATTTTTTTATTTTCCTATTTTTTTAATTTTTTTATTTTATTTTGGTTTTTGTTTTTCATTTGTTTCATTTTTTATTTATTTTCTAATAACTTATTTCCTAATTTTGTTAATTTCTATTTAAAAGTGTTATTTACCAATATAAATAAAATAAAACATCATAAATAATAAAATAAATTACAATAATATTATTATAAATATTAACCATATTTTTACAAAAAATCCAACATTTCAACATCTCAATCCATAGCATGCCAATCTAGAATGCCCAAATCCACAACATCAACCCAAATTAATACATCATCGACATTCAATTCCACATCATCCACACAAAGAAAAAGTTGAACATAATGCTTTTTTTTTTTATCCCTACATGTCCAAGACATACATATGCAATTTAAATTAAACACACTAACAACAAGCTACTAACCTAATAGAAAAATGTTGCTTGTGTCACACATATTCTTCAACAACTATACACTGCAAACACAACAAATAACAATTTAAATTAAATTTTAACTCAGTTAACAAACTGAAAAATAGTTTAAAATAAGTCAATTTGAACCACCTACATATTGGATAATTAAAATTGCTTATAAATAGCATTGGTTCACTCCATTTTAATTTCACCCAATTCTTCTTTATGTATCTCTCTTTCCCCAAGAACTGTTACAATGAATTGTCACATGTGAATTTAGAATTTTAAATTATCAAATGAGTGAATTTTAAATGACTAACAAACTTTTTCTATTAGTATTTTAACTTCATCAACTATATCTCTCTTATCGCCCATCACATAGTAGCCATATTCGATGCCCCCTAGTTGGATTGGTGTCTGCATGTATAACTAGATGAAAATGACAAGAAAATAATTTTTTTTTATTAATTTTCAACCCTTGATATTGTTTGCAACATATAACATAAAATGGCCATCATAAATTTAATTTAGCTTCACTGTTTTCCAGCCAATGTTCTGTCTTATAGTTAAACTTCTATTTTGAGCATAAATATCATAATACCACAATATAATGTGAAATTGTTAGTAATAATCCCAAGAAAAATTAGAATGTTGCCACGAGAAATAGAAACCCTTCCTTGTTTAATAAGTCCCTCAAGTCCTCTCCCACTCCACCCCTAAATGGATCCATATAACACACGACCTTAGCAGTTACATCCATAATAAAAAACATCTAAGGGAAATTGTTTTGACATACATTTAATTATAAGTCAGAAACTTAAAATAAATAAATGCTATAACCACATATGAATATGTAAACTTTACCATAGATGGCATGGCATTACAATGAGTTGACTTCATATTGTTTTATTCAATTGTTTGTAATAGCACGTAGTCTATCTTCATGCATTGTTTTACCACTTGACCTGTTAGCAAAGACATTAAACTTGGATTAGTAAATCCAAACTGATGGCTTACCCTCCTTCAACTTGTTGTACAATGACTTGTCCAAAGAACAAACTAAGAAGATCATGCCAAGTCAAGTGTTTGAATCTGACCTTAGTATTAATATATAATTGCAAAGCACTAAATGAATTGGAATGAAAAATTTTTACATATGTACAACATGATGCAATTGGTAGTGAGCTCCTTCATATAAATTATAGCCTAACAATCCTCCTAGGGTATGTATATGGTCACATCCATCTCAATGATGCCCTGGTCAAGCTTCGTTGAAATGGATTTCCCACTGCCACCGTTTTTTTAAACAAATGAAGTAAACATCTCCATATGTATAATTATCTTCAATGCAACGAACTTGAGCATGTCTTATATTCTTTGTCACTAGCATAACAGGCTTTGGAGTCTCATTTCTTTTCTTATGGGTTAAATCAATTGCCTTTTATGGGCTATCATCTTATCTTCCTTAACAAGTAGGTTTAAATCCTTTTGAGAGGTCAAGTCAAGCTTCTTCTTGGGCGTTTGCTTTCGATGCCTTTTGGGAGTTTTTCTTCCCTTTCTTATTTGGACTGTCATCATCATTATCTTCATTTCCCTGAAACATGCAACAATGTGTTTAATATCCAAATATGATATTTAGTATGTATGTATATCATTATAATTGGCCATTTATGTATTTTATTGGCCATGTATATGTTGTAGAATGCAACTGTACATCCCAACAAACAAAAATAAAGAAAAAAAAATAAGATAAGAGTTATAGACTATATCTTGATTTTTATTGCGCAAATGCATTTTCAGTTGTAATATTTGAAAAAAAAAATGTGATGGACTACGTATCAAAAATGTTTAATATCTATTTTGTTTTAAACTACATATATAATATTTTTCGAAGTTTTCTTTTTTATTGTTAATTATAATGGTTGTCCATATAAGATTTGATAATATTTCAAAGTCAGAGAAGCTTTAAACAATGTCAACATAGGCGACAAATACATTACCTTTATTGCAATTATATATATATATATCTTAATAATGTAATTCGTCAAAATATATCAATTAGCAACTACATGACCTTCGTTTGCGGCATGTTAGTGCTTGCTACATTAGAACAATGGTTCTGTTTCTCAATCCTTATTGCCAGCTTTGCAATCCTTTATAGCATTTGTGCAATCTTTTCAACGTACAACATCCGCTCTCTTTGCAATATGCTAGCAAGTGGCAAGATGGAATACATATTTAGGGACAAAAACTGTCCCACACCCTTTGGATGGGCCACAGTTGGTTCTTTACCCAATAAATGTACAAGGATTTCATTTTTTTCTTTAATCTTAAAAGATAACTTTCTTGCTCACTTTTTACTTCATCCTATAAACAAATGTATAAAACAAGAGAGAATTAGTATCTATATGATAGCTTTACATTTGCATTTTTTCTTTAAGACAAAAAAACAACATTTTATAATCTTCTCCACCATGAGTTGAACATCCGGGGTCAAATTCTCCTCTCTTTTTTTGTCAACCACACTTTCACAATAAACATCTATCAATTTCCAACTCTGATAGACCTGTCTCTGCCACCTACAACATATTATCAACATATGCTTGCTTAGAATATTGATCAAAATATAATATGTAAGATGAATCAATTTGTAACAAAGAACCAATTATAATATTTTCCAATAGATGCATGTATCCTCCTCGACTTTAGTTGATGACTGTACTTATTCATCATCTTTTTTTTTTTTTTTTGCCTTCTCCCTAACATTCTGCAAACAAAGCATTAAAATTGATATTAAATTAATAACTTATTAACAATAATGGACTTTAATTTACTCTCTTTGAACTCTTTTAATAGAATTAATGAAGCAAAGGTCATCCAATGTTTTTATTTGATGAATTTGAATAGCAAAAGTAGTTTTTCTAGCAATTGTGGATCATCATTATTGGGAATAATGCAATCCATAGTAAGGTGATATGTGAAATTATGAAATGTCACTCCCAGTATATGCAATTCTTCTTCTTGCTACAAACATGAAGGTCAAAGTGTTTCCACATCTAAAGCATAACCCCATGAAGTAGTAAATAATGAAAATGAAAGAGATAAACTAAATCTACTAGGTATTGAAGGAGACGTTTCTTTAGGTTCAATTTTCCAAAACTCGATGCTCTGAGGAAGTACTGTTTTTAGGGTTTCTTTTTGAGAATTAATGATTCAATTACTAGATATGTTGTTTTCATCTTTGGTTTTTCTTTGGGATTTCATTGTTTAGACTCTCAGCAAGTGTTGGTGCTTGTGCTTTGATGATTAGAAACATTTCTGGTTATTGTTTGGAATTTTGAATTTCTCAATGGTTCCAAATTGCTCTCATATTCAGAATCAAACAAACCAAATATGTACACACACACACACACACACACACACACACACATTGATGAGGGTTGAAATAAACATGTACATATACGGTTGGCAAAAATCTCAGCAAGTTACATTGGTAGCAAAAAAGTTGAAATAAATAGGGCAAACATATGACACTTACTCCACTACAAAGCAAACCTAAAGGAATTGCTCTTTTCTCTAACTATTCTTTTTGCACATTAGTCCAACCTTCTTTCCTTAATGAGCTTATTGCATTTTGGATATTTTATTTTGTTTGCTCTTTTCAGACCAAAATCCTTTACAAGGAACTATTAATTCACTGTAAGAGCCTAAATGTCCTATTCTCTATTTTTAGGTTCCATCACATGATGTAATGTAACGAATATCAAAATAAGTGGAAGCACTGTCAACTTCATAATGCCCATTTAACCAATGGGTGAGGCTTGCTCATAGATGGATCTCCCCGTAATTCCTTAGATCCTGGTTATGACTCACTACACAAATGATGAAGGAAAAAATAAGGTATGATTGACGTGCAAAGAAATTTCTTGCTTATCTCCATCCCTAATTCATGCTAAGGGATTTATGTGAATCTGGATTCATTTATATGAAACTAACTCAGTCTTCTTAAAATATAGAGAAACACTTGTTGTAATATAATTCATGAAAAATTATCGCCAATTGATTGCCTTTAGAAATACCGCTTGTATACAGGCTAAGAGAAAACATGTAAATACTCGGTGAGTTTTTTGGTTCGTAGGTTGCTTGAACACAGTCTTCAGTTATGTTGCTTGTACTAAGTCTTCTTAATGAGTCTCATGCCCTTATTTCCCAAATTGATGACAATCTTTGCAAGCTGAAGGGCTATCAAATTCACTTCTTCATCGAGAACATATACAACAGCATAAGGGCCATTCAGAGTGTAGCTCTACATATTGTGACAGCGCACAAAGCAATTAATTGAATTAAAAAATTTGATGTCGTACCAACAACAGTAAGTCGACCACAGGAGAGGAGCAAGCCTTTCGTCCAAAACATTTCTTCGACTTGTAATAGAGGTCAACAGTTACAAATTTTAGTATATTTAGGTGGAAAAAATTTGGTTGCAAACTTTACTAATGTAATTGGAAAGGTATATGTTAAACGACATTTGAAAAATAAGTACGATCTAATTTTTAAAAACGATTGGACGACAATGGAAAAGTAATTTATTGTATTTTGTGGTGTTGACTAAGAACAATTTTATGTATTTCCATTATATTGTTTTTAACGTGCCTTAATCTGCCTTAAGGTATATGTTAAACAATATATTTGAAAAATATATGGAGCCAATTCAAAAAAATGATTGAACGAAATTATAAAAATAGCTTCTTGTATATTTTTCTATGAATATATATATGCTAAGAAGAATATCTCTATTGGATTGTTTATACTCTGCCTTAAGCTGACGATGGAGTTTCAACATATTTGTGGTTTGTCTCAAGATTTTTTGAATCTTTTGTATAAAAAAGGAAAGAAGCATGCCTATCATTGTTTTCTGATGTCAAAGAAAGATTTTACGTTGAATGATTATTGCTAGCTAATAAGTTATTTATGCCATTCTTTTGAAGAAAATCTTCTAGTTTCTATAACACTTCAATTAGGTGTAATACGTTTTTATAAGACTAAACTGCATATTTGTTCTTATTCAATGACATCATGGTAATTAATCATTTATTTATTAAAACTAATTAATCAATCATTGGCATACTTGACAAATAGTCTGTATATAACATATTAGAACAATATATAATGGTCAGTCGATTAAAAGTAGTGGTGTGATGACATATGTTTGAATAGTGCAAAATTAAGCCGTGATGTAAACTGTTTATTAAAGATTTCAATGAATTTGCTAGGGTTTTAGCAGTAATGCTATAAGGATCACGTACCATACTTGTTTTATCGATGAAAGCTTTTGTATCAATGGCGACAATGATAGACTTGATTATAAAAGAGTTCAATGGTTATCTTTTTCAGAAGTAAAGGTGGCTGAATGAAGGCCAATGTATAGTTGTCTTATCGGTGACTATGGCGGTTATGATTTTTTTCTCTAAAATGGGACATTGTGATATCCCCGTACTTTATGGAGAACAACAGATACTCCCCTGAGTTTTTGGCATGTCCTAAAAACCCTTGAGTTTTGAGAAAATCTTGAGTTTTCAAGATATTTTAGATAGTTTTTAGTTTTGAAAAAATAAGAAGATATCCAAGAACTTGTTAGAATACTATAACTTTAATCCTTAAATTTAAGTTAAATAATAAAATAGGATATAATATTCTTATAATTAATAATTTAGTCTCATTATTTTAAACATATTAGTATGGATGACAACAACTCCTGTCCCCAGTTAGCCAAATATTTATTACAAAATTATATGATTGGATAGCCTATACGTGGATAAATGTTGCGGAATTTACTTGTCCATTTTGGTTTCACCTTCGGCTAAGTCATTGATCCACAATATATATATATACTTATTCGAATCCTAAAACGGCGAGAATTTTATTTAATTCTAAAACGGTTAAGTATTTGTTTGCTGTTCGAATGCTGCAAACATATTATTTTAAGTTTGCTTAAATCTTTAAACTTGATTGGTTTTTCGTGACAATGCTGAAGAATTGAATGAAGATTATCTAAAGTGTATTTTGTTGGTTTATGAGGAATACATTGAAGAATTGAATTCCAATGATATAACACAGTATACAATCTATATTGTACCTAAGTGAAAATCAATAAAGTTAACTATGTATATAAGCAAGGCAACGCTAGCAAAAAAGGAAAACGAAGATTAATCTTTCTAGACAAAATGCCTAGGATGGAATAGGATTACAGCAAAAAATGAAGCATAGTCCTGAAAGCTCACTGCAAACCACTTCACATATCTCCTTAACCAGTCATGAGTTCACTAGAAAAATAGCAAATTATGTACATACCCAACTGAAAATCTACTGGCAGTAAAAGATTTTGAAAGCCCAAATTTGTATATAACAACTCATATATCTCACGTTAAACAAGCACCAATAAGAACAGTTAACTCATTATACATTTTTCTCCTGTTAATCCGAAACTCCATTCAAAGGAAAGCGTTGCTACCAAAACTTGATAAATTGTTTTTGCAGTATATTGGAAGTTTCCAGAAGCTAAATCTAACTAAATAAAATTAACATTGACTGGAAAATATCATAACCAATTCATCTTCCATCAGCAACAGTAGAAGGTCTAGCAAGAACACGATTTATGGACAAATAATAAATTAACTTGACATAAGAATCAAAATCAGGCACTGAGTGAGAAAAAAAGGTAGCAAAAAGTAGCATGCAACATTGGAAGAAAAGAAAAATAACTGAAAGTAAAGCATTATAGCAATGAAGAAGATGAAGAAGAGAAAAATAGATTGCTGGCATCGCTAGCAAGACCGCGCCTACGAACAAGCAAAGTAACTTGAGAAGATGGTCAAATGCCTGAAGAAAATATATAAGAACGATAATTTACTACATCTATAGTATGTTAAAAATAGATTTGAGTAGAACTCAACGCAAAAACTAGTTTAAGGGATGAGTATGTCTAATGGATATATAAGAGAGATAGCAGACCAATGCAATAGCGAAGTAGGACGGTTAACACCGTCCCTCACGCGAAGGGTGGATCAGATGCAAAGTAGGACGGTTAACACCCCCCTCACGCGAAGGGTGGATCAGATGCATGAGAGAGTAAAAGAATAAAGGAATAAGAATCCCATCATCATCGAAGTGTCTCACTTTGATACAATGTTAAAAATAAATTTGAATAAAACTCAACGCAAAAGTTAACTTAAAAGATGAGGGTGCCTAATGAATATATAAGAGAGATAACAGTTTAGTGTGACAGCGATGTGGGATGGTTAATATAGTAAAACACTGATTTAAGATAGACCAAAAAAATTTCAACCAATGAGCTACTAACCTATTCCTCACTAGATTTTTTACATAAGCCTTAGGGATGTTCTTTCAGTGTTCGGTAGAGTAGTGTTCACAATAATTTCAATGTTCATTTAACAGATGTTATAGGCCGTTGCACTGCATTGGGCGATAGGCAGCTCGGGAAACTAAAAAGAATAAAAGGGAAGATGAACTTGATTTACGACTTCAATTTTTTAGTTTTAATTAAATTTTTCTTATTTTTATTTAAGAAATTAATTATAATTAAAAAATTAAAAAAAAATTACAATTTTTGCGTTTAAAATTTAGCGGCGAAATAGGGGAAGCCAAGTGATGACAAATTATTATTTCCATTCCAGGCCCAATTTCAAAATGGGGGAACATTTCCTATGTGTGACCTGATTCCTTGAATTCCCCTAAAATGCCTCCCTGATCCAGGTAAATTTGCCATCCAAATGGATTAGGAACTAAGATGTTAAACTTAAAAATGTGGCTTTCATTTTATTTTTAAAAAATTTAATAAAAATATAATTTATTTAAATATAAATGCTAACAACAAATTTGAGTAAACTTATATACTAAAATGCTATTAACCTTCATCATTTTTAATTTTTTAATTAATATAATACATTTCCTTGCTGGACATTGAAATACCATATGTCTGGGTAGATTACAGTAACGACATTTCATATGAAGTATTAATACGAGGTGGATATTGGTGGTATGGTATATTCCGTGGTGCTATTGGTGTGGCAATTACAGTATTAGTGCAAGGTGGATGTAGATGGGAGAGACGAGTTTCTTCTAAAATAAGTAGATCAATGGCTTCATTAAGGGTAGTTAAAGGCTTTTGATGAAGAAGTGAAGCTCTGGCAGGTTCAAAAATGTCATGCAGTGTCATGAGAAAAATCATCAATTTTTGTTGATCTTTATAAGTTTCAAATTTATTTAGCATCTTGAGAGTTCTCCCAATTAAATTCTGATAAAGACAATTGATCCCATAAAAATTGTATTTGCGAATGGAAGCTAGAGATAGACTGACTAGATTCTTGATACATTTGATGAAGTTTGCATAAAATTTGACACTAATAAGATTGATCTATGGTAGTGTATCGATGAGTAAGAAAATCCTAAGTTTTTTCTGCTATTGCAAATCTTTCATTTTGAATATGGATAGATGGAACAAATGTGATGCGAAACTATGTGAGAATTTAGTAATTTTTGTCATCCCATTCTTCCAATTTATCTTTAAATTTTTCATTTGTTTCGTCATCTTTCTTAGTGGGCTGAATGATCTCACCAGTAATGTAATTCCAAAGTCGCTGCCGTTTAATAAAACTTGACATCACCTGAGCCCATAATGTATAATTGTGTTCATTTCATTAAATTTGACTGGACTGGAAGGCCTCTAATTTTTCCATATTGTGGTAAATAACCAAAAATTAAATTAGACAGCAGATAAATAAGATCAGTGATGATGATGAACTTAACTTGCTGAAGGGTGATTTTAAGAAAATAAAAAAATAAAAAAAGAATGAGAGATATTAATTTAATTAGGGGAAATATGTCAAACGACAAAAATTTGAATCAATAGGAAGGTAAGTAATAAAATGAAAATAAATCAAAGAAAAAATTGATATTTTCCTACTATATATATATGTATGTATATATGTATGTATGTATGGAATAGAATCAAAGCCCCTTTTTTTTTACACAAATTTTTATTTCAAATATAGGTCGTTGGATGAAAATATATTCAACGATTGAAATTATATTTGACATATGTATTAATTATGTATGTATTAATTATATATTAATTATATAGTTAAATATAATTTCAATCATTAAATGTGTCTAAATTTAATTATTTATATTTAATGTAAAAAAAGTGTGTAAAAAAAATCGTGAAATTCACATAGGAAAAAGGGGCCAGTTGAATTATATTATTTTATAGTGAAAGCAAATGGGTTGGGCAAGCTCGGCTTGTGTACAATGCAAGTTGACTCATAAACAATACCACTCGACCAAACTATCGTGTCATATTGGGTCGAGGTTTCAAGCCTATGACTTAGGCTAGACATGAGTACGTGACATGTTGGCTTGACCCAGTACGCCCAACTAATTTGACTGGGTTTCAATTAAAAACAAGTACCATTAGTGTAGTTCAAACTTAAGATCTAGAAAAAGATAAATAACAACCTTACCATTCAACCATCTATACTTATCCATCAAAATATGTATAAGTGCAATATATTTAATAAAGCATAAATATTTAATTTATATTATAAAAAATAATTTTTGAATTTTTATTATAGATACATAATAATTATATAATCTAATCTAACCATAATTTTATCCTTAACAAATTATTTAAATATAATTTTATTAGCATTATTTTTTATAATTGTTTGAAAGGAAAATAATTATATTTTTTAATATCATAATTTTTAAATTCTAATAAAATAAAATTGATTAGAAATATAATTATTTTTTTTTAAAAAATTAATTTAAAAAGTTTCAAAAGATTTATTTAATTGAAATTTGATTTTGAATTTTAAACTTTGAAATTGAAATTTCATCATATTACGATGATTGCAATTTGGGTATTTGAAAAGATAGCAAAAAACCGGAAAAAAAAGGATTGACGTTTGAGTTGCTACTACATAGCTTAATATTCTGCATATTTCTTATTGTTTTTTCTACTCTAAAAGGATGTTGTTTAAGTTCCAATAAGAAATAAAAGATTAATATAAAACGTTGTTGTCTTCGTTATATTATTGTAAAATTAATATAATATAATATTCTAACCAGATAAGCATGGAATTGAAGAGAAAGAGTTGAGAGTAAGATTTAAATTTGTAATAATAATAATTTAACCATGGAATGAGAGAATTTAGAGTGATATCACCATGGAATGAGAGAATTTAGAGTGATATCAAATTTGTACGTTGGTAATTTTGCTATATATATATATATATATATGTATGTATTTATAATTTGTATTATTAATTTTAGTTTTCAATTATTTTAGTGAGCAGAGGCAGATGATGGACATGAATATGGAGTTGAAGTCGAAAATTAAAGAGATGGAGATGGAGCCCTTGGAGTCGACAATTGAAGTGATGAAGATGCAGCAATTGGAGTCGGAAATTGAAGTGATGGGGATGCAGCAATTGAAGTAGATAGTTAAGAGTGATGGACAGGGAGATGGAGCACTTGAAGAAAATTGAAGAGAAGGAGATGCGGGAATTGAAGTCAAAGTCGAAAATTGAAGAGAAGGAGATGCAGGACTTGAAGTCAAAAACTCAAGAGATGGTGATGGAGATTGAATACTTGAAGTCAAAAACTCAAGAGATAGATATGGATATGCAGTATTTGAAGTCCAGAATCCAGGAGATAGAGTACTGGAAGTCGAATATTCAACAGCTCCTGCTTTCCTTCAAGGATATCAAGTCTTATCATTTGGATTGGATCGCCATGTATAGACTGGTAATTAATTAATTTTACGCTGCTTATAAAATATTTTATTATAAATAATAATCTATTAATATCTCTTAATTCTTATATATGTATGCATGCAGTTCATCCTTACGGTTGTCATGCCTTCGTTCTTTTTCGCATTTGCTTTTGTGTTGATCTGGGTTTAGGATGGAACCCACTTTTACCGTGGAGAAAAAGTGTTTCACTGCATTTGCCTATCTGTTGGTTGTGTTTTTCACGACATTCAACTCCTTATCACTCATCAAAAGGCAGTGGAACAAGTACTTCCAATATTTGAAAGAGGTATTTGTGTTTATATTTTTAATTATTATTATTATTATTAATTAGCAACAAATTAATTAATTTCAGAAGGGAGATTGGAACAAGGTATTCCACGAGTATCATAAAGATATAGAAGGGTATAGGGAGGTTAGTTTGGTATATTAATTAATTAATTAATTAAGTATAATAATAATAATGTAAATTAACTAATTAATTATTTGATTTGATTTGCAGGTGACTTTATACAGGCCATATTTTTACGTAGTATGGGAAACAGTGGTTATACCAGTTCTGAATTTAACTCCATATCTTGGGTCTGCATTCATCGCCACCAAATACGGCAGCTATCCGTGTATTGAGAAGGGCGTATCCACGTTTATCATAGGATTAAATTTTACGTTCATTCAAGTGATCTTCTTGAATGTTATCGCGTTGACGGATAGAGATGATCCCCATACTCTTATCTCTCTTCCTCTCCTTCTTCGTCGTATTCTATTTGATATTTTGGTGGGAAGGATTTTTTAACTAAAATACATTTTCCTTTGTGTGAATGGATCAAGTTATTTTATTTATTTATTTATTTTATTTCCTTTATCTGTGTTGTGCTCTTGGTTAAAAGATTTTATCTTCGAATAACATCGTATACACTCAATTCTAGCAAAGAATTAAGAATTAAAATCAATGAGAATGTAAGAAATATAAAAGTATTTCTTTATCCTTGATGATATAGTAATTAATTTATACAGACTAAAATAATAATTCAACTTAAACTAGAAAACTTAAATCAACCTAAACTGGAAATACCGTTTTTAGCCTAAAGATTAATAGTAGTTAAGATGTTATCCTTTCTTCAATAAGTTTGTACGTTTATTATTTCATTTAATGAACTTGTCATGTGGGGTTCAAATAATAGTATTGCAAAGTCCCATTTTCAGTTAATGGTTTAGATGATTCCAACTTATAACTTTGGATTTCAAGGTAATTAAGAACTTATTCAATAGTATTTAAACTATTTGTATTGAATGACTTCCAAATTATTGTCGATTCTAGAGTATTGTGCGAGAGCTACAGTGAAAGAAGCAAATGAATAAAAGAAAAAAAAAATGTAAATGGAATAGAGTAGAAGCAAAGAGATGAAAATGTATTTTAGGAATATTAATAAATGTAATATGAGCATTATCTCAAGTTATATTTGTTAGGATTCAAAGCTCTTTTGTTCCTGTATTCATATTTTAAAAGATTTCACGATCTACATATATATATATATATATATATTTTACAAGAATTGATGTGTAATGTAAAATCATTGAACCGATGTTGCAAACCAAATATATACGTTTTGGCTATGGGAGAAAAATGAGAAGTGTGTATTTGCTTGGCAAATTCCGTAGGCAAACATTTTCTCTACAAATTTCGGGCAAAGTGCCAACAAAGACCTAAGAAACTAGCTGCATTTCTTTTTATTTCATAATCTCAAACGAAGACAATTAATTTTCTGTACACACAAAATTTCTTTACTGTGTTGAGTGTTCCATTCCTCTGTCTTGCAATTGGAAAGCAACTTGAGGCAACTGCTTCAATTTTGGCAACAAATGCAACAACCAACACTCAAGCCCAAAAAAAAAAAAAAAAAAAAAAAAAAAAAAACTACCCAAATTCATTGTTTTCTGAAAACACTATCAATTGCATACTCAAATTGGGTGATTTTTTTTTTCTCTTTTTTCTCATATTTCTATTAAAATAATTTTCTGGCATTTTTTGAATGATGAACATGTGGCCGGAAAACAGTCCATTTGCATGTACGAGCGTAATTCAATCCCTAAATTCGGTATGTTCTTTATTTCTGCTGCTCTGCTTTGTGTAACAAAACTGACAAAATATAAACTATGGATTGTATCTCTATTGACATTCTTGACCTTAAATGTATGTAAAATTACTTTCTTTCTCTCGAAATTTCCAGATTATATTACCATATATGGCTTTCGTCAATATCTCAGAATTTTAAGTACTGATTAATTCTTGTAATCTAAACTATACAATTGTAGATTTTGTTAATAAAAGAAAAAATAATAGTCTCCACTTTAGAATTGTAGATTTTATTGAGATTTCAAATTCTAATTTGGTTGAGTCAAAGGTAGGAGGATTTGGAAATGTTTTATCATAGTTTTGCAATCATCAGTCGTACATGATTAATGAAGCTATTTGTTTTTATTATCAAGTAATGATAGAAGATTATATTTGATAATTAAATAAAAAAATATTTATTATCAAATGAAGATGATTCATTTCTGTACCGCTACTGTGTTGAGTGTTTCTTTTCCAGAGCTTGCTTGAGTTTTCTCCCCATTGCAAATGCCAGAGAAGGTGGCATAGTATTGCCCATAATTACCTGCAAATTTTTAGCTACCCTGGAATCCCTGCGTGAATGAGAGAACAATCGTGATGATTTCATTAAAAGGTAACTTGCAATTTTTCTTGTTTGATTCAATAATTGGACGATCATTTAAGAATATAACCGGTGTTATTTATCCTGGATTTTCTTTCCAACTACAGCAGACATTACATGTAGCCAACTTACTTGGGAGTGAAGAATTCACGAACTGGGATAATTCTATCCTGATATGGGTGAACGCAGTGTCCAACGTCACGCATTGGTTCGGGATCAGAAATGGAGGTCGTGTTTGGCAAGATCCAGGGTACTATTAACAAATTGTCCGGTAGACTGTCGAACCTGCAGCAGAAAAATAGACAACAAAAGAAATAAAAAGTTCAAAGATGGAGCAATTACGAAGAAATATAACTTCAGCAAATGAAAAAATGAAAAGTGAAAATAGCTTCCTGTCAGGAAGATCACGCCTATCAGAACAGGATTTTAATGCCTAATGAGGTTAAGCTCATTTATTTTTGATATCTTAATTTTTACTATATATTTATACTTGAATTATTTATTATTAAGTAAAATACTTACAATATTTAGTTTGTTTTAAGTAGTTACTTTTTATAATTATTTTAATTTTATTTTGTAAGTGTTTACTTATTTTAACATGAAAAGCATGAAAATAGAGCATAAAAGCACATTTGCTATCCATCCGTGGAAACTACAAAATTTTATTTTTCGGAATCAAAATGCAAATAAGTAAGGATTAAAATGCAGAAACATAAAAATAGTGGCGAAAATTCAAAACATTAAAAGAAGAGGGATTTTATTGAATCAAGCGTATAATTTTCAATTGGAGGCTGAATGAATGGTGCGGCCTCGGCCTCACGAAACCATGGCGCGCCCGCGCTATGCATTCCGCTTGTACAACCCAAGTCATGTTATTTTTATTTGATTTGGCTCATTTTTTACCCTTCAATTAAAATAGATGGTCAGATTTAGTTATATCCTAAATTTTCATATTTTTCAATCATAATCCACTGAGCCACTTGGAGAGAGGAGAGTTCTATGGAGGGAAAAAGATGAATTTTGTTAGAGAGAGAATGGAAAATCAATAAGAAGAAAGGAATTTCATTAAGAAATTGAGAAATTCTTATCAAATCTTATGGATTTAAGCCCTCTTCATTTAATTTTCAATTTCATCTTAAATTGAATAATTTGAGTTGACTAAAATTATGTATTTGATTGTTGAATTCTTGATGTTTGAGTTTGAACTCTATTTTATATGTGGTTAAACTTATTTTTTAAAGTAATAATTTAATTTATTGGAAGCATTCATTTTTTGATATTGTGTTATCTTTTATTTAATATCTTATATTGAATATTTATCATGATAATTAATATTTTTAAATATTTGTCAGCATTTAAATAAAATGTGGATTGATATGAATTGAGAAGTAAATATCATATCTATACTCTGTGATAAATATCGTAAATTATATTTTAGACAGAAATGCATTAATATAATTTATGTAGTTCAATAAAAAATTATCACTAATCATAATGTATTTTCATTTAATTAATTTCACATAAAAATATAGTGAATTATTAGGTGTGAAATAGTTTCGATTGATTTTGAGAGAAACTACCAAATTAATTAGGATAATTAACTAGTAATACAGATATTAAATTAAAATAATAATAATTGAAGAATTGAATGCAACCAAATATGATAAAATCATTAGTTTTAGATTTTTTCCATTAATTTAATTTTTTAATTAATTTGTTAAGTAGTTAAAGTTTTGTTTATTTTAATTTCTCATTCAAATTGATAATCAATTATTCAAATAATTCAAAATTAATTATTTTCAGTGCTTAATTGATTACATTACTTGTAAGATCGACATCCTCTTATCATTATATTACTTATTATGATCTTGTACACTTGAGGGTATCACGCACGTACTACATGAACTATACAACAATTTCCTTTGAGATGTGACTAGTTAAAAATGGCTTGTCTACTGAAATTTCCTTTAGCCAAGACAGTGGTTTATTTGCATGTTGTTCAATAAACGAGAAATGGAAGAAGACATTTAAGTAACAACACTTATACAAAAACTAAGGGAGAAGGTAAAGAAAATCTAACTTGCATAGCAGTAGGCGCCCTGTTTTGAACAGAAAACAGGTCTCCGATTGTATCTTAACAGTTACTGAGAGGAAAGGAGTGTCGTTTAGTGTATCTCAAATAGCAGCATGCTGAGAATTTCCAGATAACTTGACCTTAAGCTCAGGACGTGCAAAGACATGCATTAGCTCTGGCCATTAGGGGAGGGTTTCCTCAAGTGAGGCAAAACAACAGAAGTTTGTTCTTATCTTTGGCTTTGGAGAAAAATGAGAGAAGTTTATATGCTTGGAAAACGCTGCAGGAAACCACAGGGATGAAGGCTGGAAACCATAATGCCCCTCAAAGTTTGAAAAGAAAGTAGGAAATGAAAGTGGAGTTATATTGCAGATATTCTTGCAAATTCCTTGATCTTGTTTCTAAGACAAAGGGTGTCATTGCTTTGAATTTCTCAGATGAGGACACATTGTAGATTTCAGGTCAAAATTTACTTTTGTGATACCGGTATGAACGCAAACTTGGCTGCATTGTTTCAGAGAATTCTGATTTTACACTACACGACACTGTATTCGCAAATAGACACAATTCACAATTTATAATCCTTGATTTTCTTCTCTAGACAGTGAAATAACCAATCTAAGTTGATTTTCCTACAGAAGGTGTATTAATAACATCTAAAATTATCATTTCATATCCGACAATTGAAATCTTGCATCGATCCTAAAGTAGAACTTCATCATGAACTGGGTTAGGTTGGTTCATTGCATAATATTTTCATCATCATCACAAAAAATGATAATAGTTGAAATTGAAGAATTTAAATGAATCAGAGCGAGTGAATAGTAGACTTATATTCTGATATGTAAAAGAGATAACTGATATCACTTTTCCAGCAACACTAACAATAAAAGCTTCAATCCATCCGTTACATCATCCACCACATCTACAGGTCATGAAGATCAATTTCAATCTAAGATAGTTGCCAGTTGGAAAGCCGTTAATCTAAGATATATCACTGATAATATTGAGGTTTCTTCCTCAGTGAATTTTATTACAAATGTGAAGTAAATTTTGCGCACGTGGAAACAGAATTAAACACCACTACTTCAAACAAAAGAATAACACTCAGTTGATCAAGTATATTAATACAAAGAATGCTACAGCTACTAACAACTAAAAGGTTAGGCACATTTCACATAAAAATTCTTCCAATAGCTAAAATAAAAGTGGAAAAACAGTAAGGGAAACTTATTCATGTGCTGCTCTGATCACCAAATAGAATCTAGCCACACTAATTCATTATCTGATTTTCCCACCGACTCCTCCTTTACTGGTTCCTGAATCTTAGACAAAGCTCTCTCCTTAATTTGCTTTATCTCACACTGCCTTTCACTGCTTGCCATCTCTTCTGTGGTCAACTCAGCAAGTTTCTCTGGCTTCACGTCTCCAAGAAGAATCTTCCTTCTGAAATCTTGATTCTTTGGATCCTTGACATTGAACATGATCGATCTGTACATGAATTTCTTCGCCCCATTAAACGGCCCAAACTTCTTGAACATCACAGACTCAACTGACACAGCAGTTGCAACTGGGTCACAAGCTCTTACTTTCTCCTTCATCTCTTCATTATCTTCATCAGCAACCTCTCCTCCAACTTTCCTTAATGCTTCCACGAGAATTTCTCGAACCTTGTTACGGGAAGAATCTAAAGACTTGATCGATGCTGTTACCATTTGTTTGGAAACTTTAGGTTCTCTTGATGGTTCCTTGAAACAATTGAAAGCACGTTTCGCTTTTTGAACTCCATCCTCTTCCCTGTCACGTTTTCTCTTTTTTCTCGACCCCTCGCCGTTTCTCGTCTCGGCTGATTCAACTGCGATTACATTGACACCTTGGCTTCTTGAGAAACCGTCTTTGATTATTAAGCTCCAAGTCTCAAGCAGCCATTTAGCCATTAATCGGACCTTCTCTTTGTTATGATTCCTGAGATGTCGAAGCTGTTTATGAACTTGAGTTGAAGCCAGAACATCATAGCTGACTGGATACTCTTTGAGCTTCTTCAACAACGCAACGCACCGGCAAACTTCAGGGCATTTGTTGACAGAGAATCCATCGTCGACATTGGCAGCACTCTCTGCAGCTCTCAGGGCCGCCTCAGCAAGACGCAGCAATTCTTTCTCCATTTGGGAATTCTGTTTCTGGATTTGTCTTCTGGTTTGTCTGAATGGCTTTCACTGGACGAACAGAGAAAGAGGAAGAAGAATGGTAGCTCTAAATTATGATCGTAAACAGTAAACGGTGAAGTAATTTGATGAAGCTCGAGCGAAGAAAGAAAAGCTTGTTACCTGAGCGATTTAGGAAGGTTTTGTAGTAAACAGAGAGAAAGAGAGAACCAAATACAGGTTCTTATAAGCTAAGCGTGTTAATAATACAATTCTAACCTATGAGCGAATTAAATTCCTGTTATTTGGCAGTTTGGTGATAGCTGTAGTCAGTTCCCTACTTCAATCTAAATACGCGGGTTCGTAGACACGGTGGCGTTGAACTCAAGATTTTGGCGCTAAAACGTTAATCTTTATCAATTTCCCTATAACGGTTTAATTTCAAATTAGAAGTCTTGGTTCGAAGTCTTTACTGATGTCTAATAGAATTTTAAATATAATTTGTTGCTGATTTAGTATTTATTTTTAATTTTTCACAAATAAAATATGAAAAAAAACTGTTGGGTTTTCAATTTTGTTATATTTATTCGTTCAGCTATAAACGTTATTCTTATTATATTATTTTTTTACTTTATTTTAATTATTGTTATTACAATATCTTACTTGGAAATAGATGCCTAGTATACCTAAATACATAGGATGGATCAACAGCAAAAAAGTTTATACATATACTTATATTATTTGTTGACCGTTAGATCTAAATATCCCAACAGTTAAAATTAAGTCTGACACATATAATTAATGCAAAACCATAATTAATGTATATGTTAAATTTAATCTCAACTATCTATAGTGTTTAAATCCAAGAGTCATCAAATAGTATAGAATATGTGTAAACTTATAGTGTTGTTGATCTATCCCTATGTGATTTTTTATACTAGATATCTAATTAAGTAGTTATTCAAATTAATGGTTAGTAATTAAATAATACAAATTGTGAAATGTTAGTTATTTCATTCGAAGCCTACTAGTAACACTAACCTTATGACAAGAAAGTTTGTGATTGTTGTATAATTTTACTTGATTTGAAACACATCACATAGACAACATATATCAGCCAAAGTTTCCAATAAAAGAAAAGATAAAAAAAAAGAAAAAATCTAACACAAAGGGAGAGGTACGAACTCGCAAATTGGCTAAAATCGATATCTATTGAACACGTAGAAGAAATGGTAGAACTGGGAACAAATATGTGGGGTACTAAAACAACATCGTTTAGGTAGGATAATAATAATAATAATAACAATAATAATAATAATAATAATAATAATAATAATAATAATAATAATAATAATAATAATAATAATAATAATAATAATAATAAATGAATTTCGTTATATTAATTATTGTAAAATTAGTATAGTATAATATAAGGAGAATGCCTTTATTTGACTTAATACCTTGATAATTTCCTGTTGTTTTCATAGTACCCTGAATTCTCTTTCTGTTGATTGATAAAGTTAAGTATAATAGCATACGAATTCTTAAAGTTTAGCCTATTAACCCATTATTATCCTTAAGTTTAGGGATTGAAAATAAATATTAAAATAATAATATATTTTTTATTTTATAACAAATTAATATCTAATTTATAAATTATCTTCTGAATATAAATTTATTTAAACTTCGAATTTCTTTTTTAATATGATATTTATATATTGAAAGATCAATAATTAATATTTAGATAAATATATCATGTTTGAAAAATTCAAAATTTAGATAAATTTTTATCACTACTTCAAAAAATGCCTATGTTGACTCGAATTCTATGTCATGAACAATTTATCTTAACTTTTAATTTTGTGTTAACATAAGTCACCTAAAGAATGGGTAACACATTTTAAGTGTCAGGATATATAACTCTTTGATTATGTGTCAAGACATAGTAATACAGGATGTATCAAGGATCTAGTTCCTATATACACCTCTTGCATTTATTTGTCAGAGACTAGTGACATATTTAAGTTGTTCTAACACGATGCATGTTGTTGTATCATGAAGAATTTGGTTTAATTGGCATTTATTGACATTTGTGCATAAGATTTTCTTGATATTTTTTTATTGGCCTATTATGATTAACATAATCTATGCCATCTTCAAAATGGCATTCAACAAATAAAACATACACTACATAAATCCCAAATGGGTAATTTGTAACCTCATTCAACATCACAACACTAAAATCTGAAATTTGCATCTCATGTACAACATTTTCAAATTAACTTCCTCCAATCTCAATTACCAGCCACAACATCCCACATGTCAAACTGCTATTATTCCACAACACAAAATCTACAACCAACTACAAACTAATACAAACTTATCCTACTCAAAGTTGTTATCCAATAAATAAACATCAAAGTTATCATTTGTGATTGAAAATAAATTCAGGAAACAATTACTTATGTTTATGCCAAACTGTCGGCTAAAATGAAGTTGGCAACAAAATTTGCCCATGCCATTCGAGTATCATCCATCTCTTCTTTGCAATATGTCTCATTCCTTTTGAACTACAACTTGAATAACATAAACACATGAATTAGAGACCAAAAAAGTATCGTAATTAGATATTGTAACCATGAATAGTATATTTCAAACACTTACATCCTCCACTAGTAAACACTTATCATCCATCATATTTGCAATATATTGCATTATGTAATACCCACACTCAACTAAACCTAATTGTTGTAGGGTTTGTTTGACATGGAAATTAATGATATTTGTAATATATACTAAATGGATACATGAGGTCACATATATATACACAAGATTATGACATGATTTTTAAATACCTTCTATCTTTGTTTTACAGCCCTCAACAGTGAACATTGTAAGGCTCTGGTACATAAAAGTTTGGACATACTTAGTTCATATATTTATACTATTAAAAAATCATAAAAATAGAAGTCATTTTCACTCTCACTTACGTGTCGACTAGTTCTAAGATATCTTCACACAATTATCCCCTTAAAGGGTCCAAATAGTATGCTTCCTTGCTTGATGGATACGACCACCCAAGGGAATCTGCATATGATCTGACATTATATGGATGCAAAAACACAAATTCAACATATTTTCTAAAAAATAAAAGCCATACCCTAGATTATACGGCATGAAAATTAGTTGGTAATGCCTTGATTGCTCCAATCTAGTTGTTATTGAGTGACATCAGTTATTACACGTCTTTATGGCATGTGTTCTGCTCGTAATTGATACACTACCAGGATAAATGAATCCAAATTTCCTTGTCTAGCCTTCTTTCTTCCTTTTATCATCCAAGTACCTATTGGAAACAGAGAAAATACAAAATCAGGTTAACAATTGCATGCTATTTGAGTTCAATAGGCAGCAAACTTAAAAAAAAAACATAAAACATACAATTTTCTACTTATGCAATCCATAAATGCATGCTGTTCGCATTCGTTTCTGTCATATAAATAATGGCATTGCATTCATCCTTCCCAACATAAGTTGTATAAGTTCGTCCATACATGTCATTGTCCAATGCATATGGAATATATCTGTTAATTGATAATAATTGATCGCACATCTTTGCAAACAACTGTATCCTACTAGGCCTTTTCATATCATTACCTCTGCACTTCTTGTTCTACACATTGGAATCAGTGGTTTTGTATTTTGTTTAGGTTTGGTTGGACTTTTTTAGTTTTCTTCAGGATAGGTGGCCTTCGTTCATCTACTGTGTCATCATTTGCGCTCTCAACATGCCTTAAAGGGGATTCAAAAACCCTCATTTTTGCTATTGGTTACTGTTGATGCTGTTCACTTACTTTCCTTTTAGTCTTTGACCACTTATTTGCTTATAACAACACGAGCAAATAGTATTGAATGAATTATATATAGTAACTAAGTTGGAAACGAAAACCAAACACAAGTTTTTGTATCGAGGCATCTAAATTAGTCACTTATTCCTCCTCCCCAACGTTCTCAGCTTTCTGGGTCTCATGTCTTTCCTTTTCATCTTCCTCATCTTTTCCATTTTCTTAACTGAATACTTTTTGGCCACTTGAGCTCAAGACTGAAAAATGTTTAAATTGGAAATTTTTACAAAGCTGATCCAATTGTGCATTAAGCTCAGCAAACCTTTGATCGTTAAGTCTTCTCTTTCGTTTGTAAAACTCGTTACCATAGGGCGTGTTGAAGTACATCGAAAGGGTTATAAATTTCTCCACCCCTCATAGCCTAATACTTTTATTTATACTTTTTTCTAAGGACTAAGCTAATATATTATTCCGATCATAGCTCACTAAAGAGCCACTTTTTTGCTTTTCAGACAACTCATCCTATATAATTCCAAAAATGCAAAGGATGTAATTACCATCGGTGAAAATTAGACATAAACGGTGTTGAAAATTTCGCTCTTTATGATCATAAAATTCACTAAAATTTACAATCTTTTGCACAATAGGCAACACACACGAATCATAGCCTCAATTTTTCAGTTGACAAGCTTTTTTCCATGCAAGGTTCCTGTCGATTTAGTCTTCCAAAAGTCTTATTTCTGCCATCTATAAACAACATAGGACATTTACTTTTAACATTAAACCCATGCATAAAACTCAATAATATTGGTAAGTTAATAATTGGATGATATAAAATGAACTTTTGTTGAATAAGGCCAACGTATCCCTTTCTACTAACGTATAGTTATATATGTTCAGTGCCCGCTTTCTTGGGCCGATGTACGAATTCTACATAATTAAAACCACTATGTTAATCTAAATATCCATATTAGACAAAGCTGAAAAAAATAACACAAATTGTGAACATAAATCGCAAAGTCCTCGGTTAGTCGATTTGCCATAAATTGTTCCCAATGTGCTTGTCTAATGAAGCTATACTACAGCGGAGACTTCTTTAACCTCTTCAGATTGTCCTTGTAAGGTAGGATATGTTTACTTATCAATGTGTACTTAAAATTCTTGAACGCAATGCTCAATGTGTTGAATACTTGCTTCTTACTCCTTACGATTAATTAATATCTTTCTTGGAATGAGAATGAAATGAAAAGTAGCAAATGTAAACTACTTGAAATAAATTCGACTTAATTGAGAATAATGCAAACCAATTAAAGATAGATATTATATTATATCAATCAAGCAACAAATAGAAAGACAAGAGTTTGTCAGGGTTAGACATACATATGAACAAACTATATATATAATAATAAAGGTAAGTTTAGGGTATTAAGCACACAGTCTCGATGATGTATATATGGATGAATGCATATTTGGTAAACAATAAACACATCCATCTAGGTCAGAAATAGATCATCACAATGGGAAACTTAACAAAAAAGTTAAAATATCAAGGTGTGAACAGAACACCAACAAAATTCCTATAGAGAAAAGAACGAAATGAAGAGAAATTATCTTTCACATATGCCACATGTTACATGGATTTGCTAGTTGGATATACTGACCTTTAAATAAACTTAACCCCTATTATAAGGAGCTAAATACCAAAAATAAAAACCATTAGAAAATCTGTAAATCTGTATCAGCTATTTAAGAGATCGAATTTTCAACTACAAGATATAGGATTTATAATCCAGAATAAGAATTTATAAATATTTTCTTGAAGCAGCGAATATATATAGTACAATACCATGTAATTTATTCTTAGAAAAAAAGAACAAATTTGGAAACTATAATCAGATTTTTCTTTTCTTCTTAAAAAAAAAAAATCATATACCTAAAGATCAAGATTTGAACATGTTCATCTTGCTAGGTTAGTCAAAACCTAGAAATGAAAGAATATAAAGTATTTGAAATCACAAAGCAAAGCTTTTAACCAATTTCAGTTATTGAAATAAAAATAAGTAAATAAATAAATACAGAAACAGATCGATTTAGAAATCAATTATTAAGCATACTTGGAAACTTTAGGGATTGCAAATTATGGCTTGTTTGGTTATTATTAAACAATAAAGGAATGTAAAATTCAATTGTCTTAGGATCCAAATAGAAGTAGTGAGAACACTAGTAATTTAACATCATATGCATCATTTTAAGACCAAATACTCAGCAAATCGATAGGGGATTGATCCAAATCGCTTAAACTTCACAACAAGAATACTTATATATGTTCAAGTTCTAATTTCTCATGATCCAAACCAAATATAACAGAAAGAACAGTAGTAATTCAATGCTTTACCTTTACAAACTCCCATAGTTGTTCCTTCATCCATAGAGGTACTAATCTCTAATCTTTGTATGTTTGTGAGTATGTAGAATGGATGGATCTCACATACTTGATGTATAATTGCACCTATTCAGTGTTCTCCAATACATACAAATGGGCTAATTGTAATGTTTTTGCATCAATGACTTATACAAGTCCACTAGATAAATGTCTCTTAATTGACATTATATCCTTATGCGTAAAGGAATGTCCAATTGAATGAAAGTTGGTCAAATACTTGGCACAAAGCTCCATTGCTTCTTTAGAAATATAATATTTAGCTATACAATTTTCGAGCCGATTGCATTACCCAGATAACCTTTGAGTACTTCTATAAATCTCTCAAATGGATACATCCACTTAAGATAAACAGGACCATATAGCCTTACTTTATACACAAGATGGACTGTTAAATAGACCATAATATCAAAGAAGGATAGTATGAATATCTTTTCAAGGAAGGACAATGTTTCAGCAATACCATGTTCCATTTCATCTTATTTCATTGGATCAATCACCGTGCTACATAAAGCATTAAAGAAGATGCATAAATGAGTATTTGCATGTTAACATGTTTGGGCAAAATAGACCAGATTACTAGTGGTAGTAGCTGTTGCATCAAAACATAACAATTATGGGACTTAAGATGCTAAAGCTTTAACTCAGTAATGGAGACAAGGTTCTTAAAGGATAAATAATAACTATTGGGAGCCTTGATATCTATTAGTGCTTGGCAAAATTGTTTGTTTTCTTCTTTAGTTAGTGTGTAGCATGCTGGAGGTAAAAATGTACGCTTATTATCCATGGCATCAAGTGCCAAGTCAGTCCTCATGCCCATGTGAACCAGATTAAGCCTTGGATTTATCCTATCTTTAGTTTTGCTCGAGATGTCAAATAATATATCATATATGTTTTCACACATATTTTTCTCCATATGCATAACATTCAATAGATTATGCACACAAAGGTGTTTCCAGTATTCTAACTTAAAGAATATGGACTTCTTCTTCCAAAGTTCATGGTCATCACCATCATTCTTCTTCTGCTTCTTTACTCTTATTTTACCCTATCTAGTACAAAGTTGATCAACTTTTCTAAGATTTTCTCCCCATTCAATGGTAGAATAGGGGATTTGAACTTCTACTTACCATTGAAAGCTTTCTTTTGTCTTCGAAAGAGATGATTAGGTGGTAAGAATTGTCGATGCCCTAAATATACATTTTTCTTACAATGTTTAAGCATGACAGAGTAAGTGTCTTGCCCACAATACAGACAAGCACAATACCTTTTAATGTTGTAGCCAGACAAATTACAATAGGCGAGGAAGTCATTAATGGTCCATATAAGCATAGCCCGCAAGTTAAAGAACTCTTGTTTATAGACATCATATGCCTCAACACTAACATCCCATAATATCTTCCAATCATCAATTAACGGTGCCAAGTACACATCAATGTCATTCTCAGGCTATCTTGGACAAAAAATTATCATGAATTTCCTTTTTGTACGCAACTATGGTAGAAAGTTGTATACTACAAATATAACAGGTCAACAACTATATGTAACATTAAGGGAATTGTGTAGGTTGATTCCATTGGTAACTAGGGCAAGATGAAGGTTCCTAGGATTAGACCCAATAGTTGGCCATTTTTCATCAACTAACTTCTATAAAGGTGAATTAGTTGGATGTCTAACCTTCCCATTACTTACCCTCTCATATAATTGCCAAGTTAAGTCTTTGGCAATTTGTAGGGATTGAAACATTCGCTTAAATGCAGGGATTGGAGGGAAATGCCATAACACATTCGCAGGAACCCTTTTTCTAACATTATTAGAACCCATTTGTGTTTTTCACTCGATTTACCACATGTAGGGCACTTCGAAAGGCTTTTATACTAATTGCAATATAGTATGCAATCATTCGAGTAAGCATATATTTTCTCATACTCTAAGCCTAAGAATGATAAAGTTTTCATTGCTTCATATATACATGGATGTAGGTAATAAACTGTCATCGGGTGACATATCTACTAAAAGTGTCAACAAATCTCCAAAGCTAGTATTAGACCACCGATACTTCCTTTTCAAGTTATATAACCTAACTAATGCGGAAATTTTGGTATATTTTGTGTAACTTGGGTACAAAATTTTTTTGAATCTTCATGTAGTTTCTTAAAACCCTTAGGATTTGTATCATAATATTTGTAAGCATCATGGATCATTTCTACAATATCACTGAAATCAGGGCCTATAAATTTAGTATTAAAATGATCTTCAACAAATCTAATTATTGTACAAGGTTTTTCCTCTCCATGCCAAGTCCATGTCTTGTAAGTTACATAAAAACCATTCACCAAAAAAAAAGATGTTTAAGTTCAATATGTGGTAGAAGTGTTAGGTTTTGACATTTTGAACATGGACATCTATGGATGGAAAATTTTTGGAGCGTTTAACCACGAATTCTAGAAATTGGGTGACACCATCATTATATTCAAAAGATGTCCTATCACATGACATCCATGACTTGTTTAGGTTCATTTTTCCAATACCTACTACCAAACAAATAGAATTGACAACTATAAAATAATCCTTCAAGTTAACAAACTAAAGCCTTCACAACATAGGGGTAGGATGTAATAATCCAAAAGAACAAGAAATACAAAGTGCATAATAATTAACATTTAATAATCACAAACAACAATCATAAATATAAATTATCATATCGCCGCTCATAAAAAAAATATTGTATAAAAATTGAGTACTATTTCACACCTCATGTAAATAAAATATTCATTATTTACATGCCATATTTTTAGCCTCATTTATAAGTGGCCCACAAATTTATTATTATTATATATATATAAATCCTCTCAAATAGTAATGGTTCACCACTTAGATTATTAATTATTCAGATTGCAATTTAGAATCATAAACAGCAAGGAAATTAAAACATAGACAAGATTCGACTTTAATGGATAGAATACATTGCTAGTGCTCCAGTAATAATACCAATACGGAAAAAATTATTGAGGTGAGTTTAATTACCATACTATATTAACATACTATAATGCCAAAATGAAAGAAACACCATTATAATATATTATTGCAACAAAATCTAGTTTAAAATTAAACTAACCTTTTTGCTGCTTAATTGCTTAGTTGTGCTAGCTCCCAAACAAAAAATATTCAATTAAGCAAATGTTGCACAAAATATAGCTTTCGTAACACAACGTATTTCCAACTTTAACAAAAAATCAGCCATTATAATCATATATGCAAAAGAATGAAGAGTATTTTGTTCACTTATTGCTTGAAGGCCCATATCCGTAGACATTTAAGTCAATGACATGTTTCTATTATTTATCAATTTTGATTTGCACGAAAATCACATGTTAAAATGTGAACTTGGTCTTTGGAAGAGAAGTATAAATAATATCAATATATAGTTCAGTTAATTAATTAACAAATAAGTGAGGTTTGAATTGACATAACAAGAGCCACAAAGAGCTAAATCCAAACAATCCTAGTTTCAGTATACATAAATAAAGATTTGAATAGCTAGTTAAGAGACATCTCTATATATAGACTATATTTCTCATTCATTCTAATCTGTATACTTCTTAAGAGTCTTTTGTTCTTGTGCTTTGAGCTTGTTTATTATACATGGTTTTCCAAGACTTACACATATTTCCTCTAAGGTAAGCAATTTTTCATAAAGGTTTCTTAGTTGGAACTCTTTGAATCAAATATTGATGAAACAAAACATGAATGGTTTAGACAAATGTCAAATAATTAATAGAGCTTCTCAAGCCTTAAGGTAACACATGTATTGTCTCCATTGCACTCTCTCACACACATATGAACAACCCACAACTTCCCTCTCTATATATAATAAAAAGGAATAATTATGGTGTAAGAGTAGTAATGAGTATGCTAGAAAAGGTCTATAAACTAAGATACGCAATGATTATGCTTAGGAAAATTGTCAATTGAGTACCAGCCATGGTTCATGTTAAAATCAAGCAGAAGCAGATCAGGCAAATTAACATTCTTTGAAAATCAAGTTAATACACATCTATGATTAACCAAATGGTTACCACGTCATACATTACACTAATTAACAACAACAAATTCAACTAAGGCAAACATTGAAGCTAACAAAGTGAAGCAAAATGCCTACCTCAATCAAAGCAAATAGTATAGTCGATCAGGATTCTTTATATCGACAAAAGCAAAATGTGACAGAAGAAGGTTAAGAACTTGTAAAGTAAAGTAAACGCTTGGCTCTTTGCAAGAGAACTAAGGTCAATTGAGGAAGAAGCCAAATTAAGGTTTACGAGGACGAAGGTTGAGGAAGAAAAGGGAATAAATCAGCTAAGTGTAAGAAGGCCTTCTCCATCTTTTATATTTCCCACAAAACAACGACGCCTCAACTTCATCATGCGACATCATTAATTTAAGCCACATTTTTCCTAATGCATGGATGATGATGATAAATTCATCGGCGTCACTTTTACAAGTGGTGAAATTCAAGTGATAAAAACATATCACAAATGCATGACACATTTTATCATGTGTCAATCATGTATCATAGTTCTCGAAAAAGGTAAAATGTGTCAAACAATTGACATGAGTGCTTGATACAAAAATTAAAAGTCAAGACTCACTTATCAAGATAGCCCAATTTTCTTGTAGTGCATTCAAAGAATAATTTATAATATTTTATTTATTATTTAATACAAAAAATATTATTTATATTGACTAACATATATCAGAACAATAAATTTTAAAAAAATATATCATCACTATTATATGTACAAATCTATCTATATAAATTAATATGATAATATTATATCATATTATTACATATTCCACATTTTCATAAAAATTTTTCGTTTGAAGTACTTTTTAATTATGGAATGTATTCTTTAGTTTAAAATATCATTTTTGTTATGTAAAACTCATTATAGTTTCAAATTCTGAAAAACAGTTAATGAAATGTGAGTCCCTAAAATTTTACCCATTAACTTAATTAGTCTTATTTAATAATTTCAAAAATACTCTTAAAAGGCCCATTTTATTAAAAAATAACGATTATATCTTTATTTAATAGTAGTTAGCTAAAAAAAATAAAATATTAAAAGCATAATTTATTTTATTTATTTTCTAATACTTGTATAATATTAAATTGTTAATATATTGTAAAATGTTATAATTATACTATAGTACAATATTTATGATATATATTATTAGTACTGTATTATAATATATTTGATTTATGGATTAAAATTTATTTATGAATTATAAATATTTTATTTGTAGATTAATATTTATTTATGATTTATTTTATTTGTTTTCTAATACCTAATTAATATTCAATTGTTGATAAATGAATTCATATTTTAATTATAATATAATAATAAATAGTTATATTCAATGTGCTATAAAATAATATATATTATTATTTTAATATTTATTTTCAATTAGGAGTGGAAAATTATTTTTTGGCTAATTACTATATATAAGAGTATCATTGTTATTTTTTAAGAAATTGAAATTTTCATAAGTATTTTTGAAATTATTAGGATTGTTTAAGTTAATAGGCCAAATTTTAGGGACTCACATGTTAATAGAAGAGGGATTTGGGATATTATGAAAATAATAAGAGGGTATCGGGATATTAGGTCAAATAATAGAGGGGAATCAGGCATTCTACCTATAATATAATACATGTTTTTTAATGAGAAGAGGATGAAATTAAAGAGAAAGAGTTAGAATATAATACATGTATTTTAATGAGATAAGGATGAAATTAGAGAGAAAAAGTTAGAGTAAGATTTGAATTTGTAATATTATAATAATAATAATTTAAGCATGTATATAATAACGAAGAGATGAGAGAGTTTAGAGTAATATTTAATTAATTTGGTGTTGGTAATTTTGCTTAGGTAGAGGCAGATCATTGACATGGAGATGGAGTTGAAGTCAAAAATTGAAGAGAAGTTGAAAATTGAAGAGATGGAGAAGAAGTCAAAAATTCAATAGATGAAGATGCAGTACTCAAAGCTGAAACTTCAAGAAGAAGATGGAGTACTCGAAGTTGAAAATTTTATGTCTCCTTCTTTCCTTGAAGAAGAATATCAATAAACAATGTAAGCTATTGTTGCGGGAAAATTCAAGCTATTGATGCAAGAAAACTTACTGCCCCCGGTGAGGAAGAATACTAGGTGATCTGGTAGCGAGGTAGATTGTCATGCTTAGAAACCTGAATTTGGTCACAAGGAAATGTCCAAAAACTGCTATATGTCCTTGTAAGTTTTCAAACAATTCATAACATAATCTTTCTCCTTGAATCCCAACTATTGAGCACATCTATTTGACTCGAGAAAGTCGTCCTAACTGAAACAAAATAAAATACGAAGTTAGAAGGGGAGCACTGAAGCATTTCAAGCGAGTCTAATCTAACACTTAAGTCAGTACTTTGAGGGGGTTATTTTGGCTTGAATGACCTTCTATCTTATATCATAAGAGGAAGGACATGAAAACGGTAATAACCATAGAAATCTCTCAAAGAATACAAAAAGAGTTAATGTGGTGAGGAAAGTATTAGTAATGTAGAAAATAGTAGAATAATGTAGTAAAATGCCAAAAGCCCATGGAGAAGACAAATATTCTTGAGTTTTAGAGAGAGGATTGAAAAAATAGAGAAAAATCTTTTTCAATATGAAGAAAAGCATGAATTTATAAAAGGGCATTCCTTGATTGTGATTGGCCGAGGAATGTTACCCAATTCCCTCTTACTTCTTACTTCATTTGAATAAATTTGATATTAAAATCTTCATTACCACAATAAAGATTTCCTTTTCCTTTCTTTTAAAGTTATTCCATTAACAAAGGCTTGCACATTATTGCATGGATAAAGATAGTGATAGAAATATGTGGCCATATAAAAATTTCTCTTCGATCAATTTGTAAAATCTGCTATTAACATTTTGGCAACAAAGCAAAAGAAGCACAGAATAAGCTGCCTGCAAGGCAAAATTGTGTGATAACCCAGAATTTAATTAAATGTACCGCAGTGATTATAAGGCCCTGATATCCACATAGAACACGCTCGTTCTTGTTTTCACTAGAAGAGGTTTTCAAGAATATGGAGGAAAAGTGAGAGAAATTGAGGAATGAAGAAGAAAAAAAACTGCTTCAGCTGGCTGATGATGCTTCGTGTAAGGTTTAATGTCATGTGAATAGTGGAACAAAATCTGAGAGGCCAAGGAGTTTTAGTCAGTGGACATGTCTTTGTTTATGTTTGACGTGTTCACACCACAAGATTAGATGAGATTAGATGTTAGAATCTTGATTACCATATCAATGATTTTCGCTTTCTTTCTTCTAAAGTAATTCCATTGACAAATGCTTTCACATTGCTACGTGGATAACGAGAGTGATAGAAACGTGTGGCCATATAAGATTTTCTCTTCGACTAATTCGTAAAACCTTTTATTAACATTTTGGTAGTAAAGCAAACGAAATGCAAAAAATGGTGCGCAAAAGCCACAATTATATGGATAACCCAAAATCCAATCAAATACCTCGAAATGATTAGAAGGCCTTTATACCCACAGAGAAAATGCCCGTTCTTGTTTTCACTTTGACCACCACCTTTACCTCTATGTACACCTCTGCATTTATAAAAAATCCTCTATCTTTGATGACCCAGGAGAAGTCATGACACTCTCACCTATATCTTTGAATTCTTAATATAAATTTTTCATTTACTTGTTAAACATAAAGGAATTCTTTTTTTTTTTTTTGCGTACATAAAAGCTTGATGACAATGATTGTGGTTAGTACCTAGACAGTAGATATTTATACTTGGTAATTATTGTAGTAGATAACAAATAAAATCAAATTATTGAAAAAAAAAAAGCGACATTGTTGGTTACATATTGTTGGAAGAAATAGCGATCCCTTCGTTAAACTACGTATGTCATCTTTGGTTGCCTTTATAACTTGCCTACTTTTAATTTCAACGACAAATCATACCTAAACAATGTTTATGCTAAACATTTAGTACTTTTTAAATAACAAAATAACTAAAACTACTTTACTCCAAATCACACTATAATCTCATTAATTTATAAATAGGGATATTTTCATATTCCTTCTCTGAGTTTTGAGATTATATTACTTAGATAATAAGAATTGATAATGTATCACTTACCTTCCCTTGATTGTTAGTCAAGCTAAATCAAATGATAATTTATTATAACGCCTTCAATTTATTTTAAAATTTAGAAAGTATTTGAAAAACCAAAATTTCCAATGAACAAAAAATTTAAAAAATAATCACCACATATTACTTGAAAGATAAAAATTTCTTTTGATGTATCTCAATTTAAATAAAACACGTACGATTCGAGCTTTTCCTTGGCTTCTCTTGAAACAAGCTTTTCTTTGGATGGGTCTTGATTTAGATAGTAATTCTTTCTCTTATGAATACATGCTCTTGTAAAAGATCTTGAGAAATCTTTTCATATTTATTTCCTATGTTAATTTTTTTTCTATAAATTTATGACATTTATCTTTTGTCCTTAAAGCTAACAATAAAATATAATTGCATGGGAGGTAACTGATACATTTCTAATTCTTTTTAAGTGATAGAACCTAAACCTCATGAGAGAATATGATAACATCCATTTATACATATAAAATTCAAATCAAATGTCGAAGTCAGGATATCAATTTTTAAGCGTGATCGATGTACCAAGTTTCTAATCTTTTTTTATTTTTTATATATAATAATACTAATATGAATTTAGGATAACCGTAACTTATAATTTGTAAAATATAAAGGTATATTATATATTTAAATAAATAAGTTTATCATGGCATAGCCGGAAGCATGAATGATTCATTGTCCTTAGCTAATATTAGTGTGATGAAGGTATATTATATGCTATAACACACACAAACACACACACATAAACACCTTTTGAAGCTAGTTACAGAGAATAAAATTTGTCATGCTTTGTGAAGTAATTCCAATCAGAGATAGGGCAATTACCAGAACTTAAGTTTAGGGCCTTCAATTATCCAAAAAGAAGAGAGAATTTATAGGCCAAGATAAAGTTTTCATGTGGATGCATGAAAAGCAACGTCAGCATTTGAGTCGTGGATCAATTTGCAAAGGTGCTCTTTAGATTTCATGCCTTGGCAGATATTTTGTAGGTGTAGATAAGGGGAGCAATATTACCACCCAAAGAGTCTTGGATGGCTTCTAGTATAAATCGGCCTTGATATAGCCAAAGCTTGTGATATAGATTGGTTTTAAGCTTCTTATGGTTTTGTGATAGTTTCTGGAGGACAAGGTTCTGATCCATTAACAATCCTGATAAATCATGTCCAAATAGCAAGTTAGTGAATTAAGACCTCCATGAGGTGTTGTTCACTCTTCTAGAAAGTTTGAAAGGGATTTGGTGTGTTAGGGATTTTTAATGGTTTTGATGATGCAAAAAGTAACACAAGAAACTCGTAGCCAACGCATGCATAAATCCATTGTCTTTAAGAAAATTTCTACCCTTCTGGGACAATATCTTAATACAAACAAGTTTTATATATCAATATTCCATTCAAGATGCAATGGGTGTTAGTTTTATAAGGTTGCAATCCCAAATATAGAACCCTTGAACAATACAAGTATTATTCTCTAATAAGTTTGGGGAATGACGGGAAATTAAAGATTGGAAGGAAATTTTCTAATATTTCTTCATATCTATATGGCCAAAATATGGCATATATTGATAGGAATTTGTATAATCTTTCATTTAGAATATGTTTTCCTATAACACCATTTTATTTATTATTTAACTCCATAACTTCACCATATTTAGATATGTTAATATCGTTATAATAATAAATATATTTTGAAATATTATTTATATTTATAATATAGAAAACAATCCCCCTCCATTTCAAAATATATATTAGAAAAATATTTAGAATTCAATGTATATGTTCTAGAGCTCTACGAACTAGTTATTAGACAACTAATCATGGCTTATAAAAATTTAGTAAAACATAATTAGGTATAAGGTCAATAGTGTAACAAGTAACTTGTTATTACACTTATAAGCCTATTTCATGGGATCTCCAATCACATAGGTGGTTACCATCACTTTTGTTTTTGTTCTAAGCATTCTCTCCTCTACAGCTTTTGAAACCACAAATCTCTTTAATGGTTTTGTCAAAAAATTGGCCAAAATTAAGTGTCACATTGTCATTTAAGTGATCTTATCATGTCTTTTTTAAGACTTTTTATTTGATTGAAATGATTTAAAGATCGAGATACACATTTTATTTTTTAAGTTGAAAGCTTTTCAGCATACTTCATCTCCATTAAAAGCATTCCAATATCAATATATCACTTTTCACCATTCTATTTTAATAATAGAAGATTATCACATTTCATACTAGTGGTGCCTTTTTTAAATATTTATTTAATTACCTATATAACAATCAAATAGTCTACTTGAAGACTAAAATTATTCATTATTTGTCAAAAACAAAAAATATATACCAATAATGCCTATAATACATGAAATCATATTTCATATAATTGTTTGTTAAATATAAAAGGCTTCTATACATATTGTTTTTAATAATAATTCCTCCTCATAATTTAACTAGTAGTGATTAACCATGCATAATCTCTTTTATCTCATTCATGCTAGTAACCAATACAATATTTTTAACTAAGTTACACCAATCGAAACTAGCAAGCAAAACAAGTGTACACTTGTAAATTAAGGTCTAATTAATAAATATGTTAATTAAGTTCAAAATCATAACAACATTATTATCAATTATATATCTTAATATCATCACATCAATGCACAAATATTATGCCAAATATGTTCAAAAGTATAAATTATTTAGTAAAGACTTTGCTCGATTATATTGAAAATAATCCAATATTGTTAGGGTCACTAGAAGAAATACCAACAAAAGAGGAGTTCAAAAGGAGAACCTTAGCTCTAATGCCATGTGAAAGAAAAATATATATTTTATATTTCTTAAATAAATTAATATAAATAGAAAGGGTACCTTTGTATAGGCTCCGCAATTTTGATAAAAAAGGAAAGAAAATATGCAAAAAATAAGAAATATTTTCAAGAAAAATGTTCTAAGAAACGTGCAAGTATTTGGATGATAATGATAATAAATATTCTAATAATAATAATATTATTATTATTATAAAATGGTTAACAAATAATAAATTGAAAACCCAAATTTTTTTTATTTCAAAAACTAACAAAAATTAATAAGAATAACAAAAAATTATGCTTACAAGAATAAAGACAAAAGAGATAAATAAACTTTCATGAAGCTGGAATAAGAGTTAATTCTTTCAAACAAGTTACTTAGAATGGCTAATAGAAATAAGAACTCTTTGAATCCATACTCATACTATACTGCAATTGCAGACCTGCTATCAGACTTATATTATCATATTGTCCGAGCTACAAACAACAAAACACAAAAGGGCTTGCTAAAATAATTAAAAATATATATTCAAATAATAATATGCATATAAATATTAATTTTAACTTTGCAAATTAATCACCCCAAACTCATTCTTATTCTCACATATGATTAGCTTTCATACCATCATATTTATTTGTTTATTTTTATAAAAGTTTTGGATAAAAGGAAAAATCTCACTTCACAAAGCATCAAACCCTTTCTGCCTACTATTTTTTAAACTTAAAATGGTAGAGCATCAAGTGCTTCCCGGACAACTGGAACCACATCTAAAAGCATACCATCAAATTAAGTTGTTTACTTATATCAATATCTTAACAATATAATTTTAATGGAACTCATATTCTAGATTAAGTTAAATTGTGGACTGTTAAAAAGTTTGCTATCGTAGTTATTGTTCCCTTTGGTCATTATGCCAAGTGAATGGGAACAGAAGATTATTTAATATTACGAAGTGGGATATTATAATAACAATAATTAATATTTATTAAAAAATAAATAATATAATAAGAATGATATTTATAGTTTAACTAATATTAAATATAATAAATTGAAAAGTAGCAATTTTTTTATAATTTATTTGTGAAAAAAATTAAAAAAATGATAAATCAACAACCAATAATACTTACCAATTATATCTACAAATCCGCGTATTTAGTTTGAAGTAGGAAACTTGTAACTGATATCCTAACCGCCAAATAACAAGAGTTTAATTCACTCTAAACTAGGTTAGAATTGTATTCATGAATATTTATAGCTTGTAAATACCTGTGTTTTATTCTATCTGTCACTCTGTTTCCTACAAAACCTTCCCTAAATCGCTGAGGTAAAAAGCTTTCTTCTGTTTACCTTTATAATTTAGAACTGCGTTTCTTCTTCCTTTACCTCTATATTCGTTCAGTGAAATCAATTCAGAGACAACCATAAGAGAAATAGAGAAATCGAGTACCCACAAATGGAGAAAGATTTGCTGCGTCTTGCTGAGGATGCCTTGAAAGCTGCAGAGAGTGCTGCCAATGTCGACGACGGATTCTCTGTCAACAAACACCCTGAAGTTTGCCGATGCGTTGCATTGTTGAAGAAGCTCAAAGAGTTTCCGGTGAGCTATGATGTTCTGGTTTCAACTCAAGTCGATAAACGGCTTCGACATCTCAGGAATCATAACAAAGAGAAGGTCCGATTAATGGCTAAATGGCTGCTTGAGATTTGGAGCACAACAATCAAAGACGGTTTATCAAGAAAGCAAAAGAGAGGTGTAAATGTAATCCCAATTACATCAACGAAGTCCAGAAACGATGAGGCCTGCAGAAATAAGAGAAAACGTGACGGGGAAGAAGATGGAGTTGAGAAAGAGGAACGGGCTTTTAGCTGTTTCAAGAAACCATCAAGAGAACCTTACGTTTCTAACCAAACGGTAACTGTATCGATCGAGTCTTTGGATGCTTCCCGTAACAAGGTTCGAGAAATTCTCGTGGAAGCATTAAGGAAAGTTAGAGGGGAAGTTGCTGGTGAAGATAATGAAGAGACGAAGGAGAAAGTAAGAGCTTGTGACCCAGTTGCAGTTGCCGTGTCAGTTGAGTCTGTGATGTTCAAGAAGTTGGGGCCATTTAATGGGGCAAAGAAATTCAAGTACAGATCGATCATGTTCAATATAAAGGATCGAAAGAATCAAGACTTCAGAAGGAAGATTCTTCTTGGAGAAGTGAAGCCAGAGATAATTGTTGGTTTGACCACAGAAGAGATGGCAAGCAATGAAAGGCAGTGTGAGATTAGGCAAATTAAAGAGAAAACTTTTTCTAGGATTCAGGAACCAGTAAAGGAGGAATCAGTAGGAAAATCAGACAACGAATTAGTGTGGGTGGAATCGATGTGGTGATGAAAGCAGAGCAGGCAGGCAGGCAGGCAGGCAAGAATAAGTTTGTCCCTCTTTGTTTTCCACGTTTATTTTAGCTATTAGAAGACTGTTTCATTCTTTGTTTGTAGTGATGTTTAATGCTGTTTCCACGTAAAATTTACCTTACATTTGTAATAAAGTTCTTTGAGAATGGAATATGATACAAGATGATTAAGTGTTTTCCAGCTGGCATCTATTTTTGATTGAACTGATCTTCATTTGGTGGACCTGAAGAAGTGATGATGATATAACAGGTGGACTGAAGCTTTTATAGTTTGTGTTTCTGGGAAAGTTTTATCAGTCCAATCTCTTCTCCCTTGGAAATTCGTTTACATTCATCAATTTTCAACTATTATGCTTTTGTGATGATTGTGAAAATATTTTGCAATAAATTAACCAACCCACTTCATGATAAAATCGAGATTTCAGTTTTTAGATCCGAAATGACAATGTTAGATATTATTAACGCACATCTTTCTGATCCCGTTGGATAATCTGTTAAAGTTGGTTATAATTTAACTCTCTAGAGAGCAAAATCAGGGATTCTAAGGTCTACATTATTTCTAATTGAAAGGCATAGTGTAATGTAGTTTAGAGTCAGAATTTTCAATTACAACAAAATTAGATTGAAGGCACAGCCTGTACCCTACCTCTGAAACAAGCCCACCTTGAATCCATTTCAGCAATAAAATCAGTACCAACTGCAATAAATTTTTGCCTGAAATCTAAACTTTGTGTCCACAAGATCAAGGAATTTGCAAGAATATTTGGTGTATAACTCCGATTTCATTTACTAGTTTCTTTTCAAGCACCATGAAAAGGTAGAATTTGCATATTTCCACATGAGCGAAGTCTTCATGTCTCTCCTGTAACTTGCAAAAACAAAGAGACCAAATGAAATATAAAGAGACAATGATAATCTTCAACACGCGTCTAATTCTTAGACTTAATTCATTTTATTGTATTTCTAGTGCCTCTCCAAGCACAAAATAACATTTATCAATTTCAACGACTATGAAAACGAACAGGTACTCTTCAATACGAACAAAGAAATATGAAGTATTTAAACAATTCAGTCTCATTATCTTAATAACTCAGGAGACGGATGCTTCCTCACCATCAAATTTCAATATCTACACATGAGCTCTGATGGGTTTTTAGCTCAACCTCCTGACTTTCAAGAGAGACATGGTGCTCCGAAAGACTAGAGATTTAGTGGCTGGTGGGGTTCAGGCCATTACTGGATCGTCAAGAAGCAACATGTTGTATATGCAGTCAAATCACGTAAGAAATAATTCATCTGTAACAAAAGCAGAATTAACAGTGTGAAAAAAATTCAACCTTCACAAGAACACACACGTTTTGCCTGTTGCGGTACTCGAATCTACTCCGAGTTGGGCTGCAATTAATGGACAAGTCTTACCCTAAAAATGTAATTGAATGTTGTCCATTGAAGTTCCTGAATCCTTCAAAACAAGGTTATCCCTCCTGATATAAGATCACAATCATCCTAAGGCAGCATTGTTGCGAAATAAAATTTTTTTTTAATCCACTTTAATAAATTCCCGCACGACAAACTGTAGGAAAGGCTGAAACGCAGATCCAACTCACTCGCCAATAGGCGAGATCATATCCCCTTGCCTATTATGTAATTATGTTCTACTTTTTAAGCAAATTTTTGTTCAACTTTTGAAGAGTACTAGAAGAAACTTGAGGTAGCTGACGCAATATGTTGAACAACATGTATATTATTTTGAAAATATACGGACCATATGCCCAAAATCAAGGTGATTTGTAGTAACTAAATTTACCATAGTATACCTGGAAAATTCATTTCTTTAAGCACTTCAAAAATTGAAAATCATATATGTGGGTGTCAATTTCCCACACAAGTGCTCATATTTTCTGGGCTACAAGCAACCAAACGTAAAGGCAACTGCCCAAATGAACTACAAATAATATAGATGCAGAAAAGACCACCATTAATTCAAAATTGAAAATACCGAATTTATTATCTTAGTTAATAACCTAAAATTCATTCTCATTCCCATCCTCACACACGTATAATCAAAATTCTCAATTAATACAATAACAAACAATTATATTTAGAGTTTTTATTCCTTTGCTTCTGTACTGACAACCATTGTTTGCTACAGAGCTTTCAATCATTTAAGAATTAGCCTTCCCTCAATCATTCATTCATCTAACCCCTTGACCACCAAAAGTTATCATTTTCCCTAATCTCTCATCAATCAACAAAATGCAACAAACCAGATCTTATATACTAGTTGGTTTCAAGTTCAGTCCTTTAGATAAAAAACTAGTTGAGTATTATCTTTACAGGAAGATTTCAGGACAACCCATCTCCTTTGTTGATTATATTGTTAAGAATGCGATATTTACAATAGGCATGAACTTGGGGAGATTTGAAACTTATATGTAGAACTTGTATTGATCACTGAAGATGATGATCTCTATTTCTATACCAAAAGAAGAAAAAGACTCCCAAGGGTTGTAGAATTGGTAAGTTTTGATAATTAAACAAAGAAAGTCTATACACCTATACAGAATATGTTGAATTCATAAGCTTCCCAAATGATTCAGAACATACTTGCAATACATATATAGCAAATTTGTAGCATATATAACCAAAATACATATATAACCAAACAAGCATTATTGGCAGTTCATCTCATAGCTAATAGTACTATATATGTAGTACTTCACCTTTGTTCTCACATTAATTGCTGAAGTAATCTTTTGAACTAGCATGTTCTCATATTATATATGTGTTTCATATAAAATATTATAATTAACGATGTAATAAAAATATGATTTTAAAATATTTGAATTAATTATTTATCTGAATATTTATTCGCTGTACCCAACACTTAGATTTTGAGATATATATATATATATATATATTAATGGCTTTAGGGAAGAGCATAGCGAAAGAGAGAAGAGAACGACTTGTGAGAGATATTTACTAAAGGAGAGAATGTTTATGTAATATTATTAATTATTTTTTCAATTAATGTAACATATATATAGAGTTGAGAATTTAAATAAATATAAAAGAAAAAACAGTAAAACAAAACACCATTTAAGTAGCATTTATTTCTCGATTGAAGTTTAAATAGATCTAAATATCTAAATCTAAATGGTTTATTTGTTTTTCTTAACTAAAATATAAATATGAATACATACGAAGAGATATACAATTGAAATTATTTGCATTTGTTAGATTCAACAAAAAAATACAAAAAAAAGACATTATACTTAAATAGAAAAAGTATTTAAAAACAGTGACTTTTTGATTTAACGTTAAGGATTTGGATCATCTACTTTTTTTTTTCCTAGATTGTATATCCTTAATTTCAAAAGATTTACTAACATATATATAAGACTAATAAAATTAGCTAGTTTAGATTTTAAAGAAAGTCATAGACGAGACGAACATACATCATCATTATACACCCACCTAATTAATAATTCACATGGATATTTATTTTTGATAAATTCCATGAGAAAAAACTAATTTTAAATTAGCGAGGCTAATGGTGGGTATTCCTTGGTTGCAAATGAAATGCAAGTTCAAACCTATCAAAGAAAAAATGCAATAGCCTTAGTAATAAACATCAAAAGCATTCTAAACATAGAGTTTGTCAGTATATCTAACCAATAAAACACAACAAAGTTAGTAAAATTTGATTATAGACAAATTATAGATGTCAATTTCAAGTACAGGTGGATCGTGTCCAATGTCAATTGCCAAGGATCCAAACAATCAACATCGATGAAATTAAATTTATTATTTATTTTTTTCAAACTAAAATATACGAGAAATTTATTATATTTTAAAGTATCTTATTGCCATCTTAAAAGCCCTTTTACTTATTTTGGTTCTAAAAATAAAGAAAAACACGCATGAAGAATTATAATATTTGCCCATTAACATATACACTCTAGATATTTTAAAATTATTATCAGATATACTTTCTACTTTTAAAATATATAACACTTTTAATAATATAATTTATTAAATTTTAATTATTTTTCTTTTTCAATAAACTATTTTTATAAGTTCAAATAATATAAAATTGTGTTGAAATATGATTTAACTTTAGTCTTCCAAATATTTTTAATGCGTTTATTTTTCAAATTAAAACCAAAATTGGTCTCTAATTTTTCATTATTAGTCTAAGTACTTATTTGATTTTACTTCAATTTTCATTTTACAAGTTCATTATAATTTTTATGTTCTATTGAGTTTAGAAATTAATTGAATCTCTAATTCTATTAAAAAGAACTAATTTATGCTTTTATATGATGAAACATGAAGTATTTATTTCATTTGTTTAGGTATATATCAATTCAGTTATTTAATTGCATGAATTTGTAATGTTTGCGGCATAAATATATACTTTGTGGTTTTCTTGTCACAATCAATATATTCTCAAAGTCACACTTCATTTCGTTTGCTTTTTTTGTTTTGTGTGTTTATTTATTTTAAGCTATTAGCTTAATAATAAAATAAATGTATGTATAAAATATTTTGTTTGTGGGTGAACTGTTAAAATAAAATTTCTATTATTATTTTTCTAAAAAAATTAGATGAGATTTTGAAGGAAATTAAAATAAGGTTGTGTTTTATTAATGGAGCTTACTTGAGTAGAAAGTTAAGTTATATAAGAAGACATTAAGAATTACATTTAAAAAAAAACTATTTGAAATGAATGATACTCTTCATATCAAAACAGAAGATGGAAGATCAAGACGAGACAAAACTAAAGAAAATATGTAAAAGTTTACATTTAAAGAGTATTACAATATTATCAAAATTATCAAAAAATACTTAATAATTTTAAGGTTAAGAATTTTTTAATTTGTTTGAACCCCTTCCACCCGCAAAACAATGCATGTTGATACTTTCACCTCCTCTAGCTGTGTTGCTGTAGATTCTCAACAAACCAAAAAAGAGTCATGATATTTTCATCCAAATCTTTGAATTCGTTCAACAAAATTTTCAATTTTCTGGTAAATGTAATGTAATTCTTGTATAAACTTTCTATCTTTCTATTGGATATGTATAATAATATTAATAGAGGTATCAATTTTTGTTGGTATTCAATGTACCAAATTTTCATTTTTTTTATTTTGTATATATAATAATATTAATATGAATTTACCTATAAACATATTATCATGAGTTTCACAGTAATACCAACATTTCATCACACTTCATAATATTATAATTTTTTTTATTAAAAGTTTCGAATAACGAAAATAAGAAACATTATTCACAAAATGTCTAACCTTTGCACTTATTGTTATTTGAATTCAGAATAGTCTGAGAACATTAAGCGTGTTCTAAACTAGTTAAATTGCATCCAAGACGCATACTATAAGATTAAGTTTTTTGGTTAAAGATGTTAGCATCGTAATAATCACAGGTAGAATTGTAGAGAAACTCATCTTGTACATTAAATTAAATTAAATTAAATTGTGGAATATTAAAAAATTTAGTATTGTTGTTCTTATGATTCCCTCTTGTCATTATTCCGAGTAAAAGGCAATTGAAGGTTATTTTTTAATATGACAAAGTGAAATAATGTAATAACAACAATCAAGATTTAATAAAGATATTTACCAAAAGTCTATTTAAGCAAAAGCTTGACAAAAATTTGACCGCACCAGTCGAGCGTAATAGACAGCACAATAACAACTTCGCAGCAAGACTCCTAATGTTGAAATTTAAAAATTTGTTTTGAACTAACCATTATAAGAATATTGATAGAGTAACATTTTGGTGCTGAATTTTGGAGTTCAATGGCAACCCTACCTACAAACCCGTGTCATTTACATTGAAGTAGGATGCTTATCACAAATACCCAAATTGCCATATGATAGGAATTTAATTCACTCTAAACTAGGTTAGGATTGTTTCATTAACACGCGTTGCTTATAAATACCTCTGCTTTGTTCTCTCTGCCTCTCAATTTGAATAGAATACGTGTTTTCTAACAATGCACTCCCTTATATAGTGGTAGCAAGTGTCAATGTGTTTACTTTGATCATGGAACACTGGATTCTTTGCCAATATTATTGTTAATTTGTTATAACATAAATCTGAGTTGGCATTTCTTGTGACCATCCTAGCTTTTTAAAGATACTTTTTAGCCAAATTGCATGGCAAACATATGATGTTGCGCCCATGTACTTAGCTTCATAAGTTGATAGAGTGACTATCGGTTGCTTCTTTGACATCCAAGTGAAAGCAGTGTCACCTATAAAAGATACAAATCCAGTAGTACTTTTTCAATCATCCATATCTCCACCCTAATGGCTATCTCTAAATCCAACAAGCTTGTACTCATTAGAAAATTAATAGAATAGACAAAATCAATTGTAACTTTGAGATAGTGAAGGATTCTCTTTATAACTTTGAAATTGGTATTTATGAGCATTGCATGTAATGACTAATTACCCCAACAACATAGAGGATATCAGGCCTTGTGCAAGTTAGGTAACGTAGACTTCCAATCAAGCTTTTAAAAAGGGTTGAATATATTCTTTCTCCTTCATCATGCTTTGACAACTTTACTCCATATTCAACAAGTGTGCTTATTGGCTTGCAGTCATCTATTTTGAATCTCCTAAGGATCTCCTTTGTATAGCATTCTTGTAAGATGAAAATTCCATTTTCCTTTTGCTTGACTTCAATGCCAAGGTAGTAAGCCATTAATCTAATCTTAGTCATCTCGAACTCTTTGGTCATTGCTTTCTTAAATTACTCAAACATACTTGGATTACTTACAATAAAGATCAAATCATCCACGTACAGGCACATGATTAAAACATCTCCATTTTTTATCTTGAAATAGAGTACATGTTCATAGGGGCATTTGATGAAACCATTATTTTAGAGGTACTTGACTATTTGGCTATTCCATGCTCTTGATGCTTACTTTAACCCATAGAGAACTTTCTTCAATTCCAAGACTTTGTTTCATGTCCCTTTACTTCATAACCCAAAGGTTGCTCGATGTTGACTTCTTCTTTGAGTACTCCATTAAGAAAAGTAGACTTTACGCCCATTTAATGAATCTTCCATTTATTTTAAGCCATCAAGGAAATGATTAGTCTAATAGGTTATAATCAAGCAATAGAAGCAAATACCTCATCATAGTCAATTCTAGCTCATTGACTGTAACCTTTCCAACAAGTCTTGCCTTATATTGTTCAATTTCTCCATTTACATTCTTCTTTACCTAGTACACCCATTTGACACTGATAGTTTTATATCCTTTAGGAATAGCTTTATGTCCTTTAGGAAGAGTAGCGAGTTCCCATGTGTCATTCTTCTTAATGTCCCTGATTTCTTCATCCATCGTAGCTCTTCATTTTTCTTGTTGTATAGCTTCTTACAAGTTCACAAGTTTGTAGTCAACAAAAAGGTAGAAAATAGTGAGATTTTTCATCCTCTCAACCACCTCGTAGAGATCTTGGAGACTCTTTGTGCATTCTTTATTTCTTTCGTTTAAAAAAAATGGTGATGAATTGTTATCATCGACTCTTGTTGGTGAACCAGGTAGTGTTATAGGTTCTTGTTGACATTCTTCTTATCATCTTGCCAGTGTCTTGTTATTTTCTTTGAATTGAGGAATCATCTATGTTAGGACCAAAATCTCATTCTCCCTCTTCATCAAATATCACATCTCGACTAACTATGACCTTTTTGTTGTTCAAGTTGTACAACTTATAGCCTTTTGAATTTATGTCCTAGCCAACGAACATAAAATTCTCACTTTTATCATCTAGCTTCATTTTTCTTTCATTCGGTACATGCACATAAGCTATACTTCTAAAAACTTTTAGACAAGAGATGTCGGGCTTTCTTCTACTCCAAGCTTCTTATGGTGTCTTTTCCCACACACTTTGAATAGAAGATTGACTGGATAAATACACCGCACATGCCACAGCTTCAACCAAAAAACCTTTTGGCAACTTTTTGCTTTGGAGCATGCTTAGTGCCATGTTAAGAATGGTTCTATTTTTCCTTTTACCAATGCTATTTTGCTTGGGAGATCTCGGAATAGTTAAAAGATAGCAGATTCTATTTGCTTCACAAAACTCTCGAAACTCTTTCAGAGTAAATTCTCCTCCACGATTGAATCTCTATGGCCTTGATTTTGCATCTACTTTTATTCTTCACGAGTGCTTTAAACTTTTTGAACACTACAAAAACTTCAAATTTTTCGTTCAAAAAATACACCCATGTTTTTCTTGAATAATCATCAATGAAGAGAAAAAGGTAATTACTCTTATCTATGGAGCTTGGCTTAATAGGACCACATACATCGGTCTGCATGAGTTCAAGTGGCTTCTTAGCTCCAAAAGTAGACTACTTTGAGAAGCTCATTCCAAATTGCTTTCCAAGTAGATATCCTTCACACAGTTAGTCAGGATGATTGATGCAAGGCAATCTTCTCACCATTTTGTTCTTGGATAACAGTTCTAAACCTCTAAAATTAAGATGCCTAAGTCAAAGATGCTTTAGCCATAATGCATCCCTATAGCAAGCCTTGAAATATTTTGCTATATCATTTTGAATATTTAACAAGAACATTCTATTCTTGGATATTGCCACCTTTGCAGTTAAATTACTTTTGCTATCTCTTATAGAAAGGCTATAATCTTTCATACGAATATGATAGCCATTTTCTAAGAGTTGTCCCAAGCTTAAAATATTATTTTTCATATTGGGTACATAATAAACATTTAAAATAAATTGATGTCTTCCATCTTTCAAGTGAATCAGGATGTTACCTCTGCCTTTCATGGGTATTTTGGACTCATTTCTAAAAGAGACATTGCCACTCATCGATTCATTAAGCTCCGCGAATATATCCTTATTTCTATAAATGTGATTGCTTTTGCCGGTATCAAGGTACCATGTATTAGTGCTGCCATTGTTATTATCCTTAAATGCTAGCAATAATGTTTCTTCTTCTTGACTTTTGTTTTCCACATAATTGGTCTTCTCGTCAACTTTATTATTATTTGAAGCATAATGGCCAAATTTTTGACAATTATAACATTTAACTTGAGACTTATTGGCCTCTTCCATGACCTTTTGTTGAGCCTTCTCCTCTTTCATTGTTGTTATTGTTATAATTTAATGGTACTCTCTATCCACGTCTATGTCCATGTCCACGACCTCTTCTTTGATCAATTCTTTTTCCAAGTTGACCTTTTTCATTGTTAAAACTTTCTTCTTTTTCTTTGAAGGTAAGCTTTGTTTGGAGAACTTATTCCAAGCCTTTTTGCTTTCTCTTTTGTCTTTTTTTATATGCTTGTAATGAGCTCATGAATTCTTCAATAGTCATAAACTCTAAATTTTTTGTTTCTTCAATTGCTACAACAATATGCTCAAATTTTGAATTTATGGATCGAAGAATTTTCTCCATAATTCGAACATTACTTAAGCTTTCTCCGTTTCTTTTAAATTGATTAGCCATCACCAAAACTCTAGAAAAGTACTTAGAAATTGATCTGCATTCTTTCATATATAAAGATTCAAACTCACCTCCTAGAGTTTGAAGAGGTATCTTCTTTACTCCTATGCTTTTTTGGCGGTGGTTGCATTTGAAACCTTTTCAAAGCCATCTTCATCCAATGCTTGATAAATGAGGTTGAGAGCTTTCTTATCTCCATTTCTCAAATCTTTCGAGAGATCTTTTTGAGCTTGAATAAGGGTAGCCTCATCTTTCGGCACATTAAATCCTTTCTCTATAACTTCCCATATATCTTGAGCTCCTGACAAAGCCTTCATCTTGATACTCCAATTATTGTAGTTGCTCTTGGTAAGCATTGGAACTTGGAAGAGAGCCATTCATTGCTTGCCATGATCACTTACAACTTTACTCTAATATCACTTTATTGGAAGGTGGAGGGTTTATACTACAAAAACAGATAAATTTGTTAGGAATAATTATGAATAAGGAAGGAGGCAGAAGCTTACAATCTTACTGATTTCTAATTTTTTTTTTAGCTTAACATACAATGAAAGAATTTACCCTTATTTATAGTATGGCACCTCCTTAACCAACGGTCAAGATTATATCAACACACATCTAATTTAATGGTTACAAATTTTCTTCCAAAAGTATACATAGTAATATCTAAATATTAACTACAAATATCTATATATTTACTATATCTATGTACATTTTATTATTAAATATCTAGATATTTTCTTACAAGTTTCTGGAAATTAGGCCGCACTATTTCTAGACCCAAATCTTACAAGCGCAATTTATTTTGGATCAAATTAAGTTTAATTTCTAACACTTGGGAATCATAACAAAGAGAAGATTTGATTAATGGCTAAATGGCTTCTTGAGATTTGGAGCTCAACAATCAAAGATGGCTTATCAAGAAACCAAAAGAGAGTTGTAAATGTAATCCCAATTGCATCAATGAAGTCTAGAAATGATGAGGCCTCTAGAAATAAGAGAAAATGTGACAGGGAAGAAGATGGAGTTGAGAAAGAGGAATGGGCTTTTAGCTGTTTCAAGAAACCATCAAGAGAACCTAAAGTTTCCAAACCAACAGTAACTGTACCCATTAAGTCCTTGGATGCCTTCTGTAACAAGGTTTGAGAAATTCTTGTGGAAGCATTGAGGAACGTTGGATGGAAGGTTGCTGGTGAAGATAATGAAGAGGTGAGGAGAAAGTAAGAGCTTGTGATCCAGTTGCAGTTACTGTATTAGTTAAGTCTGTGATGTTCAAGAAGTTAGGGCTACTCAATGGGGCTAACAAATTCAAGTATAGATCCATTATGTTCAATGTCAAGGATCCAAAGAATCAAGATTTTAGAAGGAAGATTCTTCTTGGAGAGGTGAAGCCAGAGGGACTCATTGGTTTGACCACATATGAGATGACAAGCAATGAAAGGCAGTGTGAGATTAAGCAAATTAAAGAGAAAGTTTTATCTAATATTCAAAAATGAGTAAAGGAGTAATCAGTGGGAAAATCAGATAACAAATTAGTGTGGCTAGACTCTATGTGATCAAATCAGTGCCAGATTAAGTTTGTCCCTCGATATTTTTCCACTTTTATTTTAGTTATTAGACTCTTGACCATTTTTATGTGAGATGTAAACGATGGACTAAGTGCGTTTCATTCTTAATTTGTGTGTAGTAGTGGTTTTTAATGCTGTTTGCACATGCGCAAAACTAACTTTACATTTGCAATAAAATTCATTGAGAAAGAAACTCCAACATTATCAATGATATATTATGATCAAAGGTTTTCCAATTGACAAGTGTCTTAGATTGATTTGATGTTCATGACCTCTAGAAGTGGTGGATGCTATAAGTGGACTGATGCAAATATTTCACTATGCCTGGACGATAATCTTCAATACATGGCAAATATTCGATACATTACCCTCTTCAGGTTTTGAGTTCCTGGAATGATTCCAGCCACTTTTGCTTATGGAAGGGTGTTACTTGCCATCGAAGGCATCAAAGGGTGATTGCATTACTTCTTCCGTCTTTACGCTTGAGGTTCGCTGTCCCCTCACATTGGAAATCTTTGTTTTCTTAGATTCTTAAATCTGCAAAATAATGGCTTTCCGTGATGAACAATGAACTTGATAGGAAAGTTCCAGTAAGAGCTTAGTCCTTTGCCGAAGTTCAGCCAACTCTTCATATATTTCAACAATCTGTCAGGAAAAATCCCATCTTCCTTTGGCAATTTGTCATCCCTAACTAGGTCCTTTCAGCAGCAGGAAATCAATTTGTGTGATGAATTCCTGGAACTCCAGTTCAGCTGAAGAGGATGCGTTATGTTTCATTAGCAGCAAATAATCTATCAGGTGAAATTCCCCCCTCAATCAACAATAAATCTTCACTAGAGTATTTTCATTTACAAAAAAACAGCTTCAAGTCTTCCTTCAAATTTAGGATTCACTCTTCCTAATCTTGTAGTTATAAATGTTGCTGACAACCAATTTACTGGACCAATTCCTGCTTTAATATCTAATACCACAAATTTTTCAGCCCAACTCAAAGTGTTAGTGCTTGGAAACAATCAAATTTTTGAAAGTATCCCTCCTGAAAAAAGGAATTGCGTTAACTTGGAGATTTTATTCCCGGAGAACAATCAATTCATTGGCCAGATGGCAAGTTGTACCGGAAATCTTCAAAAGCTGCAGGAATTGTGGTAAAGAGGAACAGGTTCTTGGGAGAAATTCCACCTTCTCTCGGAAATCTGACAATGTTAAACAAACTAAGTTTAGCGAGAAAGATTTTACAGGGAAGCATTCCATCAAGTCTTGGGAAATGCCAGTTTAATTTTATTAGATCTCTTTCATAACAATCTCAGTGACACAATACCGGCTGAAGTTATTTGTCTCTTTTCCTTGTCAATTTATCTTGATTTGTCTCAAACCCAATTAAACAGTTCTCTGCCCTCAAATTTTGGTAACTTGACAAACTGATTGCTGTAACATATCTGAAAACCAGTTTTCTGGTAAAATTCCAGACAGCTTAGGAGTTACATTAGATTAGAAAAACTCGTCATTGCGTTCTTTGAGAAGCATTCAATCTCTTGATCTTTCATGCAACAACTTGTCTGGCCAGATTGCTAAATTTTTTGAGAGCTTTTGCTCGTTGCAGAATTTAAATCTATCTTACAATGCTCATGAGGATGAAGTACCAATAAAAGGTGTCTTCGGCAATGCTAGTGCAATTTCACTTGCTGGAAATGATAACCTCTGCAGTGGCATATCTGACTTACATCTATCTAGTTGTCCCATGAATGAGTCAAAGTAAACACGATCACATTCTCTGAAACTGATTACACCTATAGTTATCTGAATTTTGTTACTGATTGGGATTCTATGTTTGATGATCTTTTACTGGTGAAGGAAAACAAAAATGGAGCTAGCCTCTCCATCAACACTGTTAGCGTCAGTTTTGCAAGTATCATAGATGTTTCTCTTCGAACTATTTGCTTGGCGTGGGTAGTTTTGGTTTTGTCTCTAAGGGAATCCTTCATCAGGATCAAACAGGAGCTTCAACGAGTTTTATGGCGAAGTGAGAATCATTGAGAAGTATTAGGCATCGGAATCTTGTGAAAATCATAACTTCTTGTGAAAGTGTTGATTTCCAAGGCAATGATTTCAAGGTTTTAGTCTATAAGTTTACGGGCAAGAAGAATTAGGAGGAATGGTTGCATCCAAATAATCCTGAAATAAATGAGTCCCCGAAAAGGTCAATTCTTCTGCAGAGATATAATGTTGCCATTAATCTTGCTTATGCATTGGTATCTTATTCATCATTGTAAAACTTCGATAGTCTGTTGTGATCCCAAGCCAAGCAATGTTCTTCTCAATGACAAAGTGATTGGCCATGCGGGAGACTTTCGATTAGCAAAATTACTTGCAGAATCCATTAATAATTCATAAACTGGTCAAACAAGCTCTATTGAAGTAAGAGGAACGTTAGCTATGCTGATCCAGGCAAATTACGTTTAATACTTCCTTGATTTTGTTCATTTCACCTTAAAAACATAGTCAAAATGTGTGATTTTATATGGAATTACAGAGTATGGAATGGGAAGTGAAGTTTCAAGAGAAGAGATGTGTACAGTTATGGCATACTCTTAAGTGGAGATGTTTAAAGGGAAGAGGTCGACGGATGAAATGTTTACAGGGAATCTGAACCTTCATAATTTTATCAAGGAAGCTCTGCCTAAGAGATTGACCAAAATTGTGGATCCAAAACTTCTTCCAGAAATAGAAGAAGGGAAGACAAGCTAGTTCAATGGTCAGAATGTAAGGACACAAAATATTTGAGTGTCTTTTTTCTCTCTTTCCGTTTGTTTACTTTTGTGTGTAAAACTCTATTGGGTTATAAGAATGCAGCTGATGAAATATTGATGTAGGCTTGACGAAAATCATGTGAGGAATTTTTTGTAAGGATATTAGATGTCACTTGTCCAAACTGTGAAGGAAGTTTCATAGTTCACTTTGATTTTGACCCTGCGTAATTTGTTTCATCATTGTTAAAAATTCTCAACCACCCACTCTTAGTTGGACCTTTAAAATTGTTTAAATTTTTTATGTTAGGTAAGCAGACAAAAACAATGATCAAGAAGTCAACACAAACTCAATTAATTAACCTTGTTCTCTATTCGACTTTAGGATTAGAAGACAAATAGCACTATAATGACCTCAACGGTCCTCCAGCTTCTGACTAGAAGTATCATTGAAATGTGTTACAAGTTTATATAAAAATTGTACAATCCTTGCCGAGCAAGTAAGCCAATAAATTCCTCTTCGTACCTTTCTTCCTTTCTACCCATTTTTCTATTGGGAATTCCTTGCTGACTGTAGTGATTTTCTTACTCTGTATATTGTAGGGTTCAGCAATTGCATCAATGCTTTGCCAACTGAATTTGTCTATAAAAGTCAAACATAAAAATAAAAAACATTACAATTTGGTACTTGCCCTGAACTCCTGAATACGCACATACGTTCTATCTCAAATTTTGATAAACCAACTCCCACCAGATTTAAACTACACTGAGAGATTAAATAACTTTTCCAACTCAAATATTGTCCACTCCACATGGTTCCGAGAATGTCTTGTTCATTTCTTGATATGCACACTGTTCTTCTATCATGCTCTAGCTTGCAGGTCCAATACTGAATCACCATATATACCATATACCCCAGACCCCGCACTTTCACTCTAATTGAGAAAAGCACTCTTTCTCATTTAGACAGATATTGTATACGAATAGTATTGATGTGAGATGGATCCAGGAAAAAGGGAGTTCAAGTTACAATCTAGAAAGAATTTGTGCATATATTTTACAGAAGAAAACAATAGAAAAAATGAAATGGGTTTACACCTTTTGCACAATCTATATATTTGGACCGGAATTCAATTGAATAGAAGTAGAAGTATCTAGGGAGAATTCACCTTGACTTTGAACCTTAAAGTGGCTCTATTTTACTATGTTCCACTTATATCCTAAATCCATTTATTTAATTTAGTATCTACTACCTTCCATAACCTTTGAAATCTTATATACACTCGAAATTAAATTTTCCACCAACTGACTTAGTTTTACCATCAAATTTCTCCAAATTATACTCAATTTGAAGAACCCGTTATGAGAACTTAACCTGTACACAAATCTCACTCTGATACGAATTTGTTATGAAAAATCAAGTAAATAAACAAATAGAAAACCATCACAGCCATAAATAACACCAAATTTACGTAGAAAACTTTTGAAAATTTAAAAAAAACCACAGGAGAGAAAATAGCGGCTACACTAAGATGAAGAAGAGAGAATAGTATACGATTTGTCTTGAAACCCAAAATACATAGTCCGTGTTTGAGTCAGGTTCAAAACCAAAGATAGGTTGGGTTAGGCCCATATATTAAAATCTATACAATATACTTATAGGAAGAATGCCTATTACCTCTTACTTTTTAAGCCAATACCTCATTATTCCCTATATTTTTTTTATTACCTCATCACCCTCCTGATTCTTTTTTTTTTCTTTTTACCCTTTCTTTCAATTGGTTTATAAAATGGTAAAATAAAAAATATTTGAAATATTAAAGGACCAAATTAATATTTAAGGGGATAATGAGATATTAAAAAAAATATAAAGGAATAATAGGGCACTAACTCAAAAAAAAGGGAGTAAGGGGCATTCTCCCTATACTTATATTCTCCACGCTCCCCCCTTTACAATTAAAAAAAGAATCTTTGAAAAAAGGAAAAAAGAGATGCATGGCTTCTTCAGCAAAGCTTCATTGTCTCCTCTGCAGCCTTTTCTTTGTCTCTCTCGTTCTCTTCGCTTAATGAATAACATCCCCTCACAATTTAAAATTTATTAATTTGTTTTTTTGACAACATTATCAATATCTATACGTAAATTTATTAATTCCTCATAGCATGACTGATTGCCGTATAAAATTTCAATTTCAATGAACATATAATGGTTATGAATATTTTAAATATGTTTAAAGAAAATATAATCACAACCCTATAGTGGATAAGTGATTTTCAATTATATGATTTTGATGTTAGTAAAATGAAGAATATATTTCCTCTTTTCTGCTCATTAATAGAAGGAAAGAAGGAAAAGAAAAACTATTTTATTCATTATTCTTGGCAATGTGAGAAGTTAAAATTTTCTCTAAATTTAACATTAAAATTTCTACAATTATTATTTTTCCAATGTCATAATCCACATGATTAGCAAAAAAAGCAACTAAACCAAATTGTAAATTTTTAAATATTCTTAATTAAATAAATGCATTTCAAGATACATTTATAGATTAGTCGTTGACAATGTTAGATATAATATTATTCCCTCAATTCTCTATCAAGCAAAATATTAATACATAACTACTAAGCACAGTCAATGTGGGCATAGCTTGGATGTAGCTCGGTGGCCTGGGGCATAGTTTGGACATAATACAAGTGGTTTAGGATAGGCTTTGTACTGCTGACCCATTTTGATTTGAAACACAATAAGAATGGTTAGTTCAACTACTCCATAACAACATGAAAATGTCCAAGCATGGTTTAAATGGGTAATCATCTTTCACTTTTCCAAAACAGAAAATATCATTAACCAACTACAATATGCTTTATTCAAAAATGATATAATTTTCATATTGAAAAATTAACAATCAGTAAATCCAAGTCCAACCAACCATTTTCCTTGACATATATTCTTCAGATGGATAACATTTTGGGTAAAAGTAAATACATACATTCCTTCAGCTTGCAAAAGAAAAAATAGTCTGAACTATCAGTAGAACTGCTATATTTTAATTTATAACTGTTGACTTTTAGTGCTTGGGCATTAAGCTATTTGAGTGAATGCTTATGTCTTGTAAACCACCCCTCATTGTTTTGCCAGTTAAGTTTCTTCTTAATTTCAAAATCATACTGTTGTACTGCTCTCTTTTTTTTTTAGCAACATATGTCTCTTCAGTTATGTTACATTTATTTCTTTCCCTTTATAGAGAACAAATTAATAAAATTTAGATTAAGAAATTCTAAAGTTGCTTGATTGGCGAAGCTTTTTCCTTTTTTTTGTAATTTTCTTGGTGAAAATGCCAACAAAGTTTTGGCTCGCCCATTTATTTTTCAATTCCTTTACTTTTCAATTTTTAAAAATATGGTAGTTTGTCTCTTACCTTGGATATTGTTTTTGATAAGTTAATGTTTTAGTATGAAACGAGATAAAAGGTTTAGTTTAATCAATGCTATGCATTTACTCTTCTTTGCTATATTGATGACAAGATCCATATTACTAAGTGCTTAAAGAAGATGCATCCCCCTACATTTTTGGCTCCATTGAGAAACAGAGGTTGTTGTATGCATGTGCAAAGCAATTGATTGAGAGGCTCATTTATGGTGGGAATTATATCAACTCTTCCGCTTTCCTTTTTTTTTCCTTTCTTCCTTTTGAAAATATATTGACATATTTTGAGACGTTCTCCTATTAGTCACAACTAAGGGTGTAGAGAATGGTCTTGAGTTCACCATTGTGAGGCCTTTTAACTGGATTGGACCATAATAAATAGTTATAATTTTGAACCAAGATATCTTTTGTTTTGCTAGGTACATTGTGATTAAAGGGTAAGAATCCAAATTTGTTATCTTCCTCCAACCAATCCAATTGAAGCAGTGAAGTAATCTAATCAAAGATTCTAAAGGAAAAGATACACTTCTATGTTTTAATCACCAACTACTTACTTTACAAGGAGTTCATGGTCATAGCATTATTCTTAATCGAAAGATAAAATATTGAAATACATCACAATAACTTTTTTCAGAAAAGGTAATAAAATAAATTATTAATCATTCAATTTATTTGTGAAAAATCTAACATACCTTGTTCTTGGTTTGTAGAAAATGTGCAAGCATTCAGTGCATCTTTTGTTAACAATGAATCAAGCTTCCTAATAAAGCAAAACACTTTTAAGAAATATAATTCACTCAATTGAAAAGATTTTGCATTGAGCAAAATTTAGAATAAAAAAAGAATATTCACTGTTGATTAGGCAAGAAGCCAGGTTACTAAGTAAAAATTTTGGTTGGAATTTTTACTTATTTGTTTGTTTATATTTTTTTTCTACTTTCTTTTTTTAACCCTTAGTTGCTATCTCTGACAAAACAAAAGAGTTCAGATATTGTAAAATTCTAATATGCTATCCATAATCATGTATCAAAGTGTGTATGTGAAAGATGATTTATAAATACTTTATTAATGGAGTATCTGAGCAGAATTTGTTATATGATGATGATGTGAGAGTCCGTAGATTTGATCAATTCAAAAGAAAATGAATGATAAATCTTTTATTATGAAATTCAAAAATCAAAACAAATGATAATGCATATCTAGTAAGATGTGTCTCGGGAGTAAGATTACTCCTTATTCTACCGTTCTTACAAATTATGAGTCTAATTTTTTTTTAATTGTATAAATAAAAAAAATAGTTACTTATGTTAACTACACTCCCCCCAACCAGATTGCAACACTATCCCCAATGTTTGAATGTAAAGAGGTACAATATAGAGAACATTATCTGAGATAGTAGTTATTAAAACACAAGTAAAACCTGAAACAAGTTTAAGCAAAAAAAACTAAAAAAAATAACAAAATGCAATGAGTTAAAAAGAGATAAGAGAAGTTAGAAATGAAGCGACAAATCCAACTTTTGCTTTTTATTACTTTCACTTGACCATCCTAATCGTGCCATTGTTGGATCTGGTTCATGGACAAAGTTTTGCAACTGATTGATCAAGTCATTAGCAGTTGGAACAAAAATGAGGAGTTTACGAGCCATCTGTGAAATAAAATTATGTTCTACAGCATGATCAAGAAAAGACAACAACTTATTAAAGAAACCATTAATATTTAACAATCCTATAGGTTTTTGGTGAATGGTGAGTTGTGCCTAAGATGCAGCTTGAAAAATTTCCTTTAAGGTCCCAAAACCACCAGGTAAGGCAATGAAAGCATCTGCAAAATCAAGCATTTTAGCAATTCTTTCATGTATTATTGAGACCATTAGTTTTTCTCCAACTGTTTTGCCAGTTATGTTACTTGTAGATAAAGCCTTTGGTATGATACCTATGACTTCACTTCCTTCTACATGTACGGCAGTTGACACACACCCCATTAACCCAAGGCTAACTCCTCCATATACTAGGTTAGGTTTTCGCTCAGCTAAAGCTCGACTCAGGTTGTCCGCTGCTTTTACAAACTCTTTGATATGAACCTCGCTAATAGTGTGACGAAACCCAACACCGAATATAGTAAAGAACCTCAAGATTTTCTCAAAACGCAAGTTTATTGAGTCTTAACCCGATACCTATCTAGATAAGAATCAAGACTATGATTTACTCGAACGCCACACCAAGACCCTTAAGAAAACACTTAAAAATTTAGATGATAAGTTTGGTTGTTTTGAACGTCATAAGAAATTAAACTTGAAGAGTTCAAGAACAAGAACTTGTAAGAAATAACTTAACACTCAAATTGCTTGTTTCATTTCAAGAAATGAAAGCCTTTTTATAGACAAAATACAAAGGGAAAATGTCAAAAGTTAGGCTATTAATCCTACCTAACAATTTGACAAAATAAATTCAAATTTTATGACTTTTTCAAACATGAAAACGTAAGCAATGACGTCGAATGTGTATGATGTAAGTGATTACATCATTTTAAGATTCTTAAAATTACATAAATGGATTATAATTTTCGAACATTTTTATATTAGTCTTCTTGAATTCCGATCGCTTAAATGATGTTCATTGAACCTAATTCTTCAAGACATGTATCTTGAATTGTATTTGAATCACACATTTTCATAATTAGTCCATTTAAGACACTTTCCAATGTCTTGGCTCTAGCTCTTGTAATCGGTCCACTTGGCACGCTTAGCGAATAATATAAATGTTGTAATTAAGTGTCTCCAACCTCATGTCTGAGGTTCTCCTCTTGTTTACGTGGTTGCACAACTTCGTTTCCATTACTCTTCAACTTTCCCAGAGCTTAACCCACAAAAAACATTAATAGTCTTAAATTGATGAATAGAGGCTCCTTCCATTTTTTTTTAAAGTCTTTTACCCTTGTCAATAATTCAAATTTTGTATGAAAATAAAAAAGTGAGGTCCCGCATTTATACAAGTTAAAGAGAATGCATTAACGAAACCAATAGAAGTAAGCCAACTGTTGTCATAAAAGTTAAAATTTAAAAATGTAAAAAATGTCAAAGATAACAACTAATATAGGAATTTAAAACATAAAAATTTCAACAATGATAGCTAAAAGTAAATATTTACAGATAGTTGTGATTGTGACTCACATCTTCCTCTAATTTTATGTCCAGTAACGGCTTAAACGCCCTTTATGGGTCGAAAATTGGCTTCCCATCTAATTTTCTTACAAATTGGAAAACAGGTCTTTTAAAATCAGATTCTCAAGACCATAATAATCACGTTCTTTTTCAAATAATGTATACAAATTTAGAATTTTACGTTGCACATATCCACTAGGATGCATCTCAAAAGTCAATAAGATATTATCTAAAAACTCCTTACTCAATCCATTCTTGATGAATTTAATTTTATCTTCTCTATTAGTAGACACCATCCCTAGAGAACGATATCGCTTGTTACAAATTAAACGTGCACATTTATCACACACTTGTAACCTTTTCACTCTTCGTTTCTTTGCAAAAGAGCTCTTACCTAAACTAGGCATACGTGAAACAAATGAATCAGAAAACTCACCTGCTAAACGTACCTTTACTGCAATTATCCACCGTACATCTTGAGGTATACTTTTTTGCATAAGCATTCTTAACTTTGCACGCCTAGCTTGATACATTTTTCGTAGAGCATTTTCAGGAAAAGAAGGAAAATATGTTTGCAATCTAGAAAGAATGACATCTATAATGAAAAAAAAGTAAAGAATAGAAAAAGAAGTGAGAAAAAATTTAGTACCAGTAATTTTGGGCAACTGAAAGAATCAACTTGACCGCCACAAAGTACCATTATTCGCCACTTGACCGGGAAAATAACTAAAAATAAACAATGGAATCAATAAAATTAATAACACAAGAAAACAAGTAAAGTATATACAAAAAAAAAATGAGACAGAAATAATCTTTGCCCAAAGAAGTTTACCTTTACAAAATTTAGAATTAATATTGTTCGATTCCAATTAAGTCCCATAACATGTATTAGTTACAAAAGCACAAAAAGAAGGTTTATTAATAATTTGACTGATGAGTATTTGGCACATATATAGTAAATTTTTAAGGTAGAATTTGTTTATTTGAGAAGATGAAAAGGAAAAGAATATTTTTACTTTGAATGTAAATTTTATAAATCAACTCTAAATGGTATTACTTAGATTACTAGGGACTAATAATAAGCTGGTTAGGGAGTGTAATGAATATTTAAAAGTATAGGTTTATTAAGAGAAATATTATGAGTTGCACTTAATAATGTCTTTCTATTCCCCAATAATGAAGCATATTCCTTTATATTGAATTATAAAACATAAATTGGATTAAATAGTCGATTTTGCGCAGGTTTTGTATAATGAGCGTATCTTTCAATCCAAAACATCAATTGATATGATTCTTGGGATGGACAAATATAAACTCATCATTTGACAATTAATGGGACAAAATTGGGCTTAAACAGAACTCAAGCGCATCTTTGAACTAGCCCAACATACTTCTGAATTTAGGCCGTATCCCTCTAAATACGTAACGAACAATTATATAGTTGGGTGATTTAGAAAGTTGAGAAATGGATCTAAATAATTTACGTTTTGTACTTTCTCAAATTTCAATTGGTCAGCTACCAAAAAGAGTTATTACTCTAGAAGGGTGGTGGAAAAATGTGACTTGAACGTTTCAGGCTATTTTCAACACAACTCACGTTCTAAAATAGCAATAAGGGTGAGATATGGACCATTAGAAAGATGAGTCATCCATCTACAACTTCGAAGAAGGTTGTTTTATAAAATTCGGTAGTTTTTATAGTCAAAAATATGTTAGAAGTTAGTATAGCGTGATTAATTGGAAATTAACAAATTATGTTCATACATGTGAAATGTCTTTTATTTTACCTATATAAAGGAGGATGTGGAAGTGAGGAGGGAGATCATTATTTTACCATTTCTGTTTTGCTTTTGTAATTTGAAGTTCAATTACATAATGTCTTTCTAAATTAAAAATTAGGGTTAAGGGTACAGTTTTGTTAATTTTATAGCATTGTTCTTTTATCATTCTAAGTTGTGCTCAATGTAAAATCTTTTCAATTGAGTGAATTATATTTCTTAAAAGTGTTTTGGTTTGTTAGGAGGCTTGATTCATTATTTTCATTTTTGACTACAGTAACTCCATATTGCTGAGGTACAACTTGTGTAAAACTTACCCGTATGCTATCAGAAATAGGTTAAATGATCCCTACATTAGAATTTAGCCTACGTTACATTTGTCTAGATGATTTGGTATTATCTTCCAAATATATCTTATGTGTGCAAATCAAAGGATTAATTCCTTTTATATTAGCTATTGTCTATCCTAAGGCATTTTTATGCAATCTTAGAATTTCAAGCAACTTACATTCTTGAAGAGCACTGATTTTAAAAGAAATTATCACGGAAAAAGTTTCATTAGCACCCAAGAAAGCATACTTAAGGTCAGATGGTAATGGTTTCAATTCAAGTTTTGATGGTTGAAAACTCGATGGCATCGATTTATCAATAAGTTGAGGTAAGTCTTCAAATTTTGGTCTCCGTCCATTAACTTCCAAAATCTGAGAAGATTTTAAAAGAGAATAAATATGAAACACTTCAGAATTTTCACCAAAATTGAAATCATTGCAACTATTTAAACAAGCATTCAAGGGATCAGAAAAAGATGAAACATTAAAGCAGTCATGAACGAGTTCCTCAATATAACTAATTTGATGCATGTCATCATTTTTACTAGGTTGCTTGCAAATATTGAACACATTCATTTCTAATGTCATGTTTCTAAAGGATAATTTTAGAACTCTATTTCTACAGTTGATTATTGCATTAGATGTAGCAAGAAATGGACGTCCTAATATGACAGGAATTTGGGTGCTTGAGTTAGGAACAGGTTATGTGTCTAAGACAATAAAATCTACGGGAAAGTAAAATTCATCTTCTTGGACTAACACATCCTCAAGTATTCCTCGTGGTATTTTCATAGAATGGTCAGCGAGTTGAAGTGTTGTAAAAGTAGGTTTAAGCTCACCTAAACCTAATTGCTCATACACTGAATATGGAAACAAATTAACACTTGCACTAAGATCAAGTAACGCATGATTTATCCTAAAGTTTCTAATTACACAAGAAATGATGGGACAACTAAGATCTTTATATTTTGCTGGAGTGTTATGTTGGATAATTGAACTAACATTCTCAGCTAAAAATGCTTTCTTTTGAAGGTTAAGCTTCCATTTAACACTGCACAAATTTTTCAAAAATTTAGCATAAGAAGAAACTTGCTTAATTTTATCTAACAAGAAATATTAATTTTAACTTGCTTAAAAAGTTCAAAAATTTCAGAATTTTGATTCAACTTTTGAATTGGTTGCATTCTTTGAGAAAAAAGAGCAGGGATAAGGCATTTTTCAACATGACACATCTTATGTTCAACATTATTTTCCTCACTCACTAATTTTGATGGTTTTTTAGACTCAATCTCTTTCAAAGAAATGGTTTTATCAATGACCTTACCACTTCAGAGAGTAGTGATGGAGTTGGCATTCTCATGCTGTGTGCCATTTAGGTTAGAATCACTTACATGAAATTGAACCGCTAGATTTTGGTTGTGGTTGAGCAGGAAATTTACCTTTCTCTTGACTGCGCAAAGCTGAGGTCAATGTTAAAAGTGTATTCTTGATATCATTAATGACTTGTGATATTTGATTGTTTATGCTTGTTTGCCCTTGCATGAATGTTTGCAACGTTTCCTCAAGAGTTTTCAAATGTGGTGAATGGTATAGACAATTTGAAGGTCTTTGCGGTGGTGGATGGGTATGATTATCATTTTTCCAACTAAAATTTGCATGATTTCTCCATCCAAGATTGTCCGTTTCAAAATATGGAGAATTAGAGGAAAAAAAACTTTTTGAAAGAATTCATAAAATTTCCTTGGTCATGCAACACTTCTTTAAAAATTGGAATATTTGGACAATCTTGAGTAGAATGTCCCATGAGTTCACAAATTTCACAAACTTCATCATTATGCATAGATTTGACCTCTTTAACTTTCCTTAATTCCATGACTTCAATTTTTCTCATTAAATTTGTAATTCTAACACTTATATCATCTTCTTGACTCAAATTATATTTACTCCCACTAGAACTAGCTATATTAGATTTAATTGAATTTTCAGAAGAACTAGTGGTTTGCTAGGATTGAGAGTTCTTAGCTAAATGATCTAAATACTCTAATGCTTCTTGTGGGTCTTTGTCTAAAAATTCACCATTACACATTGTTTCAACAAATTGTTTTATCTGTCATTAACCCTTCATAAAAGAAACTTATCGTACGCCATTTTTCAAAACCATGGTGGGCATGAATTCAACAGCCATGGCAGCATCATCATCTTTAAACCGTTTTTTTAATCTACTGGTATTTGACGAGGAAAATTACAACCATTGGAGAATCCAAATGAAAACCCTCTTCATCTCTCAAAACTTGTGGGAGATAATAGAGGAAGGCTTTTCAAAACCAAAAAGTTCAAAAGCTGCAGCATGCTTGACAGCAATAAAACAAAAGGAACTTAAGGAGAACTTGAAGCAAGATGCAAAAGCGTTGCTTTACATCTAACAAAGGGTAAGCAAAACAATCTTTCCTAGAATTATGGATGCTAAAAGATCAATACAAGCTTGGACAATTTTGGAAAATGAGTTTAAAGGAAGTGACAACAATTATTTCTATTAAACTCCAAACACTTTGGATAGATTTTGATAATCTAGCCATAAAGGAAAATGAAACCATCCAAATCTTTATTTCTCGAGTAGTGGAAATTATTCATCAAATAAGAAGTTTTGCTGATACCATCGAAGATAAAAAAATTGTTGAGAAAATTTTTAGACGTTTGCCACAAAAATTTGACCATGTTGTTGCTACCATAGAAGAGTCTAAAGATTTATCTAAACTCAACCTTGTTGAGCTCATGGGTTCTCTTGAAGCCCATGAAAAAAGAATGAGCAGATTCAGAGGCACAACAATGGAGCAATTTTTCAATCCAAACTCAGCGTCTTAGAAAACAAAAATGGTGAAAAACAAGGGAACAACTCAAACAAGCTTATTGATCAAAAAAAGGGATAACAACACTTTCGTCTAAGAAGAAAAAGAAGATTCAACCAACAAAGAAGAGATGGTAATGTAAAATCTGAGCCTACATGTTTTGTTTGCAAAAAACTTGTCCATGAATCCGAAAATTGCTGCTACAAATATGCCAAATGTAGAATACCAAATCATTGTCTAAGAGATTACTGGTATTAACAAAAAAGTGAAAAAAATGAAGCAAATTATTTTAAGGAAGATAATACAAACATATTGTTATATTCATCCTTGAGTTTGCAGCATAATTCTCAAAACATATGGTACTTGGATAATAGATGCTGTGACCATATAACTAGTCATAGCAAGTATTTTGTAAACCTCAATAGCCAATTCTCTTCTTAAGTAAAATTGGGAGACAGGAAGACACAATCTCTTGAAGGAAAAGAAACAATTTCTATCTAAACAAAGGGAGGTAACACTTAATTCATTCAAGATGTTCTTTATGTTCCTGGGTTAGCTTAAAATTTACTAAGTGTTGGTCAATTAATTCAAAAAAGATTCTTGGTAAACTTTGTGGGAGAAGAATGCAAAATCATAGACAAAGAGAAGACTATGGTTGCAAAAATTAAAATGGCACCAAACAAAGTTTTTTGCTTGTTATGCCATTAAAAGAAAATGTTGCCTTGAAATTGAAAAAAATGATGAGTCTTTGTTATGGCATATGAGATATGGACACCTGCGTTATAATGGCTTGAAATTGTTGTACCGAAAAGATATAGTGATAGGACTCTCGAAAATAGACAAAAATGAAACCACTTGTAAAGGTTATCTATTTGGAAAAATGAATCGCTTGCCATTTCCAAAACATGCTTTGAGAGCAAAACTACCACTTGAACTTGTTCATATTGACATTTATGGAGCAATGAGAACTGCATCTTTTCAAAACAAAAAATACTTTTTTCTTTTTGTTGATGATTTCAATATGATGATGTGGGTCTACTTCCTGGAGCAAAAATCAGAAGCATTTTCAACATTTCTAAAATTGAAGAAATTGGTGGAAAGACAAAATGGCCATTTTTTGAAAATATTGAGAACAGCTTGTTACAACTTAAAGGTTGTAACTTCCAAGTATAGGTTGTCTCAAGTAACAAAGTTCAGAAATCCGAGTGTCGGTCCACAGAGAATACGTTATATTAAGTCCACAAGTTCAAAAGTCTAAATATTACAAGTCCAAATATTCAAATATTATAAGAAATGGAAAGAATTTTCTTATTATCAAATTTAAATTCAATATTATTTTATATTAGGGCATTAGGGATCCATTTTAATGATTTGTGTAGAATTTATTCTTGATCTTTTTTTTTTAAAGAAAAAATACAATTAAAAATCGAAAGAAGTGATCTTAATTGGATGATGAAAAAAAAAACATTTAAGCACAAAGAAATCAAAAGACTTACCTTTTAGTTGATGGTGAAAATCTATAAATTGTCTTACTCTTGATATGTAGAAAACATCCAAACATTTAATGTACCATTTGTTAACAATGAATCAAGATTTCTAACAATTCAAAATCACTTGAAAAATATAGTACTCAATCAATAAAAGGATTGATAGTGAAGAACAAAACAAAGGATCAAACAACAAAATTATAAAATCATCAAAAGTTTACCCTTAGTCCTAATTACGAAGTTAGAAATACATGATTTAATTGAAGTTCAAATTACAAAAAGAAAGCAGAAATGGTAAAAATTCTCCCCCTCCTCACTTCCACATCTTCATTTATATAGGTAAAACAAAAGACATTTCACATGTGTGAACATAATTTTGTCAATTTTCAATTAATCACGCTCTACCAATTTCCAACATATTTTTGACCATGAAAACCATCGAATTTTGTAAAATAGCCTCCTTCAAAGTTGTAGGTGGATGACTCATCTTTCTAATGGTCCATATCTCACCCTTATTGCTATTTTAAACCATGAGTTGTGTTGAAAATAGGCAGAAATGTTCAAGTCGCATTTCTCCACCGCCCTTCTAGAATGATCACTCTTTTTGGTAGCCGATCAATTGAAATTTTAGAAAGTACAAAACATAAAAGATTTAGATCCCTTTCTCAGCTTTCTCTATCACCCAACCATATAATTTTTCGTTGCGTATTTAGGGGGATACGGCCTAAATACAGAAGTATGTTGGGCTGGTTCAAAGATGCGCTTGAGTTCTGTTGAAGCCCAATTTCATCCCATTAATTACTCGAACTGGTCCAACGTATAATGAGTTTATGTTTGTACAACTCAAGAATTGTATCAATTGATGATTTGGATTGAAAGATATGCTCATTATACGAAACCTGCACAAAACCGATTATTTAGTCCAATTCATGTTTTACAATTCAATATAAAGGAATATGCTTCATTATTGGGGAATAGAAAGACATTATTAAGTGTAAATTATAATATTTCTCTTGATAAACCTACATTTTTAAACATTCATCACAGCTCGAGGAGGTGAATTCCTATCCAAGGAGTTCGAAGAGCATTGCAAAGATGAAGGAATCAAAAGATAAATAACAATCAAATATACTCCCCAACAAAATGGAGTTGTAGAGCAAAAGAATCATACCTTTGTTGAGATGAAGGACTTCCCAATAACCTTTGGGCTGAAGCTGTCAACATTGTAATTTACATCCTAAATCGTTCACCCATAAAAGTCGTTCTCAATAAAACACCATATAAAGCTTATTACAAACGAAAGTTGGATGTTAACCATTTAATAATTTTTGGATGCGTAGCATTTTCTTTCACTCCTTCTCAACAAAGGGAAAAATTTGATCAAAAAGGTGAAATATACATCTTCATCGACTACAGCGATGAATTAAAAGCATATCATCTTTTTAATCTAAAAGAAAAAAAAATTAATGATCTCAAGAATTGTATGCTTTGATGAGAAGAAGATTTGGGAGAAGGAAAACAAAACATCTCAAGAATATACCTCTTTTGAAGCTAGCCCATACAATAATAAGTTACATTCATCCAGCAGGTCAGACTCACCAACAAATCAAGATCAACTCCATTCTGACTCCGAGCCTAAATCTCTCCCAATTAGGAATCTCTCATTGAAAAAAATATATGATTCATGTAATGTTGGATTTTTTTATTGTGAACCACAAAATTTTGAAGAAGCAGTAAAAGATGAAGTGTGGCAATAGGCAATGGATGAAGAAATTAGCACCATTGTGAAAAGCCACTCTTGGGAGCTGATTTATTTACCTAAAGGAAAAGAAATAGTGGATTTACAAAACAAAATTGAATCAAAATGGTTTGATTCAGAAACACAAAGCTCATCTTATTGCAAAAGGCTATTCACAACAACCGAGCATCGACTTTAATGAAACTTTCCACCAATTGTCTGAATGGAGACCATATGGATTGTACTTGCACTTACTACACAATTAGAGGTACAAGTCTATCAACTTAATGTGAAATCAGCATTCCTAAATGATGATCTGGAAGAAGAAGTGTATGTTGAGCAACCTCAAGACTATGTTGTGAAAGAAAAAGAAAGTATGGTTTATTAGCTCAGAAAAGCTCTTTATGGGCTAAAGCAAGCTCCAAGAGCTTGGAATAGTAAAATAGACAAATATTTTCAACAAAGTAGCTTTTGAAAAAGCCCAAGTGAGCCATCATTATACTTAAAAAAGGAAGGTGTACATGATTTTCTTATTATTTACCTTTATGTTGATGACTTGGTATATACTTGCACTAATCTAAAAATTTTAGAAAAGTTGAAGAAAGACATGAGCAAAGAATATGAGATGAAAGATCTCGATCTTTGAAATACTCTCTTAGAATTCAAGTTCACCAAGCAAAAGGAGTGATCCTCATCTCACAAGAGAAATATACTGAAGACTTGCTGAAGAAGTTCAACATATCTAATTGTAAGCTCATTTTCCCCTTTTTATAAAAAAGGATGTCTTTGTATTCAATAATCAATTCAGAAAATAAAACAAAAATAAACAATTCTCTGCCTCTTATTTTCTTCTTTGTCCTTTTGCATTTTCTCTTAGTCCAAGCTTAAGAAAAATCCATAATTCCCAACATTCACATATGGAAGGAAAGTTTCCTATTGAACAAGAAAAGCTGTTAACCTTGCCTCTGAATATTTATGATATGATCCTAGGAAGCGGCCTAATCCAAGTGACCTTAACATGCTATTACTCCACTACAAAGCAAACTTAAAGTAAGAAATTGGCCTTTTCTCTAATGATTCTATTTTCTAATCATCAGTCTAACCTTCATTCTCTAGTGAGGCAGTTGCGTTTTGGATATGTGATTTCGTTTGCTCTATTGTGATCAAAAACTATACAAGGAACTGTTACTTTACTGTACAAGCCTAATTGTTATTTTCTTTATTTTCAGGTTCCATCATATGGTGTCATGTGTCAAATTTCAGAATTAGTGGAAAGTGCTGTCAACTCCACAGTACCTCTTCACTAATGGTTGAGGCTTGCTCATGGATGGATCTCACTGTAATTCATCAAATCTTGGTTATGACTCACACTAGAACGATAAAAGAAGAAATGTAGCCACACAAACAAATTTTTTGCTTTTCTCCACCCCGTATTTATGTTAAAGGGATTCATGTGAAAATAAAAATGTAGAGAAACATGTACATTGTAATATAATTAGGGGTGGCTAGAAAAAAAGATCGAATCGGAATCGAACCGGAATTAATGGGTTCAGTCTGTTATTTTATGCAATTTGGTCCGGTTTTAGTTCTTAAAATAAAAAACCTGAAAATTTTCAATTCAGTTTTAGTTTTGGTCAAAAACTCTGAACTGGGACCGGATTTATTATTTTTTAATCTTTTTTCATATAAACGATATCGTTTTACTATATTTTCATAAAATGACGTCGTTTGGTACATTAAAAATATTTAAAAATAATAATAAATTTACCTAAAAACTGAACCGACCTAAAAACCGAATCGATTGATTTGATTTTAATTTGATTTTAATATGTAATTAGTTCAGTGCGGTCCGATTTTTTCTTCTTATACGGTCAGGTCCAATCTCAAAATTTTGAAATTTGAAATTGTTAGGTTCAGTTCGGTTTTTTAAATACCTAAACCGATTCGAACTATACTTACCCCTAAATATAATACATGTAAAATTTTTTCCTAATGATGATATATCTAAGTGTTCAGATATGCTACTTAGACATAGGGTGAGAAAAAATGTGTAAATATTGCTGTGAATTGCAAAGAAAATTTTTTTGGTTTTTGTATGTGATGTCTCTTGTATACATATTAACATATCGGATCTCTTTAAATAAAAAATGGCCAAAAAAGTAGACAAAAGAATAAGAAAACTAATCACCCTCACCTCCTTGTATCTCAAATTGATGAGAATATTTGTAGGGTGAGGGCAGCCAAATTCACCTCTTCATCAACATGTATCTATACGTAACAACTACACTCAGAGCATTAGTTCAGTTCCAGAAGCAGATGTCACAGCAATAGCAGTCAGACTGCAGGGAGAGGAGAAAGCCTTTCGCGCCAAAAAATTTCTTAGACTTGTATTCAAAATAAATTTAAAAATTAGTTTTGAATTGACCGTTAGAACCCTCTCGACAGCAAAAATCTGGAGGTCACAGGTTCCAAATTTGAATTCAATATATATATATATATATATATGTGTGTGTGTATTATAATAATTGACTTCAAATCAATTTATTTACTGTAAAATTTCATTAATTTTCAGTCTCTACGTCCCTAAACCTACTCTAAATCGGCGCTGAAGTCAACTGTTACTGAATATCGAAAATTAATTAATTAGGGTCTTAATTTACTGTGAATCTACTTACTTATTAAATATCTTTTAATTGCTTTGCTTTGCTTTGGTGATTTTGTGACTTGTATGAAGGCAGATTTTATAATTTCAAGCTTCCCAAAAATTTACAAGGTGAGTGGTGTTTTTTGGACCTGCTAAAGCTTGGCTCGCGATCGCCAGTCAATGGTTCCAAATTCAACCCCAAGATTTCTCTTTACAATCCAATTTCAGGAATTCAATTTCCACTTCCCCCTTTATAAACTCTTCCAACTTTGAAGATTTTCCGGATCATATGAAACAATCTAACAATGTTTTTGATAGTTAATTATTTATTAATTAAATATTTTTTATTATATTTTAATTATTATTTTCACAAGATTATTTGTGAAGTGTGATAGTGTTTGATAAAATCTTAAGTTCTCTGTTTCACTTGACTTCATTTTAATGTAATCTAAAGGATGAGTTTCTCTTCGATTCTGACAACTGAAGCCTGCAGACGATCTAATATAATAGTTGGGAAGTTGATTACCTATGAAAAAGAGAATGGCTTTTGTGTTATTAATTAATCGAGGTAATTACAATTGATCAAAAATTTCAAATTAGTTACATATTATTTGAATAATTGTAGTTGATTTTGGCAATTCCTTTCGTGTTTGGTTGCTTGTATGATTGTGTGCAGGAAAATTGACACCGACACATATGATTTTCAAAACTACTATGATTTATCTGTTGTCTGTTGAATATATTGTTTGTATTCAAAGGGTTCTTCTATTAGCAAGTCTAAATAACTTGTTTGGAAAATCTTTTGATAGATGTACAAAAAGACGTACATAGAAGAAGAACGATGTCATTCCTTCTTATTCTCGTGAAGTGCTTGAAGGAATTACTCTTCCAGCTTTCCCACTGTAAATACTACAAATCACCTTATTTTTAGGCATCTAATCTGGGTATGTATCATTATCAGAATTATGATGAGATATCTTTTTTATATCTATGCCAAAATTTGGTAATACTATAGTTTTTTGGTTAGGCTACAAAATACTTGAAAAATTAATAGAAAATTAACATTATTGAAATCTTCTTTGAAGGACTATGAGCTGTCTGTCCAGAATTCTATGATATGTAGTTTGGGTGGAAACTTGCTGAATCCACATTTGAAACTTGATTAATCCCGATAATATATTAAGATATAGAATTAAACCCAAAGGAAGCCCCAAATATTTAAGAGGTCAACTTTCTATGGACAACGCAAATGCATTGTCAAATATATTACCTCCTTCGATCAAAGTTCTTTCCAGAATTGGGCAAGAATGGTGGTTTCCCGAGGTGTATGTTTATAATAGACGTAGGGGTATGGGTAGATTTTAGGAGGAATTTGCCAGTCTGTGCAGGCTGTCTAATGCAAGTAGGTGGGCAAGGGGAGATTTTAGTCTGCTGCCTGATTAATGATGCAACTTTTAGTATCTGACTTTTTATGGGGCTGCTTTTACATATTCTAATTTGAGAGAGAAATCAGTGATTTTGTTTTGGTTGTATATTCAGTGCAATATTTTCGTGAATTTGAATGGTCGTCATTCACAAAGTTCCTCAGTTCCATTTTTGTCTTTCACCTTTCCCAAATATAAAAAGATTCAATCATTAATTTTCATATGACTGATAATGATTTTGGTTAGTAAATTAGCTGGAAACGTACTGAGTATTTGGCTTTACGGTGTTATTTGCCTTTGAAGTTATATCTTAAAATAGGGAAGTGCGTTTGACTTCTGGGTTTTCATTCAGTGTTTCTTTTGTAGCTCTTTTTGTTTTGACTTTCTAGTCTTTTACTGGCAAATTCTGCTTCCAAGGCCTCTTCTTTTGCTCCACTGCATCTTCTTTTTTGCTTCATATCTTCTACATTTACTGCACTGATGCCATAGAGCATGATATCAATATCACAACTAGATTCACACAGAGATAAGTAATGCTAATCAGCCATATAATTATCTTGTAACTTTATATTTTTTTTCCCCTCGGGTTGGTATTAACAAAGCCTATCTGCGCCATTTGTTTAATAAGTCTTGCAGTTGAAAAGTAACGGGATTTCTTCATATGTTCGACTGCTCCCTGTAGATGATGTAGCATAGCATGTTTCAGAGGTGTTTATTGTTTAAATTGCACAAATAAATGCTTGTCCGTTTTACTTGCGCAATTTTGTTTGCGTTTGATGGGACTGCCATTGAAAGTGGTGGAAATGATGGGATTGATTAGATGAGTAAGATATATACCATTTAGTTGTATTTTTCTAAAAATGATCCTTGAAATTATATATGTTGATATATAGATTTGTATATAATGGTATATCAAAATCAACGGAAAAGGCAGTCAAATTCATAAGAAAATTGCGAAGAATTTTTAATTTTTTGCTTTACTTCTATTTGACTAAAAATGCTGGCTAGATACGATTCTATGCCCATCTGCAATTTGGAGCTTGGTTGTTCATTTTATCTTTGTTTGGATTAATAGGTTCATATTGACTGTATTGAAGAACGCCGAAGGTCACACTTCTCACTTGCCACAGTACTCTTGTACTTACTGGATTTTAAACTGTCCCGCTTTTGGTGTTTAGGCCTGCAGCTTGTGTTGATTAGTTATGATGTGAACATGCACTGAATAACTTGTTTAGTTGGTTTTTCTCATATCCTATATTGCTGTGTTGTTCCTAGTTTCAGGCAGGTTTGATGGCTTCTCCATTTGTGATGTTTTATATCAGTACAATATTTCTTTAAATAGAAGCAAGAAGCCATATAGAAGGTGAAATGATTTAGTTAATTGTACTGGCATAATATCTGTATGTGATGGCTTCCTGAGATTTATCTACTAGGTCAGATTTTCTAAAAGCTTTGTTTCTAGAAAGCGTTCTTGGACTGCTGGACAAGATTTTGCGACCATGAACAGCAGCAGGGGCTACAAGAATGGAAAACTGGAAGCGCCATTTTGCATGTCCATTCAAAGATCTTTTATCACTATTATTATACTGCCCTTCACAGTACTTACCAACACGTGCATCTACTAAAACTTTGTTCCTCCTAAACATCATTCAGATATAAACTTTGTTCAGTTTTTTAGCCAGACCCCTTTAACTTTCCTAACTCCTAACCAATCTAGTGTTTTATATACTTTTTACTGATTGGGGAGCAACCTAGATATCTTAAACTAAACTCATGCCTCAACAGCTCAACGCCCTTCCACTAGCATCTCTGGTTTTAGTTTTGCGAGATGAACTCCATTCAATAACTAAAAACATGTAAATTGGACTGTTAAACAGAAGATTGTAAATCAAGAACGTGTCTTGATACTGTTTTTGAGTGAGATCTAAATTAGAAAGCATAAGCCATGCACTAAGAAAGCATGGAGATGGGTTTTTCCGTGCTACTTTTAACTTCACGCATTTGCGCAAGATGTGCATGATACAAGCTCGGGATTGAAGCTTCGTCCCATTGAATTTGTGTACTAATATAATAAAAAATATCTCCCTTTTTCAACATCTCAGGATGAGTAATAGCAGAAACCAAACAAATAACATATTATTTATTTCATTTTGATATGATCAACCCTACACTTATCACCTAGTTAAAGATTGTGCAGGTAGAATCCACAGTCACACATCATTGAATTCCTATAAGTCTCTTCCTTATCAATTCAACATGATTTATGGGGACCTGAATGCCCTTAGAAATTAAACTCAAAATTGTAGATTTTATGCTTTACGGGGATCTGAATGCCCTTAGAAATTCAATTCAAAATTGTAGATTTTATGTTTTATTTGTGGATTATTATTCAAGATATTTGTTGTTATTTCTTGTGAAAAGAAAATCTGATTTTTTTGACTGGACAAGCTGAAAACCAATTGGAAAAGAATATCAAGATTTTCCAATTGATGTTGGACATGATTCAGGTCCATAGGTTTCCCAAATGACCTTGAATTATGCAGCATTACACTACAAGTTTCCAATCCTCACACTCTCGAACAGAATGGAGCCTCTAAATACCTCGACTGCTGCAAACACACATCCTATTCTAACTTTATAGAACCTTTTGCAAATTAAAATCTAGACTTCGCTGTTCAAACAGGTCAAGTCACTCTCTTAGAACTGAAAACTACTCTCATATTATTGCAATGAAAGAGGAAATTTAGGCTCTTCATGACAATTATACATGGACAACATTGGTTCTACGAAGTGGAAATGCTTATATTGTTAGCTTGAAATGGGTTTATCACATCAAATACACACAAAAAAAAAAAAGAAAAAAAAAGTTGTTGACACGTTCAAATTAAGTACGGTTAGTTGCTAAAGGGTTTGCTTGAATGCTAGAAATTGACTTTGAAAAGACATTCAACCCGCTAGCTAATCAAACATACCGCAATCAGGTTTGCTAACAGCCATAAAAAGAAACGATTTATATAAAGCAACCACAGCACAACCCACATATGCCTGTCAACTAAATACATAAATCACTTTTATGCGCATAAATTATCGAACCCCATTTGCCTAGTTTGAATGATTATCTCAAGCTTTAATTTCAACTTGGTTGCAATAGCAGTAACATTGACAATCGAGCATAACATAGTTATATTTATTAGGACAATACTAGTGACATAATCATTAATAATAATTCCAAAACATTACTTTTTAAGTTTTGAATAATTACTATGGTAGTTTATTCTAGAAATCTATTCATATGGTGTGGAATTTTCCTCTATGACAGTTCAACAAATATTTAAAGGAGAAAATGATGCAATGGAAATATAACAGATCATGAATTAATTATAATTTACTTGGTAAGAAGACAATAGAATCTGAAAATTTGTATATAATTTGGCCAAAACACAAAAATATGATTGAAAAGATCCATACTAGCAGAGAGAAGGTCGGCTACATTCAGATGATTTATGATATTCATACAATTCATATTCAAAGCTACTGGCAAAAGTGCAAAATGGGAAATGACACAAGAAAACCGAGACTCTATTTGATCCTCATTCTTCATTTGTTGTCTTCTGCAATCATTCATCAACATATATCAATGAAAAGAACATTCATTGCTCAGACTTTCACACTAATTTTAAGATCAATATCATCATGATTATCATTTTGAGAATTCTGATTCTGAACTAGAGGGCGGGTTGGCAACAAACGAGACTTTTCATAAGCTATCATCTTTGAAGTAGCAATATTTGGACTAGTAAAAATATCTTTAAACACCGAAAGCAATCGTGGTCATCATTAACTGACTATCTCTAAATTTTATTTCTTTGGACAAGGCAATTCATTATCAAATATGTAGCCGGATAGCCACAACAACCATTATTATCTGTGAGTATATGTGATTCTAACATAACAAAAAGAAAAAGAGAAATAATATAACAGGAAGGGAAAATAATTGTTTCTCAATTTACTTATAACTCTCAACCAAGCATCAATTGGATCATCGATCAAATATTGTATTAGAACTAGAAGGAATTGAATCGACTACCTAATTCTTTTACAGAATCTTCTTCTTTAATTTCTTGGGCGCCTTGCTAGATTAGAACATGAAACTTCCAATTGCTTTCTTGCTTCTACCCTCACTCTTAAGTCTCTAATCTTGTTCCACTATATGTAGTATGATTCATGCAGTGTATGGGCAATATCCGTAAGTGCAGAAGATCATAACAAGTAATTTAATGATAAGAGGATGTCTATCTTATGAAGAATGTTAATTAATTAAGTATTGAAGATGATTAATTTATAAATTTATTTGAAGAAATCGAAATAATTTGAGTGAAAACATAAGATCAATAAAAATTAACAACTTAACAAATTAATTAAAAAATTCAATTATTGAAAAAATTTAGAGCCAATGATTTTTTCTTAATTAGTCACATCCAATTCTTCAATTGACATTATTCTAATTTAATACTAATATTGTCAATTAATTATTCTAATTTATTTAGCAATCTCTCTCAACATCAATCGAAACTACTTCACACTTAATAATTCACTATATTTATATGAAATTAATTAAATAAAAATGCATTATGAGTAATGATAATTTCTAATTAAACTACATAAATCATATTAGTACATCTTTGTCTAATACGTAATTTACAGTATTTATCACAGAGTTTAGATATAATATTCATTTCTTAGTTCACATTAATCCACATTTCCTTTAAATATTAGTCAGATATTTAAAATCATTAATTATCATGATAAATACTTAATAAAAGATATCAAATAAAAAATAATACAATATTAGAAAATAGACGCTTTCAATAAATTAAATCATTGTTCTAGAAAATAAGTCTAACCACACTTGAAATAGAGTTTGTTAGGAAAAATCAAGCAACCAAGCAAAAAGAAAACAAACACAATCGCAAACAACACCGGTTTACGTGAAAAACTTTTGAAAAATTTCAGAGCAAAAATCACATAAGAGAGAGAGGCGAATTTCATTAATATGAAAAAGAAGAATACTAGTACATGGTTCGCCCTAAACTCCAAATATATAGTCCAAGTTTGGGTCGGGTTCAAAAATAGAACCGAGTTGGGTCAACCTATACAATAAAACCTATACAATATACTTATATATATACACATATACAATACCGTAAAAGGGTAGAGATGTTGCCTCCTAGCCCTCAACAAGGGGTGTTTCACCCTCTTGTATCACCGATTACGTCAACATACCCCAATATACACTACCGGTTACCAAATACAAACCACAAATTTTATAAAGTTCAAATTTAATCATAAAAAATTCAACAATCAAATATATAATCTTAATAAACACAATAATTTTTCAATTTAAGATGAAATAAAACAAGGAGAGAGATAAAACTAGATTTGAAGAGCTTTCATCCTCAATGCTTCTTGTCTTCATCCTTCAGCTTCTTGAATTTCCTTCTCTATCTCTAGCTTCATCCCCCTCTCTCTATCCTCTTTTCCTCTTTCTAAACTTCATTCCTCAAGTGGCGATGGTGGCTTTTTATTGAAAAACATGGAAATCTAGGATACTACTAAATCTAGCTATCCATTTTGATCTAGCGGCCAAAAATGGGTCAAAACAAAAAAAAAAGGAACATAACCTAGGGTGTAATTGCTAAGGGACAGAATGCATGGCGCAGTTGTGCCATAATTTTGTGCTTATGGCCAAAAATGGGTCAAAACCATTGATTCTGCCTATGAAAACAAATTATTTACCAAATTTCAATTAAATCTTTCTTTTTTTGATTATTTCAAATTATTGTCCTTATTTTATTGTTTCTACTTTTTTGTCCTCATTTGCTTGCAATTTGGTTCTTAGGAACAAAACTTTGTGATTTTCATGAATGACTAGCAAACGTGTTTTTATGCTTCGTTTTCACATCTTTTATGTTAAAGTAAGTCAACACTTGCAAAAAGAAAAATAACCATTTAAAAAAAAATAACTCCTCAAAACGAACTAAACAACGTTAAATAATTTAATCATAATCATGTAATAAAAATTGATATATCAAATACTCCTAAACTTAACATTTGCTTGTCCTTGAGCAAAAGAAAAAGTAAAAGACTCAATAACACAAATTAAATTCCTTACGTAACAAATTCATGGCCAATGAGAATGCAATAAAATATAAATTCAATCATTTAAATATCCAAGTATTAACAAGGTTTCATTTGCTATGCTCATATGCGGTGTGTGATAGTCATAAATTGATCATCCTCTGTCATATCATCCTTCACATTATCAGAACATAGCATGCATAAAAGTCCAAAAATCTAAATCTCACCAAGATGGTCACTCTCAAATAAGCACACTTAAAATTTGGGTTAACACTCAAAAGTATGTTAGACAAGCATTATGCTTAGATTTTTAATAGACAAGCATTATGTTACACAAGAATATGTTATTTTTAATGTGATGAAAAGAATACTACTAACTTGATTTTCATGAAAATGGATGCAAACTAATTAAACAGCATGCAAGATCAGCATAGGACTTTTCTTCGAGGTTATAATAAGGCTAATAGGTGATATAGTTACAAGAAAAAATGAATTAAAGACAAATCAAATTTTGGGAAACTTCAAACATACGTTTTTACCATCTACCTTCAAATTTCACTTAACAACAAATTTTACCATTACTCATTCACTTTCACCTTTCTTTTCTTTTCAAAGTACAGCAATTTTTTTTTTTAAGGTTTTGTCTTATTTTACTTTTTAACACAAGCGCTCATTACTTAACTAGGCAAGAGTGCTAGTTACTCAATAAAATTAAGGCCATGCATCTTTATTCCCTTTTTTCTATCTTTCTTTTCTCTTTTTCTTTTCTTTCTTTTTTTTTTATTGTACATCAACTAATACTATTTTTTTCTTACAATAAGCACACAAACAACACTCAACCACCCCTAAACTTATTTTAAAGCATATATCATTACATTTCCAACATAGCTTAAAAGTTCCCGTAAGGAATAAGACAATAAATGCATGCTATTTGAATTCAATAGACAGCAAACTTAAAAGAAAAACACAAAGCATACAATTTTCTACTTATGCAATCCATAAATGCATGCTGTTTGAATTCGTTTCTGTCATGTAAATTACGTCATTGCATTCATCCTTCCCAATATTAGCTGTACAAGTCTGTCCATATATGTCATTGTCTAATGCATATGAAATAGACCTGTCAATTGGTAATAATCGATCACATATCTTTGCAAACAATTTTTTCCTACTATCCCTTTTATATATCATTACCTCCGCATTTCTTGTTCTGCACATCGAAATCAATGGTTTTGTATTTTGTTTGGGTTTGGTTGGACTTTTTTTAGTTTTCTTAAGGATAGGTGGCCTTCATTCATCTGTTGTGTCATAATTTGCGCTCTCAACATGCCTTAAAGGGGATTTAAAAACCCACCTTTTTGCTAGTTGTTGCTGTTGATGCTGTTCGCTTACTTTCCTTGTAGTTTCTACCACTTATTTGCCTATAACAACATGACCAAATAGTATTGAATAAATTCTATATAGTAAGTAAGTTGGAAACAAAAACCAAACACAACAAGTTTATATACTGAGGCCTCTAAATCAATCATTTGTTCCTTCTCCCCAACATTCTCAACTTTCTTGGTCTCATGTCTTTCCTTTTCAAATTACTCATCTTTTCCATTTTCTTCATTGAATACTTTTTGGCCACTTGAACTTGAGACTGAAAAATGTTTAGATTGGAAAAGTTGCCAAAGCTGATCTTACTACACAGTGAGCTCACCAAATCTTTGATTGTTAAGTCTTATCTTTTGTTCATGAAACTCGTTACCATAGGGTGTGTTGAAGTACATTGAAACTGTTATAAATTTCCCTACCCCTTGTAACCTAGTATTTTTATTTACACTTTTTCCTAAAGACTGGGCTAGTATACTATTCCGACCATCGCTCACTAAAGAGCCACTTTTCTGCTTTTCAGACAACTCATCCTATATAATTCCGAAAGTGCAAAGGATTTAATTATCATTGATGAAAATTAGACATAAATGTTGTTGAAAATTTCATTCTCTATAATCATAAAATTCACTAAAACTTACAATCTTCTACACAACAGGCAACACACAAATCATAGCCTCCATTTCTTCGTTAATGAGCTTTTTTCCATGCAAGGCTCTTGTTGATTTGGTCTTTCGAAAGTCTTGTTTCTACCATCTACAAACAACATATAACATTGACTTTTAACATTAAACCAATGCATAAAAGTCAATAATATTGGTAAGTTAATAATTGGATGATATGAAATGAACTTTGTTGAATAAGGCCAACGTATCCCTTTCCAATAATGTATGGTTATATATATTTAGTGCCCTTTTTTCTTAGGCCAATGTTCTAATTCTACATAATTAAAACCGCAATGTTAATCTAAATATCAATAATAGATAAAGCTGAAAAAAAAAAAAACATAAATTGTAAACATATACCACAAAGTCCTTAGTTAGTCGATCCACCATAAATTGTTCCCAATGTGCTTGCCTAATGAGCTGTACTACAGCAGAGGCTTTTTTAGCCTTTTGGGATTGTCCTTGTCAGGTAAGATGTGATCACTTGTCAATGTGTGCTTAAAATTCTTGAATGCAATGCTCGGCATGTTGAATACTTGTTTTTTACTCCTTACGATTAATTGATATATTTCATGGTATAAGAAAGAAATGAAAAATAGCAAATGTAAACTACTTGAAATAAATTTGAGTTAAATAAAAATAATGCAAATCAATTAAAGATAGATACTATATTACATCAATCAAGCAACAGATGAAAAGATAAGAGTTTGTCAAGGCTGGACATATATATGAACAACCATATATAATAATAAAGTTAGGTTTAGGGTATTAAGCACACTATCTCAATGATGTATATATGGATGAATGCATATTTGGTAAACAATAAACACATCCATCTAGGTCAAAAACAAATTATCACAATGGGAAACTTAATAATAAAGTTAAAATATGAAGGTATGAACAGAACACCAACAAAATCCCTACAGAGAAAAGAACAAAATGAAGAGAAATTATCTTTCACATATGCCACATGTTACATGGACCTACTAGTTAGATATACTAACCTTTAAATAAACTTAACCCCTATTTATAAGGAACTACATACCAAAAATAAAAACCAACAAAAAACCTATAAATATGCATCAGCTATTTAAGAGACCGAATTCTCAACTACAAGACATAAGATTTGTAATCAAGAACAAGAATTTAAAAATATTTTCTTGAAGCAACGAATACGTATAGTACAACACCTTATAATTTATTCTTAGAAAAAAAGAATATATTTGGAAACTATAATCAGATTTTTCTTTTCTTCTTAAAAAAAAATGATATATATACCTAAAGATCAAGATCTGAACACGTTCACCTTGCTAGTTTAGTCAAAACCTAGAAATGAAAGAATATAAAGTATTTTGAATCACAAAGCAAAACTTTTAACCAATTTCAGTTGTTGAAATAAAAATAACTAAATAAATAAATACAGAAACAGATTGATCTAGAAATCAATCAGTAAGCATACTTAGAAACTTCAAATACTGTAGATTATGGCTTACTTGGTTATTATTAAACAATAAAGGAACATAAAGTTCAATTGTCTTAGGATCCAAACAAAAGTAGTGAGAACACTAGTAATTTAACATCATATTCATCATTTTAAGAGCAAATACTCAACAAACCAACAAGTGGTTCATCAAATCCCTTGAATTTCGCAACAAGAATACTTATAAATGTTAACATTGTATCCTTACGTATAGAGGAATGTCCAATTGAATGAAAGTTAGTCAAGTACTTGGCACAAAACTCCATTGCTTCTTTAGAAATATAATGTTCAGCTATACATCCTTCATGCTGATTGACTTTACACACATAATCTTTGAGTACTTCCATAAATCTCTTAAATGGATACACCCACTTAAGATAAACAGGACTGCATAGCCTTACTTTATGCATAAGATGGACTGTTAAATGGATCATAATGTCAAAGAAGAACGGTATGAATATCTTCTCAAGTAAGGACAATGTTTCAATGATACCATGTTCCATTTCATCCAATTTCATTGGATCAATCACTGTACTACATAAAGCATTAAAGAAGATGCATAAATGAGTAATTGCATATCTGACATGTTTGGGCATAATAGACCGAATTACTAGTGGTAGTAGCTGTTGCATCAAAACATAACAATCATGGTACTTAAGACCCTGAAGCTTGAAGTTAGTAATAGAAACAAGGTTCCTAAAGACTAAATGGTAATTATTGAGAGCCTTGATATCCATTAGTGCTTGGCAAAATTGTTTTTTTTGTTCTATAGTTAGTGTATAGCATGTTAGAGGAAAAAATTACACTTATTATCATTGGCATCAAGGCCAAGTTAGTCCTCATGCCTATGTGAACTAAACTAAGCCTTGGATTTATCCTATCTTTAGTTTTGCCTGAGATGTCAAATAATGTGTCGTATATGTTCTCATATATATTTTTCTGTACGCGCATAACATTTAATTGATTATGCACACGAAGGTGCTTCTAGTTTTCTAACTCAAAGAATATAGACCTCTTCTTCCAGAGTTCGCGGTTATCACCATCATTCTTCTTCCACTTCTTCACTCTCATTTTACTTTATCTAGTACAAAACTTATCAACCTTTTCTAAGATTTTCTCCCAATTTAATGGTGGAATAAGGGATCTGAATTCTTGCTCACAACTGAAAGTTTTCTTTTGTCTTCGAAAGGGATGATTAGGTGGTAAAAAGTGTCAATGCCCTAAATATGCATTTTTCTTACAATGTTTAAGTCGGACAGAATAAGCGTCTTGCCTACAATATAGACAAGTACAATACTTTTTAACTGTGCAACCAAACAAATTGCAATAGGCGGGGAAGTCAATAATGGTCCACATAATATCGGCCAGCAAATTAAAGAACTCTTGTTTATGGGCATGATATGCCTCAACACCAACATCCTATAATATCTTTAAATCATCAATTAACGATCCCAAGTACACATCAATGTCATTTTCTGGCTGTCGTGGACCAAGAATCAATAAGGACAATATCATGAATTTGCTCTTCGTACACAACCATGGGGGAAAGTTGTATACTACAAGTATAACTGCCAACAACTATATGTAGTACTAAGGAAACTGTGTAGGTTGATTCCATCAGTGATTAGGACAAGACGAAGGTTCTTAGGATTAGACCTAACAGTTAGCCATTTTTTATCAACTAACTTCCATGAAGGTGAATTGGCAAAATGTCGAAGCTTCTCATTATTTAACTTCTCATATAAATGCCAAGTTAAGTCTTTGGCAATTTGTAAGGATTGAAACATTTGCTTAAATCTAGGGATTGGAGGGAAATACAATAACACCTTCGCAAAAACCCTTTTTCTAACATTATCAAAACCCCTTTGTGTTTTCCACTCGATATACCACATGTAGGGCACTTAGAAAGGCTTTCATACTGCTTCTAATATAGTATGCAATCATTCAAGTAAGCATATATTTTCTCATACTCTAAGCTTAAGGATGATAAAGTTTTCATTGCTTCATACATGGATGTAGGTAATATGTTGTCATCGAGTAACATATCCACTAAAAATGCCAACAAATCTCCAAAGCTAGTATCAGACCACCATACTTCCCTTTCAAGTTATATAACTTAAGCAATGTAGAAATCTTTGTACATTTTGTTCAACTTAGGTACAAAAGTTTTTCAAAATCTTCAAGTGATTTCCTAAAACCCTTAGGATTTGTATCATAATGCTTGTAAGCATCATGGATCATTTTTACAATATCACCAAAATCAAGGCCTATAGATTTAGTATCTAAATGATCTTTAACAAATCTAAATACTGTAGCAAGTTTTTCCTCTCAATGCCAAGTCCATGTCTTGTAAGTTATATCAAAACCATTCACAAAAAAAATGATTTATTTAATAGTAGTTAGCTAAAAAAATAAAATATTAAATGTATGGTTTATTTTATTTATTTTCTAATACCTATTAATATTAAATTGTTAAATATTGTAAAATTTTATAATTAGACTATAATATATATAGTAATTGAAAATAAATTGTTAATATATATAGTAATTTTCAACTCGTAATTGAAAATAAATATTAAAATAATAATATTTTATTATTTTATAACACATTGAATATAAATATTTATTACTATATTATATATAAAATATAAATTCATTCATCAACAATTGAATATTAATTAGGTATTAGAAAACAAATAAAATAAATCATAAATAAATACTAATCTACAAATAAAATATTTATAAGACATAAATAAATATTAATCCATAAATCAAATATATTATAATACAGTACTTTCGCTAATTACTATATATAAAGGTATCTTCGTTATTTTTTAAGAAATTGAAATTTTTATCGGTATTTTTGAAATTATAAGGACTATTTAAGTTAATAAGCTAAATTTTAGGGACTTACATGTTCATAGAAGGGGGATTTGGGATATTATGAAAATAATAAGGGGGTATCAGAATATTAGGTTAAACAATAGAGGGGAATATGGCATTTTCTCTATAATATAATACATGTATTTTAATGACATGAGGATGAAATTAGAGAGAAAAAGTTAGAGTAAGATTTAAATTTGTAATATTATAATAATAATAATAATAATTTAAGCATATATATAATAAGGAAAAGATGAGAGATTTAGAGTAATATTTAATTAATTTGGTGTTGGTAATTTTGCTTAGGCCGAGGCAGATCATCAACACGGAGATGGAGTTGAAGTCAAAAATTGAAGAGAAGTTGAAAATTAAAGAGATGGAGAAGAAGTCAAAAATTCAAGAGATGAAGATGCAGTACTCGAAGTTGAAACTTCAAGAAGAAGATGGACTACTCGAAGTTGAAAATTTGACGTCTCCTTCTTTCCTTGAAGAAGAATATCAATAAACAATATAAGCTGTTGATGCGGGAAAAATCAAACTATTGATGCAAGAGAATTTACTCTTCATGGTGAGGGAGAATACTAGGTGATCTAGTAGCGAGGTGGATTGTCATTCTTAAAAACTTGAATTTGGTCACAAGGAAACCTCCAAAAACTGCTATGCGTCCTTACAAGTTTCCAAATAAACCACAACACAATATTTCTCCTTGAATCCCAACTAATCTCATATCTCAGTTAAGCAGGTCTATTTGACTCAAGAAAATCATCCTACCTGAAACAACATAGAATACAAAGTCAGAAGGGGAGCACTGAACTATTTTAGGCAAGTCCACTATGACGCCCATATCATTACTTTGAGGGGGTTATTTTGGCTTGAATGACCTTCTCTCTTATATAATAAGAGGAAGGGCATGAAAAAGGTAATAACCATAGAAATCACTCAAAAAATACAAAAAGAGAGTTAATGTGGTGAGAAAAGTATTAGTAATATAGAAAATAGTAGAATAATGTAGTGAAATGCCATAAACCCATGGAAAAGACAAAGATTCTTTAGTTTTAGAGAGAGGATTGAAAAAATAGAGAGATAACAATCTTTTTCAACATGAAGAAAAGGATGAATTTATATAAGGGCTTTCCTTGATTGTGATTGGCCAAGGAATGTTACCTAATTCCCTCTTTCCTTTATTTGAATAAATTTGATATTAAAATATTTATTACCACAATAAAGATTTCCCTTTCCTTTCTTCTAAAGTTATTCCATTAACAAAGGCATGCACATTATTGCATAGATAATGTTAGTGATAGAAACTCATGCCATATATAAATTTCTCTTGGATCAATTTGTAAAATCTGCTATTAACATTTTGGCAACAAAGTAAAAGAAGTGCAGAATAAGCTACCTGCAAGCTAGAATAATGTAATAACCCAGTATCTAATTAAATGTTCCGTAGTGATTATAAGGCCCTGATACCTACACAGAACATGCTCGTTCTTGTTTTCACTTGACCTTTCCCTCATGCCCACCTCTATGTTCACCTCTACAATAATAGTATACCCGTACAAAGCAACAAATATGAAGATAAACAAATTAATAATAATAATACTGGCCATTGTAGCCATAGCATTCAACCAAGGATGGATTCTTGATAAGCTAAGATAAATCATGATATTCTTTTCGTTGCTTTAAAATCTTTAGTATAAAATTTTCATTTTCTTGGTAACATAACAAAATTCATTGTTTTTCGTTTAAAAGCTTGGTGATGATCATGATCAGTTTCTAGAACTTCCTGTTGCTATAATTTTTTCTTCTTCTTTCATCAATCTCTCTTTGTCTTCATCTAGTTCTTTGGCAAAAAACTCTTTAAATTCTTTGGCTATTCTGCCACTGAACATTGAGTTCATCTATTTTCTTTTTCGTCACTTTGTCTATCACTATTGTAACTTGACTCCCTTTGTATAGCCTTTCTAATTTATGTCTCAAGTCTATTTCACTCTCTTTTTGCTTGCCTATAACTAAGTTTATTCTAAAGTAGAGCCCAAGACTCAGTCTTCCTAGATAGTCCAAGAAACTCCATAAGCAGTAGCCAGTGGCAGCAAAAACTAGAATACTTGAAGAGGTTTTCAAGAATCCAGAGTAAGAGTGAAAGAAATTGAGGAATGAAGAAGAAAAAAAGCTGTTTTAGCTGGCTGATGATGCTTTGTGTAAGGTTTAATGTCATCTTAACAGTGGAACAAAATCAGAGAGGCCAAGGAGTTTTAGTTAGTGGACGTGTCTTTGTTTAGGTTTGAAGTATTCACATTCACAAAGATTAGATGAGATTAGATGTTAGAATCTTGATTATCATATCAATGATTTGCGCTTTCTTTTTTCTAAAGTAATTCCATTGACAAATGTATTCACATTGCAGCGTGGATAACAAGAGTGATAGAAATGTGTGGCCATATAAGTTTTTCTCTTTGATTAATTCGTAAAACCTTTTATTATCATTTTGGAAGTAAAGCAAACAAAATTGAAAAATGGTGTGCAGAAGCCACAATTATGTGAGTAACCCAAAATCTAATCAAACACCTCGAAGTGATTAGAAGACCTTTATACCCACAGAGAAAATGCCTATTCTTGTTTTCACTTTGACCACCACCTCCACCTTTACATATAGCTCTACATTCATCAAAAATCCTCTACAAGGCAACAAATAAAAGTCAAGCAAATTAAAAGTAATAATACTGGCCATTTTAGCCAAAGCATGCCATGAGTGGCGGATTCTTGATAACCTAAGAGAAGTCATGACACTCTCACCTATATCTTTGAATTCTTAGTATAAATTTTTCATTTACTTGTTAAACATAATGGAATTCCTTTTTTTTTTTTTTGTTGCAGAGAAAAGCTTGATGACAATGATTATGGTTAGTACTTAGACATTAGATATTTATACTAGGTAATTATTGTAGTAGATAACAAATAAAACCAAATTATTGAAAAAAAAAAAGCGCTAGTGTTGTTTACATATTGTTGGAAGAAATAACGATCCCTCCGCTAAACGACATATTTCATCTTTGGTTGCCTTATAACTTGCCCACTTGTAATTTGAGAAAATTAACCAAAATGCCCAATACTTAGACTGAATTTTCAGTAAAATCTACTGTTCAAAATTTGTTAAAAAAATGATTCACTTGAATTTTTTTAGACGAAAATACCCCTATTCAAAGTAAATGCTGGTCTTTTTTAAAAATTTTTTATGAGGGTATTTTAATCCAAATGGATCATTTATTATACATATTTTGAATAGTGATCATTTTAGAAAATTAAATTCCTAATTTGGTTACTATTGAAAATCTTCCTTTTAATTTAAACGATAAATCGTACCTAAACAATGTCGTTTAAGCAGCCTCTCCACTCTACTTATACTAAACATTTGTTGCAAATTTAGTACTTTTTAAATAAGAAAATAACTAAAACTACTTCACTCCAAATCACATTATAATCTCATTAATTTATAAATAGGGATATTTTCACATTCCTTATCTGAGTTTTAAGATTATATTACTTAGATAATAAGAATTGATAATGTATCACTTACCTTTCCTTAACTCTTAGTCAAGCTAAATCATACGATAATTTATTATAACACCCTCAATTTATTTTAAAATTTAGAAAGAATTTAAAAAACCAAAATCTCCACTGAGCAAAAAACTAAAAAATAATCACCACATATTACTTAGAAAATAAAAATTTCTTTTGATGTTCTCGATTTAAATAAAACACGTACAATTCAAGCTTTTCCTTGGCTTCTCTTGAAACAAGCTTTTCTTTGGATAGGTCTTAATTTAGATAGTAATTTTTTCTCTTATGAATACACACTCTTGTAAAAAATCTTGAGAAATCTTTTCATATTTATTTCCTATGTTAATTCTTTTTTTTTTTATAAATCTTATGACATTTACCTTTTTTTCCTTGAAGTTAACAATCAAATATAATGGCATGGGAGGTAATTGATACATTCCCAATTCTTTCTAAATAATAGATGCTAAACCTCATGGGAGAATGTGATAACATCCATTTATACATATAAAATTCAAATCAAATGCCGGAGTCAAGATATCAATTTTTAAGCATGATTGATGTACCAACTTTCTAATCTTTTTTCTTTTTATATATAATAATAGTAATATGAATTTAGGATAACCGTAACTTATATTTGTAAAATATAAAAGGTATATTATATATATATAAACAAAAAATTTTATTGTGGCACAACTAGAAGCATGAATGATTCATTGTCTTTAGCTAATATTAGTGTGAGGAAGGTATATTATACGCTATAATACACACACACACACACACATCCACCTTTTGAAGCTAGTTACAGAGAATAACATTTGTCATGCTTTGTGAAGTAATTCTAGTCAGAAATAAGGCAATTACCAGAACTTAAGTTTGAGGCCTTCAATTATCCAAAAAGAAGAGAGAATTTGTAGACCAAGATAGAGTTTTCATACGAGTGCATGAAAAGCAACGTCAACATTTGGGTGGTGGATCAATTTGCAAAGGTGCTTTTTAGATTTGACCATGCCTTGGTAGATATTCTGCAAGTGTAGATAAGGGAACCAATATTACAACCCAGAGAGCCTTGGATGGCTTCTGGTATAAATCGGCCTTGATGTAGCCAAAGCTTGTGATATAGATTGGTTTTAAGTATTGCTTCTCATGGTTTTGTGATAGTTTATGGAGGACAAGGCTATGATCCATTAACCATCCTAATAAATCATGTCCAAACAGCAAGTTAGTGAATTAAGACCTCCATGAGGCATAGTTCCCTCTTCTAGAAAGTTCGAAAGGGATTTAGTATGTTAGGGATTTTTAATGGTTTTGATGATGCAAAGAGTAACACAAGAAACTCGTAGCCAATCCAAGCATAAATGCATTGTCCTTAAGAAAATTTTTACTCCTCTAAGACAATGTCTTAATATAAACAAGTTTTATATAGCAATATTCCATCCAAAATACAATGGTTATTAGTTTTATAAGGTTGCATTCCCAAATATAGAACCCTTGAACAAATACAAATATAATTCTCTAAAGTTTGGGGAATGACGGGAAATTAAAGACTAGAAAGACATTTTCTAATATTTCTTTATATCTATATGGCCAAAATATGGCATATATTGATGGGAATTTATATACTCTTTCATTTAGAATATGTCTTCCTATAGCAACATTTTATTTATTATTTAACTCCATAACTTCACCATATTAAGATATGTTAATATGGTTATAATACTAAATATATTTTGAAATATTATTTATATTTATAATGTATACAACAATCCCCCTTCATTTCAAAATATATATTAGAAAAATATTTATAATTCAATTCATATGTATTAGTGCTCTAAGAACCAGTTATTAGACAACTAATCGTGTTTTATAGGAATTTAGTGAAACATAATTAGGTATCTTGCCATATGGAGTGACTTAACATAATAAGGTATAAGGTCAATAGTATAACAAGTGACTTGTTATTACCCTTATAAACTTATTTGATGAGATCTCCAATCACATAAATGGTTACCATCACTTTTGTTTTTGTTCTAGGCATCCTCTCCTCCAAAGCTTTTGAAACCACAAATCTCTTTAATGGATTTGTCAAAAAATTGGCCAAAATTAATTGTCACATCGTCATTTAAGTGATCTTGTCATGTCTTTTTTAAGACTTTTCATTTGATCTAAATGATTTAAAGGTTGAGATACACATTTTATTTTTTAAGTTGAAAGCTTTTCAGCATAGTTCATCTCCATTAAAGGCATTTCAATATTAATATATCACTTTTCACTATGCTATTTTAATAATAAAAGATTATCACATTTCATACTAGTGGTGTCTTTTTTAAATATTCATTTAATTACCTTTATAACAATCAAATAGTCTAATTGAAGACTAAAATTATTCATTATTCGTAAAAAACAAAAAATATATACCAATAACGCCTATAATACATGAAATCATATTTCATATAATTGTTTGTTAAATATAAAAGGCTTCTATAACATATATTTCCTCTAATAAAATGAGACTAATCTTCAATTAAGTATACATATTGTTTTTAATAATAATTCCTCCTCATAATTTAACTAGTCATGATAAACCATGCACAATCTCTTTTATCTCATTCATGCTAGTAACCAATACAATATTTTTAACTAATTTACACCATTCAAAACTAGCAAGCAAAATAGATGTACACTTGTAAATTAAGGTCAAATTAATAAATATGTTAATAAAATTCAAAATCATAAAAATATTATTATGAATTATATATCTTAAGACCATCATATCAATGCACAAATATTATGTCGAATATGTTCAAAAGTATAAATTATTTAGTAAAGACTTTGCTTGATTATATTGAAAATAATCCAATACTATTAGGGTCACTAGAAGAAATACCAATGAAAGAGAAGTTCAAAAGGAGAACCTTAGCTCTAATGCCACGTGAAAGAAAAATGTATATTTTATATTTCTTAAATAAATTAATATAAATAGAAAAGGTACCTTTGTATAGGCTGTGCAATGTTGATGAAAAAGGAAAGAAAATATGCAAAACATAAGAAATATTTTCAAGAAAAATGTAGTAAGAATCGTGCAAGTATTTGAATGATAATGATAATAAATATTCTAATAATAATATTATTATTGTTGTTATTATAAAATGATTAATAAATAATAAATTGAAAACCCAAATTTTTTTAATTTCAAAAACTAAAAAAAATTAATAAGAATAACAAAAAATTATACTTACGAGAATAAAGAGAAAAGAGATAAATAAACTTTCATGAAGCTTTAATAAGAGTTAATTCTTTCAAACAAATTATTTATAACGGCTAATAGAAATAAGAACTCTTTGAATTGATACTCATACTATATTACAATTGCGGACCTGCTATCAGACTTATATTATCATAGTGTCTGAGCTGCAAACAACAAAACACAAAAGGACTTGCCAAAATAATTACAAATATATATTCAAATAATAATACGCATATAAATATTAATTTTAACTCTGCAAATTAATCACCCCAAACTCATTCTTTTTCTTGCATATGATTAGCTTTCATACCATCGTATTTATTTGTTTATTTTTATAAAAATTTTGGATAAGTGGAAAAATCTCACGTCACAAAGCATCAAACCCTTTCTACCTACTATTATTTAAACTTAAAATGGTATAGCATCAAGTGCTTCACAGACAACTCGAGCCACATCTAAAAGCATACCATCAAATTAAGTTGTTGACTTATATCAATATATTAACAATATAATTGTAGTGGAACTAATATTCTAAATCAAGTTAAATTGTGAACTGTTAAAAAACTTGCTATCGTAGTTATTGTTCCCTTTGGTCATTATGCCAAGTGAATGGGAACAGAAGATTATTTAATATTACGAAGTGGGATATTATAATAACAATAATTAATATTTATTAAAAAATAAATAATATAATAAGAATCATAGTTATAGTTTAACTAATATTAAATATAATAAATTGAAAAGGAGCAATTTTTTCATAATTTATTTATTAAAAAAATAAAAAAAATAATAGACAGCAGCAACGATTTCGCGCCAAGACTTTTTATTTTGAAGTTTAAATCTTTGTTTAGAACTGACCGTTGTAAGAAGATTGATAAGAGTAACGTATTGGCGCCAAAATCTTGAGTTCAAGGGCTACGGTATATATCTACAAATCCGCGTATTTAGTTTGAAGTAGGAAACTTGTAACTGATATGCTAACTGCCAGATAACAAGAGTTTAATTCACTCTCAACTAGGTTAGAATTGTATTCATTAACATGTATAGCTTGTAAATACCTGTGTTTTATTCTATCTGTCACTCTGTTTACTACAAAACCTTCCGTAAATCGCTGAGGGAAAAAGCTTTCTTCTGTTTAACTTTATAATTTAGAACTGCGTTTCTTCTTCCTCTACGTCTATATTCGTTCAGTGAAACCAATTCAGAGACAACCAGAAGAGAAATAGAGAAATCGAGTACCCACAAATGGAGCAAGATTTGCTGCGTCTTGCTGAGGATGCCTTGAAAGCTGCAGAGAGTGCTGCCAATGTCGACGACGGATTCTCTGTCAACAAACACCCTGAAGTTTGCCGGTGCGTTGCATTGTTGAAGAAGCTCAAAGAGTTTCCGGTGAGCTATGATGTTCTGGTTTCAACTCAAGTCGATAAACGGCTTCGACATCTCAGGAATCATAACAAAGAGAAGGTCCGATTAATGGCTAAATGGCTGCTTGAGATTTGGAGCACAACAATCAAACACGGTTTATCAAGAAACCGAAAGAGAGGTGTAAATGTAATCTCAGTTACATCAAAGAAGTGCAGAAACGATGAGGCCTCCGGAAATAAGAGAAAACGTGACGGGGAAGAAGATGGAGTTGAGAAAGAGGAACGGGCTTTTAGCTGTTTCAAAAAACCATCAACAGAACCTAGCGTTTTTAACCAAACGGTTATTGTATCGATCAAGTCTTTGGATGCTTCCCGTAACAAGGTTCGAGAAATTCTCGTGGAAGCATTAAGGAAAGTTAGAGGGGAGGTTGCTGGTGAAGTTAATGAAGAGACGAAGAAGAAAGTAAGAGCTTGTGACCCAGTTGCAGTTGCCGCGTCAGTTGAGTCTGTGATGTTCAAGAAGTTGGGGCCATTTAATGGCGCAAAGAAATTCAAGTACAGATCTATCATGTTCAATATCAAGGACGCAAAGAATCAAGATTTCAGAAGGAAAATTCTTCTTGGAGAAGTGAAGCCAGAGATAATTGTTGGTTTGAACACAGAAGAGATGGCAAGCAATGAAAGGCAGTGTGAGATTAAGCAAATTAAAGAGAAAACTTTTTCTAGGATTCAGGAACCAGTAAAGGAGGAATCAGTAAGAAAATCAGACAACGAATTAGTATGGGTGGAATCGATGTGGTGATGAAAGCAGAGCAGACCAAGCAGGCAGGCAAGAATAAGTTTGTCCCTCGTTATTTTTCCACGTTTATTTTAGCTATTAGAAGACTGTTTCATTCTTTGTTTGTAGTGATGTTTAATGCTGTTTCCACGTAAAATTTACCTTACATTTGTAATAAAGTTCTTTGAGAATGGAATATGATACAAGATGATTAAGTGTTTTCCAGCTGGCATCTATTTTTGATTGAACTGATCTTCATTTGGTGGACCTGAAGAAGTGATGGATGATATAACAGGTGGACTGAAGCTTTTATAGTTTGTGTTTCTGGGAAAGTTTTATCAGTCCAATCTCGTCTCCCTTGGAAATTCGTATACATTCATCAATTTTCAACTATTATGCTTTTGTGATGATTGTGAAAATATTTTGCAATAAATTAACCAACCCACTTCATGATAAAATCGAGATTTCAGTTTTTAGATCCGAAATGACAATGTTAGATATTATTAACACACATCCTTCTGATCCCGTTGGATAATCTGTTAAAGTTGGTTATAATTTAACTCTCTAGAGAGCAAAATCAGGGATTCTAAGGTCTACATTATTTCTAATTGAAAGGCATAGTGTAATGTAGTTTAGAGTCAGAATTTTCAATTACAACAAAATTAGATTGAAGGCACAGCATGTACCCTACCTCTGAAACAAGCCCACCTTGAATCCATTTCAGCATTAAAATCAGTACCAACTGCAATAAATTTTTGCCTGAAATCTAAACTTTGTGTCCACAAGATCAAGGAATTTGCAAGAATATTTGGTGTATAACTCCGATTTCATTTACTAGTTTCTTTTCAAGCACCATGAAAAGGTAGAATTTGCATATTTCCACATGAGCGAAGTCTTCATGTCTGTCCTGTAACTTGCAAAACAAATAGACGAAATGAAATATAAAGAGACAATGATAATCTTCAACACGCGTCTAATTCTCAGACTTAATTCATTTTATTGTATTTCTACTGCCTCTCCAAGCACAAAATAACATTTATCAATTTCAACGACTATGAAAACGAACAGGTACTCTTTAATACGAACAAAGAAATATGAAGTATTTAAACAATTTAGTCTCATTATCTTAATAACTCAGGAGACGGATGCTTCCTCACCATCAAATTTCAATATCTACACGTGAGCTCTGATGGGTTTTTAGCTCAACCTCCTGACTTTCAAGAGAGATATGGTGCTCCGAAAGACTAGAGATTTAGTGGCTGGTGGGGTTCAGGCCATTACTTGATCGTCAAGAAGCAACATGTTGTATATGCAGTCAAATCACGTAAGAAATAATTCATCTGTAACAAAAGCAGAATTAACAGTGTGAAAAAAATTCAACCTTCACAAGAACACACACGTTTTGCCTGTTGCGGTACTCGAATCTGCTCCGAGTTGGACTGCAATTAATGGACAAGTCTTACCCTAAAAATGTAATTGAATGTTGTCCATTGAAGTTCCTGAATCCTTCAAAACAAGGTTATCCCTCCTGATATAAGATCACAATCATCCTAAGGCAGCATTGTTGCGAAATAAAATTTTTTTTTAATCCACTTTAATAAATTCCCGCACGACAAACTGTAGGAAAGGCTGAAACGCAGATCCAACTCACTCGCCAATAGGCGAGATCATATCCCTTGCCTATTATGTAATTATGTTCTACTTTTTAAGCAAATTTTTGTTCAACTTTTGAAGAGTACTAGAAGAAACTTGAGGTAGCTGACGCAATATGTTGAACAACATGTATATTATTTTGAAAATATACGGACCATATGCCCAAAATCAAGGTGATTTGTAGTAACTTAATTACCATAGTATACCTGGAAAATTCATTTCTTTAAGCACTTCACAAATTGAAAATCATATATGTGGGTGTCAATTTCCCACACAAGTGCTCGTATTTTCTGGACTACAAGCAACCAAACGCAAAGGCAACTGCCCAAATGAACTACAAATAATATAGATGCAGGAAAGACCAGCATCAATTCAAAATTAAAAATACACGAATTTGTTATCTTAGTTAATAACCTAAAATTCATTCTCATTCCCATCCTCACCCATATAATCAAATTCTCAATTAATAAAATAACAAACAATTATATTTAGAGTTCTGATTCCTTTGCTTCTGTACTGAAAACCATTGTTTGTTATAGAGCTTTCAGTCAATTAAGAATTAGCCTTCCCTCAATCATTCATTCATCTAACCCCTCGACCACCAAAAGTTATCATTTTCCCTAATCTCTCATCAATCAACAAAATGCAAGAAACCAGAGCTGATATAATAGTTGGTTTCAAGTTTAGTCCTTCAGATTAAAAACTAGTTGAGTATTATCTTTACAGGAAGATTTCAAGACAACCCATCTCCTTTGTTGATTATATTGTTAAGAATGCGATATTTACAATAGGCATAAACTTGGGGAGATTTGAAACTTATATGGAGAACTCGTATTGATCAATGAAGAGGATGATCTCTATTTCTATACCAAGAGAAGAAAAAGAATCCCAATGGTTGTAGAATTGGTAACTTTTGTTAATAAAACAAAGAAAGTCTACACACCTATGCAGAATAAGTTGAATTCATAAGCTTCCCAAATGATTCAGAACATACTTGCAATACATATATAGTAAATTCGTAGCATATATAACCAAAATACATATATAACCAAACAAGCATTATTGGCGGTTCATCTCATAGCTAATAGTACTATAACTGTAGTACTTCACCTTTGTTCTCACATTAATTGCTGAAGTAATCTTTTGAACTAGCATTTTCTCATATTATATATGTGTTTCATATAATATATTATAATTAACGATGTAATAAAAACATGATTTTAAAACATTTGAATTAATTATTTATCTGAATATTTATTAGCTGTACCCAACACTTAGATTTTGAGATATGTATGTATATGTGTGTGTGCGTTTGTATATAAATATATATATATGTATATATATTAATGGCTTCAGGGAAGAGCATAGTCAAAGAGAGAAGAGAACGACTTGTTAGAGATATTTACTAAAGGAGAGAATGTTTATGTAATATTATTAATTATTTTTTCAATTAATGTAGCATAGATATAGAGTTGAGAATTTAAATTAATATAAAAGAAAAAATAGTAAAACGAAAACACCATTTAAGTAGCATTTATTTCTCGATTGAAGTTTAAATAAATCTAAATATCTAAATCTAAATGGTTTATTTGTTTTTCTCAACTAAAATATGAATATGAATACTTATGAAGAGATATATAATTAAAATTATTTTCATTTGTTAGATTCAACGAAAAAATACAAAAAAAATGACATTTTACTTAAATAGAAAAAGTATTTTAAAAAAGTGACTTTTTGATTTAACATTAAAGATTTGGATCATCTACTATTTTGTCTTCTTCATTGAATATCCTTAATTTCAAAAGATCTACTAACATACATATAAGATTAATAAAATTATCTAATTTAGATTTTAAAGAAAGTCATAGACGAGACGAACATATATCATCATTATACATCCATCAAATTTATAATTGACATGGATATTTATTTTTGATAAATTCCATGAGAAAAAACTAATTTCAAATTAGCGAGGCTAATGGTGGGTATTCCTTGGTTGCAAATGAAATGCAAGTTCAAACCTATCAAAGAAACAATGCAATAACCTCAGTAATACACATCAAAAGCATTCTAAACATAGAGTTTGTCAGTATATCTAACCAATAAAACACAACAAAATTAGTAAAATTTGATTATAGACAACTTATAGATGTCAATTTCAAGTACAGGTTGATCGTGTTCAATGTCAATTGCCAAGGATCCAAACAATCAACATCGATGAAATTCAATTTATTATTTATTTTTTTCAAACTAAAATATCTGAGAAATTTATTATATTTTAAAGTATCTTATTGCCATCTTAAAAGCCCTTTTACTTAAAATAAAATTTTGTATCTAAAAATAAAGAAAAACATGCATGTACAATTATAATATATGCCCATTAATAAATACACTCTAGATATTTTAAAATTAATATCATATATACTTTTTACTTTTAAAATGTATAACACTTTTAATAGTATAATTTACTAAATTTTAATTATTTTGCTTCTTCAATAAACTTTTTATAAGTTCAAATAATATAAAATTGTGTTGAAATATGATTTAACTTTAGTCTTCCAAATATTTTAAATGTGTTTATTTTTCAAAGTAAAACCAAAATAGGTCTCTAATTTTACATTATTAGTCAAGTAATTATTTGATTTTACTTCAATTTTCTTAATAGAAGTTCATTATAGTTTTTATGTTCTATTGAGTTTAGAAAATAATTGAATCTCTAATTCTATTAAAAAAAATCTAATTTATCCTTTTATATGATGAAACATGAAATATTTATTTCATTTGTATAGGTATATATTAATTCAGTTATTTAATTGCATAAATTTCTAATTTTTGCAGCATAAATATATACTCTGTGGTTTTCTTCTCACAATCAATATATTCTCGAAGTCATACTTCATTTCATTTGCATTTTTTGTTTTGTGTGTTTATTTCTTTTAAGCTATTACCTTAATAAATAAATGTATCTATAAAATATTTTGTTTGTGGGTGAACTATTAAAATAAAATTTCTACTATTATTTTTTTAAAAAAAAATTAGATGAGATTTTGAAGGAAATTAAAATAAGGTTGTGTTTTATTAATGGAACTTACTTGAGTAGAACGTTAAGTTATATAGGAAGAAATTAAGAATTATATTTAAAAAATAAAACTAATTGAAATGAATGATACTCTTAATATCAAAACAGAAGATGGAAGATCAAGACAAGACAAAACTAAAGAAAATATGTAAAAGTTTAAATTTAAAGAGTATTGTAATATTATCCAAATTATCAAAAAATACTTAATAATTTAAGGTTAAGAATTTTTTAATTCGATCCCTTCCACCCGAAAAACAATGCATGTTGTTACTTTCACCTCCTCTAATTGTGTTGCTGTAGATTCTCAATAAACCAAAAAAAAGTCATGAGATTTTCATCCAAATCTTTAAATTCGTTCAACAAATTTTCCATTTTCTGGTAAATGTAAAGTAATTCTTGTATAAACTTTCCGTCTTTTTATTTGATGTGTATAATAATATTAATAGAGGTATCAATTTTTGTGGGTATTCAATGTACCAATTTTTCATCTTCTTTATTTTATATATATAATAATATTAATATGAATTTACATATTATCATGAGTTTCACAGTAATACCAACATTTCATCACACTTCATAATATTATTATTGTTCTAATAATAATAAGATAATTAACAAATAATCAATTAAGAATAATTTTTATCATTTAGTTAACAACTATTAAATTAAACACCATTCTTTTAATCTTAAAAACCAACAAAAATTTATAAAATAAAAAACAATTATGCTTATGATAACAACGACAAAAGACTTAAAAGAAACTTTAATCAAGCTGGAATAAGAGTCATTCTTTCAAACAAATTACTTGGAATTAATGGCTAGTAAAATAAGAACTCTTGGAATAATCCATACTTAGCTACTGCTATATTTGCAGAATTGAACAAACAACCAAACACTATGATTTATATAAGGAATTAATTGCCAAAATAATTACAAATATTCAAATAATATGCAGACAAATATTAATTTGAACTTTGCAAACGTTGTATTAGCTACCTAAATAATAACCCAAAAGTCATTCTTGTTTCCATATATAATTAACTTTTCATATCATGAGATTAATTTGTTTTATTAAAAATTTTGAATAATGAGAATAAGAAACATTACTCACAAAACACCTAACCTTTGCACTTATTGTTATTTGAATTCATAATAGTATGAGACCATTAAACGTGTTCTAAACCATCCGAATTGCGTCCAAGATGCATACTATAAGATTAACTTGTTTTGTTTTTAAAAGATGTTAGCATCTTAATAATCACAGACAGAATCGTGGAGAAACTCATCTTGTACATTAAATTAAATTAAATTGTGGACTATTAAAAAATTTAGTATTGTTGTTCTTGTGGTTCCCTTCCATCATTATTCCAAGTGAAAGGCAACTGAAGGTTATTATTTAATATTACGAAGTGAAATAATGTAATGACAATAATCAAGATTTAATAAAGATATTTACGAAAAGTCCATTTAAGCAAAAGCTTGACAAAAGTTTGACCATACGTGTTGAGCGTAATGGACAGCACAGTAACAACTTCACGCCAAGACCTCTAATGTTGAAATTTAAAAATTTGTTTCGAACTAACCGTTATAAGAATATTGATCGAGTAACATTTTGGTGCTGAATTTTGGAGTTCAATGGCAACCCTATCTACAAACTTGCGTAATTTACATTGAAATAGGATGCTTATTACAAATACCCAATGATAGGAATTTAATTCACTCTGAACTAGGTTAGGATTGTTTCATTAACACGCCTTGCTTATAAATACCTATGCTTTGTTCTCTCTGCCGCTCAGTTTCCTACAAAACCTTTCCTAAATCGCTGAGGTAACAAGCATTCTATATTGGCTTATGTTTCATCTATGTTACTTTACTGTTTACGTTTATAATTAATTTAGAGTTACAATTCTTCTTCCTTTATTCGTTTGTGGAATCAATTTAGAAAAAAACCAGAAGAGAAATAAAGTACCAAAATGGAGAAAGATTTCCTGCATCTTGTCGAGGATGCCTTGAAAGCTACAGAAAGTGTTGCTAATGTCGACAACGGATTCTCTGTCAACAAACGCCCTGAAGCTTATTGATGCGTTGCATTGTTAAAGAAGCTTAAGAGTTTCCGGTGACCTATGATGTTCTGGTTTCAACTAAAGTTGATAAACGACTTCTACATCTCAGTGTTGGAAGGTGGAAGGCTTATATTACAAGAAAAGATAAACTTGTTAGGAATAATTATGGATAAGGAAGGAGGGAGAAGTTATAATCTTACTAATTTCTAATTTTTTGGCTTGACATATAATGAAAGAACTCACCCCTATTTATAATATGACACCTCTTTAGTCAACGGTTAGGATTATGCCAACACACATCTAATCTAATGGTTACAAATTTCCTTCTAAAAGTATACATAATAATATTTAGATATTAACTACAAATATCTAGATATTTACTATATTTACCTAGATATTTATTCCATAAATATCTAGAAATTTTTTACAAATTCGTAGAAATTAGGCCACACTATTTCTAGGCCTAATTTATTTTGAACTAAATCAAGTTTAATTTCCAACACCCCCCCTTAAACTTGATTTGGTGACTCTCATTAGTCTTCGCAACGCACAAAATGTCTCATTCTTCAATAGGTTGGTGAAGATATCAGCAATTTAGTCTTGTATCTTCACGTACTGTATTTGCACATCCTTTCTATCAATGCACTCCTTTATACAGTGGCAGCGAGTATCAATGTGTTTTACTTTGATCGTGGAACACTAGATTTTTTGCCAATGTCATTGTTGATTTTTTATCAACATAAATCTTATTTGGCATGTCTTGTGACCATTCTAGCTCTTTTAAGATATTGTTTAGCTAAACTGCATGGCAAACACATGATGTTACGGCCACGTACTCAGGTTCACAAGTTGAGAGAGTGACTATTGGTTGCTTCTTTGACATTCAAGTGAAAGTAGTGTCACCCATGAAAGATACAAATCTAGCAGTGCTTTTTCAATCATCCATATCTCTACCTCAATCACTATCGTTGAATCCAAAAAGCTTTAAGTCCTTAGAAAATGAATAGAATAGATCAAAATCAATTGTAGCTTTGAAATAGCGAAGGAGTCTCTTTGCAACTTTGAAATTGGTAGTTGTTGGCATCTTCATGCAGTTAGGTAATGTAGACTTTCAACTGAGCTCGTAGTCTAGAAGAAAAAGAAATTTCATTTTCTACCTGATATTTTGGCGGGAAAGATTATTGAACTAAAATACATACAGTTTCCCTGTGTGAATGAAGTTATTTCATTTATTTATTTATTTTATTTCCCTGATCTGTGTTGTGCTGTTGGTTAAAAGATTTTATTTTGCAATAATGTCTTATGTACTTAATTCTTACTAGCAAAGAATTAAGAAATTAAAATCAATGAGAATGTGAGACAATATTTCTTTATTTTTTGATGATATGATAATTAATTTATATAGACTCAAATAATAGTTCAACTTAAAGTAGAAAATTTAAACCAATCTAAACCAGAAATCCTGCTTTTAATCTAAACATTAATAGTTATTAAGATGTTATATATCCTTTCTTCACCCCCAATGGTTAAGACGCTTCATACCTAGAGTCCCCTTTCGAAATACTAAGTCTTGAGGGTAGGTAAGGAGCATACAAAAAAATTATTTGGGGCCCTACCCCACCCCCTTACATTTTTAAAAATAAAAAAAAGAAAATGTTATCCTTTCTTCAATAAGCTTGTGTTTATCGTTTCATTTAGTAAACTTGTCATATGGGGTTCAAATAATAGTATTGCAAAGTCCCATTTTTAGTTAATGGTTAGATGATTCCAACTTATAACTTTGGATTTGAAGGCAATTAAAAGCTTAATCAATAGTATTTAAACTATTTGTACTGAGGGACTTCCAAATTATCGTAAATTCTAGAGTATGGTGTGATACCTACAGTGAAAGAAGCAAATCTAATAAATTTATAAGTAAATGGAATTAAGTAGGAATAAAGAGATGCGAATGTATTTTAGAAATATTAATAAATGTAATATGAGCATTATCTCATGTTATATTTGTTGGGATTCATAGCTCTTTTCTTACAATAACTTTGTATTCATATTTAAAAGATTTCAGAGTGAATGAAAGAACAATCCGAGTATAAGGGTAGCGTGCAATTATATTGTTTGATTTGCTAATTAGATAATCATTTAAGACTATCACAGGTGTTTTACACCTTGGATTTTCTCTCCAACTACAGCAGATATTATGCCTACCCAAAAGACTAACTTCAGAACCACAATCAAGAACTGTGAGACAATAAATTCCTTGATAGATGTTCTATCAGGAAAATTCTTGCTGTCACTCGTGGAACGAACTACACCTCTGAGCAGTTCCATCAACAGTCAGATCAGAATTAACTCCATGAGTACTTGACAACTTTTCGTAGACCTCCATACAGACCGTCTTTTTCGAAGAAAATAACCTTTTAAAGCACTTCGCAGCTTTGCTAGCTTCATAATCTGCGTTGTTCGTGGAGACCAAGTGACCGGTGAGCCTTCGTCATATCAAGATTTCATGCTGATTCAACCCGTCCAAAGGCTTTACGTCTAACCCCTCTTTCTCTTTGTCTTGCAATAGGAAAACAACTTGAAATAACTACTTCTCGTCTTCTCTCTAACTCAAGTTTTTTCTCGATCTCTCTCCAAGAACTCTCAAAGATTATGCATGTAATGCTCAAAGATTATGAAAAAAAATGTTAGGTTTTCAATGTATTATATTTATTCGTTCAGCAATGAACGTTGTTATTCTTATTATATTATTTTTTTACTTTATTTTAATTATTGTTATTACAATATCTTACTTGGTAATAGATGCCTAGTATACCTAAATACATAGGATGGACGAACAACCAAAAAGTTTATACATATACTTATATTTTTTGTTGACCATTAGATCTAAGTATCCCAACAGTTAAGATTAAATGTGACACATATAATTAATGTATAAGTACAATTAATATACATACTGAATTCAATCTCAACCGTTTATAGTGTTTAAATCCAAGAGTCATCCAATAGTATTAGAATATGTATAAACTTATGGTATTCTTGATCTATCTCTATGTAATTATTTATACTAAATATCTAATTAACTAATTATTCAAATTAATGGTTAGTAATTAAGTAATACAAATTGTGAAATATTAGTTATTTCATTCAAAGGCTACTAGTAATAATAGCCTTATGAAAATAAAATTTGTGATTGTTGTATAATTTTACTTGATTTGAAACACATCACACAAACAACATATATCAGCCAAAGCTTCCCATGAAAGAAAAGATAAAAGAAATAAAAAATCTAACATAAAGGGAGAGGTACGAACTTGTAAATTGGCTGAAATCGATATATATGAACACGTAGAAGAAATGGTAGGACGGGGAACAAATATGTGGGGTACTAAAACAACATCATTTAGGTGGGATTATAATAATAATAATAATAAATTTTGTTATATTAAGTATTGTAAAATTAATGAAATATATTATAAGGAGAATGCCTTTGTTTAACTTAATACCCTAATAATCCCTTGTTGATTTCATAGTACTTCGAATCCTCTTTTCTGTTGATTGATAAGATTAAATATAATAATATGTGAATCCTTAAAGTTTAGCCTATTAACCCCGTTATTATTCTTAAGTTTAGGGATTGAAAATAAATATTAAAATAATAATATATTTTATTTTATAACACATTGATATCTAATTTATAAATTATCTTTTGAATATAAATTTATTTAAACTTTGAAATTTCTTTTTTAATATGATATTTATATATTAAAAGATCAATAATTAATATTTAGATAAATATATTGTGTTTGAAAAATTCAAAATTTAGATAAATTTTTATCACTACTACAAAAAATGCCTACCTTAACTCAAATTCTGTATCATAAACAATTTATCTTGACTTTTAATTTTGTATCAACATAAGTCACCTCAAGAATGGGTAACACATTTTAACTGTCAGGACATGCAACTCTTTGATTATGTGTCAAGACATAGTGATACATGATGTATCAAGGATCTAGTTCCGTATATACACCTTTTGACATTTATTCATCTGAGACTTGTGACATGTTTAAGTTGCTCTAATATGATGCATGCTATTGTATCATGAACAATTTGGTTTAATTGGCACCTATTGACATTCATGCATCAAATTTTCCTGATATTTTTTTATTGGCCTATTATGATTAACACAATCTGTGCCATCTTTAGAATGACATTCAACAAACAAAATATATGCTACATAAATCCCGAATGGGTAATTTGTAACCTCATTCAGCATCACAACACCAAAATCTGAAATTTTCATCTCATATACAACATTTTCAAATTAAGTTCCTCCAATCTCAATTATGAATGACAACATCCTTGAAGCATCAAAACATAACAATTGTTTTTACAAGGGCATGAGGACTAACTTAGCACCAAATGCCAAGGATAATAAGCATACATTTTTGCCTCTAGCATGCTATACACTAACTAAAGAGGAAAAGAGACAGTTTTTCCAAACAGTAATAGATATCAAGGCTCCTAATAGTTATTGTTTATTCTTTAGGAACCTTGTCTCCATTACCAAGTTAATGCTTCAAGGTCTTAAGTCTCATGATTGTTATGTTTTGATGCAACAGTTACTACCACTAGCAATCCGGTCTATTAATACTATATTATAATATATTTGATTTATAGATTAATATTTATTTATGTATTATAAATATTTTATTTATAAATTAGTATTTATTTGCGATTTATCTTATTTGTTTTCTAATGCCTAATTAATATTCAATTGTAGATAAATAAATTTATTTTTTAATTATAATATAGTAATAAATATTTATATTATTACTATATTATAAAATAATATATATTATTGTTTTAATATTTATTTTCAATTAGGAGTTGAAAATAATTTTTTACGTAATTACCATGTATAAGGGTATCATTGTTATTTTTTAAGAAATTGAAATTTTTATAGGTATTTTTGAAATTATTAGGACTACTTAAGTTAATAGGCTAAGTTTTGAGGACTCACATGTTATTATACTTAACCCTATCAATTAATAGAAGAGAGATATGAGATACTATGAAAATAACAAGAGGCATCGAGGTAATAGGTCAAACAATAGAGGGAAATCGGGCATTCTCTCTATCATATAATACATTTATTTTAATAACAAAATGATGAAATTAGAGAGAAAGAGTTAAGAGTAAGATTCAAATTTGTAATATTATAATAATGGCAATTTAAGCATAGATATAATAAGGAAGAGTTTAGAGAGTTTAGAGTAATGTTTAATTAATTTGGTGTTGGTAATTTTGCTTAGGTAAAGGTAGATCATCGACATGGAGATGGAGTTGAAGTCAAAAATTGAAGAGAAGTTAAAAATTAAAGAGATGGAGAAGAAGTCAAAAATTCAAGAGATGAAGATGGAGTACTCAAAGTTGAAACTCCAAGAAGAAGATGGAGTACTCGAAGTTGAAAATTAGATGTCTCGTTCTTTCCTTGAAGAAGAATATCAATAAACAATATAAGCTACTAATGTGAGAAAATTCAAGTTGTTGATGCGAGAAAATTTATTGTCCCTCGTGAGGAAGAATACTCAGTGATTTGGTAGCGAGGTGGACTGTCATGCTCAAAAACCTGAATCTAGTCACAAGGAAACCTCCAAAAACTCCTATGCATCTTAACAAGTTTCCAAAAAAACCACAACACAATTTTTCTCCTTAAATCGTAGCTAATCTCAGATCTCAGTTTAGCGGATCTATTTGACTCGAGAAAATCGTCCTACCTGGAACAAAATAGAATAAAAAGTCAGAAGGGGGGCATTGAACTATTGCAAACGAGTCCACTCTGCTTTTCAAGTCAGTACTTTGAGGAGGTTATTTTGGCATGAATAACCTTCTCTCTTATATCATCAAAGGAAGGACATGAAAAAGGTAATAAGCATAAAAATCACCCAAAGAATACAAAAAGAGAGTTAATGTGGTGAGGAAAGTATTAGTAGTGTAGAAAATAGTAGAATAATGTAGTAAAATGCCATAAACTCATGGAGAAGACAAAGATTCTCAAATTTTAGAGAGAGGATTGAAAAAATAGAGAGATAAAAATCTGTCTCAATATGGAGAAAAGCATGAATTTATATGAGGGCTTTCTTTGATTGTGGTTGGCCAAAGAATGTTACTTGATTCCCTCTTTCCTCCTTCTTCATTTGAATAAATTTGATATTAAAATCTTCATTACCACAACAAAGATTTCCCTTTCCTTTCTTCTAAAGTTATTCCATTAAAAAGGCTTCCACATTATTGAATGGATAACGATAGCGATAGAAAAGTGTGGTCATATATAAATTTCTCTTCGATCAATTTGTAAAATCTACTATTAACATTTTGGCAGCAAAGCGAAAGAAGCACAGAATAAGCTGCCTAAAAGCCAAAATTGTGTGATAACCCAGAATCTGATTAAATGTCCCACAGTGATTATAAGGCCTTGATACCCATACAGTCGTTCTTGTTTTCACTGGCCCTCTACCTCATGCCCACCTTTATGTCCACCTCTATAATCAATAGTATACCTGTAAGAAGCAACAAATAAGAAAATAAACAAATTAATAATAATAATACTGGTCATTGTAGTCAGAGCATTCCACCAAGGATGGATTCTTGATAAGCTAAAATAAATTATGATATTCTTTTCATAGCTTTAAATTCTTTAGTATAAAATTTTCATTTTCTTGGTAACATAACAAAATTCTTTGTTTTTCGTTTAAAAGCTTGGTGATGATCATTATCAGTTTCTAAAACTTCCTACTGCTACAATTTTTTCTTCTTTCGTAAGTCTCAATTTGTCTCCATCTAGTTCTTTGGCAAACTCTTTAAATTCTTTGGCTATTCTCGCACTGAACATCTAAGTTCATCTATTTTCTTTTTTCGTCACTCTGTCTATCACTATCGTAACTTGAACCCCTTTGTATAGCCTTCCTAATTTGTGTCTCAAGTCTGTTTCACTCTCTTTTTGCTTGCCTATAACTGAGTTTATTCTAAAGTAGAACCCAAGACTCAGTCTTGCTAGATAGTCCAAGAAACTCCACAATCAGTAGCAAGTGGCAGCAAAAGCCAGAATACTTGAAGAGGTTTTCAAGAATCTGGAGGAAGAGTGAGAGAAACTAAGGAATGAAGAAGAAAAAAAGCTGTTTCAACTGGCTAATAATGCTTCGTGTAAGGTTTAATGTCATCTAAAAAATAGAACAAAATCAGAGAGGCCAAGGAGTTTTAGTAAGTGGACATGTCCTGCTTTAGGTTTGAAGTGTTCACACCATAAAGATTAGGTGAGATTAGATGTTAGAATCTTGACTACCATATCAATGATTTCCGCTTTCTTTCTTCTAAAGTAGTTACATTGACAAATGCTTTCACATTGTTGTGTGACTAACGAGAGTGATAGAAACGTGTGGCCATATCAGATTTTCTCTTTGATTAATTTCGTAAAACATTTTATTAACATTTTGGTAGCAAAGCAAACAAATTGCAAAAAATGGTGCGCGAAAGCCACAATTATGCGAATAACCCAAAATCCAATTAAACACCTCGAGGTGATTGGAAGGCCTTTATACCCACATAGAAACGGTCGTTCTTGTTTTCACTTTGACCACCACCTCCACCTATATGTCCACCTTTGCATTCATAAAAAATCCTCTACAAGGTAACAAATAAAAGTCAAGCCAATTAAAAGTAATAATACTGGCCATTTTAGCCAAAACATTCCATGAGTGACGGATTCTTGCTAACCCAAGAGAAATCATGAGATTCTCACCTATATCTTTGAATCAATAGTATAAAATTTTCATTTACTTGTTAAACATAAAGGAATTCTTTGTTTTTTAGCTGTGGAGAAAAGCTTGATGACAATGATTATGGTTAGTACCTAAGCATTAGATATTTATACTTGGTAATTATTGTAGTAAATAACAAATAAAATCAAACTACTGAAAAATTAAAAAAAGCGCCAATGTTGGTTACATATTGTTGTAAGAAACTATTTATGCCATCTTTGGTTGCTTTTTAACTTGCCTACTTTTAATTTCAACAACAAATCGTATCTAAACAATTTCTTTTAGGCAGCCTCACCACCCCATTTATAGTAAACATTTGTTGCACATTTAGTACTTTTTAAATAAGAAAATAAATAAAACTACTTTACTCCAAATTACACTATAATCTCATTAATTTATAAATAGTGATATTATCACATTCATCTTCTAAGGTTTGAGATTGTATTACTTAAATAAAAAGAATTGATAATGTATCACTTACCTTCCCTTAACTGTTAACAATTAAATGATAATTTATTATAATGCCCTCTATTTATTTTAAAATTTAGACAAGATTTGAAAAACCAAAATCTCTAATGAACAAAAAACTTAAGAAATAATCACTGCATATTACTTAGAAAGTAAAATTTTCTTTTGATGTGTCTCGATTTAAATAAAACATGTACGATATTCAAGCTTTTCTTTGGATGGATCTTGATTTAAATAGTATTCTTTTTCTTGTGAATACATGCTCTTGTAAAATCTTGAGAAGTTATCTTTTCATATTTGTTTCCTATGTTAATTTTTCTTTGTAAATCTTATGACATTTACCTTCTCGTCCTTAAAGCTAATAGTCAAATATAATGGCACGAAGGTAATTGATACATTCTCAACTTTTTTCTAAGTGATACAATCTTAAATCTCATGGGATAATGTGATAACATCCCTTTGTACATATAAAATTTAAATCAAATGTCTGAGTCAAGATATCAATTTTTAAGCGTGATCGATGTACCAACTTTCTAATCTTTTTTATTTTATATATAATAATACTAATATGAATTTAGGATAACCATAACTTATAATTTGTAAATTATAAAGGGGTAGTTCATTGTGGCATAGCTGGAAGCATGAATGATTCATTGTCCTTGTCCTTAGCTGATGATAGTGTGATGAAGTATGTTACCTTCACGAGTTCTCGAAAATAGAAGGTATATTTTCTCCTATAACTAATATATATATATATATATATATATATATATATGCAACTTTTGAAGCTAGTTACAAAGAATAACATTTGTCATGCTTTGTGAAGTAATTCCTGTCAAACATAGGGCAATTACCAGAACTTAAGTTTGGGGCCTTCAATTATCCAAAAGGAAAAGAGAATTTGTTGGCCAAGATAGAGTTTTCATGTCAGTGCATGAAAAGCAACGTCAACATTTGCGTGGTGGATCAATTTGCAAAGGTGCTTTTAGATTTGACCATGCTTTGGCAGATATTTTGTAGATGTAGATAAGGGGAGCAATATTACCATCCAGAGAGCCTTGGATGGCTTCTAGTATAAATCGGCCTTGATGTAGCCAAAGCTTGTCATATAGATTGGTTTTAAATGCTGCTTCTCATGGTTTTTTGATAGTTTCTGGAGGACAACGTTCTGATCCATTAACAATCCTGATAAATCATGTCCAAACAGCAAATTAGTGAATTAAGATCTGTATAAGGCATAGAGTAACACAGGAAACTCATAGCTAATGCATGCATAAATGCATTGTCCTTAAGAAAATTTTTGCCCCTCTGAGACAATGTCTTAATGCAAACAAGTTTAATATAACAATATTCCATCCAAGATACAATTAGTATTAGTTCTACAAAGGTGTATTTTCAAATGTAGATCCCTTAAACAATACAAATATTATTCTCTAATAATTTTGGGGAATGATGGGAGATTAAAGATTAGAAGGACCTTTTGTAATATTTCTCTATATCTATATGGCCAAAATATGGCATATATTTATAAGAATTCATACACCCTTTCATTTGAAACATGCCTTCCTATAACACCATTTTATTTGTTATTTAACTCCATAATTTAACCATATTAAGATATATTAATATGGTTACAATAATAAATATATTTTGAAATATTATTTATATTTATAATATATGCAACAATCACCCTCCATTTCGAAATACATATTAGTAAAATATTTAGAATTTAATGCAGATGTACTAGTGCTCTGTGAACTAGTTATTAGACAACTAATTATGTCTTATAGGAATTTGGTAAAACATAATTAGGTATCTTGCCAGAAGGTGTGACTTAATATAATTAGGTATAAGGTCAATAGTATAATAAGACAATAAATAACTTGTTATTGCCCTATAAACCTACTTATTGGGATCTCCAATCACATATATGGTTACCATTATTTTTGTTCTTGTTTTATGCATCCTCTCCTCCACAACCTTTGAAACCACAAATCTCTTTAATAGTTTTGTCAAAAAGATTGGCCAAAATTAATTTTCACATTATAATTTAAGTGATCATGTCATGTCTTTTTTAAGACTTTTTATTCGATCTAAATGATCTAAAGATTGAGATACACATTTTATTTTTTAAGTTGAAAGCTTTTCAACATACTTCATCTCCACTAAAGACAACTCAATATCAATATATCACTTTTCACTAGTCTATTTTAATAATAAAGGATCATCACATTTCATACTAATGGTGCCTTTTTTAAATATTTATTTAATTAGCTTGATAAGAATCAAATAGTCTAATTGAAGACTATAAAATTATTCACTATTTGTCAAAAACAAAAAAATATATATCAATAATGGCTATAACACATGAAATCATATTTCATATAATTTTTTTGTTAAATATAAAAGACGTCCATAACATATATTTCAGCTAATAAAGTGAGACTAATCTTCAATTTAGTATGCATGTTGTTTTTAATAATAATTCATCCTCATAATTTAAATAGGAGTGATAGACCATAATCTCTTTTATCTCATTCATACTAGTAACTGATACAATATTTTTAACTAATTTACACCATTCGGAGCTAGCAAGCAAAATAAGTGTACACTCGTAAATTAAGGTTAAATTAATAAATATATTAATAAAATTCAAAATTATACCAACATTATTATGAATTATATATTTAAGGCCTTAACATCAATGCGCAAATATTATGCCCAATATGTTGAAAACTATAAATTATTTAGTAAAGACTTCGCTTGATTATATTGAAAATAATCCAACACTATTACAGTCACTGGAAGAAATACCAATAAAAGAGGAGTTCAAAAGGAGTACCTTAGCTCTAATGCCATGTAAAGAAAAATATATGTTTTTTATTTCTTAGATAAATTAATATAAATAAAAAAGGTATCTTCATATAGGCTCTGCAATGTTAATGAAAGAGGAGAGAAAATATGCAAAAAAAAGAAATATTTTCTAGAAAAATATAGTAAGAATCATGCAAGTATTTGGACGATAATGACAATAAATATTCTAACAATATTATTATTATTATTATACAATGATTAATGAATAATAAATTGAAAACCCAATTTTTTTTTTTTAATTTCAAAAGCTAACAAAAATTAATAAGAATAACATCAAATTATATTTACAAGAATAAAGACAAAAGAGATAAATAAACTCACATGAAGCTGGAATAAGAGTTGATTCTTTCGAACAAATTACTTAGAACGGCTAATAAAAATAAGAACCCTTTGAATCCATACTCATAATATATCACAATTGCATAATTGCTATCACACTTATATTATCATATTATCTGTGCTACAAGCAACAAAACACAAAAGGACTTCCCAAAATAATCAGAAATATATATTCAAATAATAATATGCATATAAATATTAATTTTAACTTTGCAAATAGCTGTATTATAACTACCTTAATTAATTACCCCAAACTATATAATTGACTTTCACCATCATATTTTTTTATTTGATTTTATAAAAGTTTTGGATGGAAGGAAAAATGTCACTTTACAAAACATCAAACCCTTTCTCCCTATTATTATTTAAACTCAAAATGGTAGAGCATCTGGTGTTTCTTAGATAGCTCGAACCACATCTAAAAAGCATACCATCAAATTAAATTGTTTAGTTATATCGACATCATAACAGTAGAATTGTAGTGGAACTCATATTCTAGATTAAGTTAAATTGTGGACTGTTAAAAACTTGAACATTGTAGTTATTGTTCCCTTTGGTCATTATTCCAAGTGAATGGGAATAGAAGATTATTTAATATTACGAAGTGAGATATTATAATAGTTACAATTAAAATTTATTAAAAAATAATAATATAATAAGAATAAATTGACAACGAGCAATTTTTTTCGTAATTTATTGTGAAAAAAGAAAACAAATAATAAGTCAACAACCAATTATATTTACCAAAAGTCTACATCTTTAAGCAAACGCTTGACAACAGCTGATCGTACGAGCGTAAATAGACAGCAGTAACGATTTTGCGCCAAGACTTTTTATTTTGAAAAATAAATATTTGTTTAGAATTGATCGTTGTGAGAAGAATGATAAGAGTAACATCTTGGCGCCAAAATCTTGAGTTCAAAGGCTACCATGTATATCCACAAACCCGCGTATTTAGTTTGAAGTAGGAAACTTATAACAGATATCCTAACTGCCAAATAACAGGAATTTGATTCACTCTCAACAAGGTTAGAATTGTATTCATGAACACATATAGCTTATAAATACCTGTGTTTTATTCTATCTGTCACTCTGTTGACTAGAAAACCTTCCCCAAATCGCTGAGGTAAAAAGCTTTCTTCTGTTGACCTTTATAATTTAGAACTGCGTTTCTTCTTCCGTTACCTCTATATTCGTTCAGTAAAATCAATTCAGAGACAACCAGAAGGGAAATAGAGAACTCGAGTACCCACAAATGGAGAAAGATTTGCTGCGTCTTGTTGAGGATGCCTTGAAAGCTGCAGAGAGTGCCGCCAATGTCGACAACGGATTCTCTGTCAACAAACACCCTGAAATTTGCCGGTGCGTTGCATTGTTGAAGAAGCTCAAAGAGTTTCCGGTGAGCTATGATGTTCTGGTTTCAACTCGAGTCGATAAACGGCTTCGACATCTCAGGAATCATAACAAAGAGAAGGTCCGATTAATGGCTAAATGGCTGCTTGAGATTTGGAGCATAACAATCAAAGACAGTTTATCAAGAAACCAAAAGAGAGGTGTAAGTGTAATCCCACTTACATCAACGAATTCCAGAAACGATGAGGCCTCCAGAAATAAGAGAAAACGTGACGGGAAAGAAGATGGAGTTGAGAAAGAGGAACGGGCTTTTAGGTTTTTCAAGAAACCATCAAGAGAACCTAACGTTTCTAACCAAACGGCAACTGTATCGATCAAGTCTTTGGATGCTTCCCGTAACAAGGTTCGAGAAATTATTGTGCAAGCATTAAGGAAAGTTGGAGGGGAGGTTGCTGGTGAAGATAATGAAGAGACGAAGGAGAAAGTAAGAGCTTGTGACCCAGTTGCAATTGCTGTATCAGTTGAGTCTGTGATGTTCAAGAAGTTGGGGCCATTCAATGGGGCTAACAAATTGAAGTACAGATCGATCATATTCAATGTCAAGGATCCAAAGAATCAAGATTTTAGAAGGAAGATTCTTGTTGGAGAGGTGAAGCCAGAGAGACTTGTTGGTTTGACCACAGAAGAGATGGCAAGCAATGAAAGGCAGCGTGAGAATGAGCAAATTAAAGAGAAAGCTTTTTCTAAGATTCAGGAACCAGTAAAGGAGGAATCACTTGGAAAATCAGATAATGAATTAGTGTGGCTTGAATCCCTTAGGTGACCAGAGCAGCGCAGACAGGCAGGAATAAGTCTTCCCCTCGTTATTTTTCCACGTTTATTTTAGCTATTACAAGGCTGTTGACATTTTTATGTGAAATTTACTTGAGCTTTCAGTTGCTAATAGCAATAGCATTTTTTGTATTAATATATATTGATCAAGTGAGCATTCTGTATTTGTAGTGATGTTTAATGCTGTTTCCACACAAAATTTACTTCACATTTGTAATAAAATTCATTGAAAAAGGAGTATTATACAGATGATTAAGGGTTTTCCAACTGGCATCTATCTTTGATTGAATTGATCTTCATTTGGTGGACCTGAAGAAGTGGCGGACTATATAACAGGTAAACTGAAGCTTTTATAGTTTGTGTTTCTAGGAAAGTTATATGAGTTACCTCTTATATTAGATCAGATGATAAATCTAATCTCTGCTCCCTTGGAAATTCATTTACATTCATCAATTTTAAACATTATGCTTTTCTGATGATGATGATGATGACAATAAGCTCTAATAATGTATATTATAATTTTGAAAATATATGCAGATCATATACCAAAAATCTAGGTGGTTTTTATAGTAACTTAATTACCATAGTAGAGCTAGAAAAATCCTAATCTCTCATCAATCAATAAAATGCAAAAGAGCAGACCTTATAAACTGGTTGGCTTCAACTTCAGACCTTCCGATGAACAACAAGTTGAGCATTATCTTTACAGGAAGGTTTCAGGACAACCCATCCCCTTTGTTGAGTATATTGTTAACAATGTCGTCTTTGCAGTAGGCATGAAACTTGGGAGATTTGAAACTTATATGGAGGACCCCTACTGAACAATGAAGACGATGATCTCTATTTCTATATCAAGAGAAGAAAAAGACTCCCAGGGATTGTAGAATTGGTAAGTTGATAATCAAACAGAGAAGTCTACATACCTAATAAAAATATGTTGAATTCATAAGCTTCCCAAATGATTCAGAATATAATTGCAATACACATATAGCAAATTCATAACATACTTGTAATACGTATATAACCAAACAAACATTTGAAGGTCATCTCATTGCTAATAGTTCCAAGTAGTACTTCACCTTGATGTCAACATGTTCTCATTTTAATTCTTCTCTGAAATAACAGAATATTTCTCTTGGAAGGGCTTTATTAAAGATGTCAGCAAGTTGCTCCTCAGTCTTGCAATATTCATGCTGAATTTCTCCATTTTCAACCGCTTCTCTAATGAAATGATATTTAATTGCAATATATTTTGTGCGATCATGTCTGATTGGATTTTTTGCATTCGCAATCGCTGATTTGTTGTTACAGAATAATTAAGTTCCTTTCTCTTGTTGTTCTCCAAGATCTTCAAGAATTCTTCAAGTCATATATATATATATATATATATATTAAAATGTAGCCTTTGCAGTAGCAACATATTCCGCTTTGGCAGTTGATTTGTTCTTTGAAACCCATGAATATATTCCTGAACCAAGAGAAAAATATATATATATATATATAACTAGAAATGCTCTTTGTATTATCTCAAAAACCAACCTAGTCAATATGAGAATTATCTAGTTAATCTTAAGTTTTCAAATAGCTGCTTTATACAAGATTCCATAATTAAGTTTACGTATCCAATTAATCTGGTCTGGTTCAATCTTGGTTCTGTTAATATTGAACCAAACCAAAAATTTTCAATTCTCAATTTTTGGTATTGAACAAAACCAAATGTTAATGTAGGACTAAATTGAAATTAAACTAAAGTTTATCGGTCCAACCCATTTTTTAATTTTTAATTTCAAAATAATAATGTACTCTTCAATTGATAGGTTTAAATTTTTTTCTTTTATTAAATCCCAAAAAATGATGTCATTCTAAAACCAAAAAAAAAATATTTTCTTGTCCAGTTTAATTTGGCAGTAGTACCAAAAATGGACCGAAAATTGCAGTTTCTTAAAAAAAAGAACCAAAATTGGACCAAATTATATTTAAAATAAGACAGAACTCGTTGATTCTAAGCCTCCTTGGTTTGATTTTTTGGTTATCCACTTTTTTTGCCCTTCCTACCCATATGTTAGAAAATATCAAAAAACATCAATTATACAAACAACTCAACACTTAAAGTTTTAAGAAACAAACAAGTAAAATGTACCAGAAACTGTTATTTGTTAGACCGTGCCATCTTTCGTTCGATAAGACTCAGGATTTTGGTGAAAATATAAAACATTTTAATGAAAGCAAGAAATAAAAAATAAAGGAAGAAGAATCGAGACTCAAGATTCCAAACTTTGGGGTCTGTTTTACTAGAAAGCAAAAATGGAAATGAAGACCGCACCCAAAACAACTGTCAGTAGAAACAATTTGACACAAGTGAATCCTTTGTAATTCTGCTGATAAATCTAGTTCCTTTTGATTTCTTCGCTTGCTTTTGTAATTTCTTTTGACGTTTCATCACCTTCTCATTTCTATTGTGCTAGAATCTTTACCCAATTCCCTTTTCAATTAAGGTGAATTGCAAGAAACATTCTTTCTTTCTTTCTTTTCGTTCTATTATATGTTTATTGTGATATGATTTTCTAGCTTTTTATATTCTTCAAGCTGCTTCAACTGTTATAGAACCCTAGTTTTCCCTCCCTTTCTTGGAGAAAGAGAACAGAAACGATGTCGTTTGAACTAGAGATGCTACAATGCCATTTTACAACATTCATGTGATCTAGATAGACAAATATTGAATCAATGATCTATTATTTGAACATATTTTAATTAATTAATTTTACAATAATATTTATGAACTATGATGGAGTTTGATAACTTTGAGTTCCCTCTTTCACTTGATTCGACCACGGAAGTAAACAACGAATAGTACTAAATAAATCCTTTGAAAATCCATTTTCCAAACAATTTAATCTAATAGTTGGAAGTTGATTATACATATAAGAGAAAGATAATAGTTTTGGGCTATTAACTAATGAAGGTAATAGATACAACTATTTAGAAATTTCAAATTATTTTCATATTATTTGAATATTTATAGTTGATTTTATCAACCATTTTTATGTGTGTTTGGCTGGCAGATATGGTCTGTATTAATGCCTATTCTGTATGAAAAAAATATTTGTGCATTAGGGCAACTTCTCACTTGACTCATTACTCGCCTATTGGATCAAAATACCACAAAACCCGTCTCCGTAGGAAAATTCTGTTCAATTAATAGAAAAAACATTGTTTTACTATTTTTCCCTCCTTTATATACAAGTTGTGGGAATTTGGGAATGAGACAAGAAAACTGATGTTTGAATATATAATATTATATTATTATGCAATATTATATAATGATTTTTAATATTATACAATTATTATATTATTACCGTTATTATAGTATGTTTTTCGTTAAAACTTAATAAGAAGCTATTTTATTAATTCTAATATACTTTGGATTTTCGCTATAATAGGACTAGTATTTTCCTAATTTCAATAGGATAATAGTTCTTACACCTATATAAACATTATATTATTGTTATTAGATGATATATATAGAATTGCTTTCGTTTTCATTCAACATGGTATTAGAGCAAAAAAAGATCCATCAAAATTTTTCCTAAATATATATTTAAAAAAAAAGAGAAGAAGAAGAAGAAGAAAGAAATTCAAGTACTAGTTACAAGCATTGTAGCATTTTACCATTCAAGGCTATTGTTCATGGCTAACATGGCTACTTTGTCGTCTTTTACTCCTCCTAGTATTGGGGTTTCAATTGTTACAATAAAACTATCTAAGTAAAATTACCTCTTATGGTCGAAGAGAGTGAGAAATACTCGATTGTTCAAGGAAAAAAAAAGATATTTGACTGATGATCCTCTAGAGAAATAATCAAAGGAGTACTCAAAGTGTTGGCAAAAAGATAATGTGGTTACTACTTGGTTGTGGAATAGTATGGAACAATCAATTGCTAGTAGTTTAATGTGAGTTAATACAACTAAAAAACTTTCAGAATTCTTTCAAGACAGACTTGGGATAGCCAAAATCAGGTCCCAAATTTGCGATACTTATGCTAAATTCTTTTCTTGCTATTAAGAAAATAAGTCTTTGATTGAACATTATGGAATTCTAGAAGGATTCTGGGGAGAATTAAATTCATATCATCCTTTTACTACCAATATAGCAACTCTCTGGAAATAATGTGAAGAATTATGGGTAGCAAGGTTTCTTTCTAGCTTAAATATAGTTTATAAAAGTTACAAGAATAGTATTTTGACTGAGAAAGAATTGCCTACTATTAAACAAGCTTATGCATGTCTTAGAAGAGTAACCAATACAAATCAACAACACCAAGAAGCATTGACTCTTGCTTCTATGGTGATCGGAGAGGACAATTTTCTGGATGAGGTAGAGATCGTGGTAAAGGATAAAGTGGTCTCGTTCTATGTATATAATGTGGACATACTAGTCATCCTTAAAAAATAATGTTGGGAAAAGTTTGGAAAACCATGTACGCATTGTGGACGTACTAATCATCATTCACAACAATGTTTAGAAAAGTTTGGTAAATCATAATAGGTTAATCAAAGTCCTTTCAATCAAGAAGAGAACTTATCTACACTTATACCTTCTTTTGACTTTTATTTACCATCACTCGAAGAAGTTAATCATCAACATACTCTAAGTACTCTACCAATAAGGTATCTCAAATGCTTGTTTATCTATTTCTAACTTTACGCCTTAGATCTTTCATTCTGAAGCCTCATCTCATATGAGTAACAATTATTCTATCTTTAAATTTTATTCTTTAACTTATAAACCATTTTCAGTAGTGTTGCTAAGCGTCTAGGAACATTCTCTACCAATTCTAATCTTACTCTTTCATCAATTTTTCATGTAGCTAAATTTCCTACTAATCATTTATCTATTAGTTAATTGACCAAAAATCTCAATTGCTCAGTTACATTTTTTCCATCTTATTGTATTTTTCAAAATCTTGGTACAAGGGAAATGATTAGTAAAAGATGTGAGATCAATGGAGCATATCACCTTTCTAGTCTACCATCTCCTAATTGTGCATTATCTACATCAATTTCTACAAAGCAATGGCACTACAAACTAGGACATCCTTCCTCTTAATTTCTTAAACATATAGGTCCACTAATTCATATTATCTCTAGTATTGAGTGTAAATCCTATCAACTTGGTAAACATCATTGTGTTTCTTTTCCATCACGAGTCAATAAATTAAGTTCACATCCTTTTCAATTAGTTCATTTTGATGTTTGGGGTCCATGTCAAATCCCTAATGGTCATAATTTAAGTATTTTATATCATTTATTGATGATTGTTCTTGTGTTACATACTTGTATCTTTTAAAAGAATGATCAGAAGTCCGTCATGCATTTCAATTATTTTTTAATGAAATAAAAACTTAATTTGGTGTTTCTATTTAAATATTTTGTTCTGACAATGCCTTAAAATATTGTCATTCTACACTTTCTGAATTTTGTAAGAAATAAGGAATTATTCATTAAACCTCATGTCCTTTTACATTTCAACAAAATGGAGTGGCTGAAAGGAAAAATAAGCATTTGTTAGACGTTGCTAGAATAATTTTTTTCCATATAAAAGTTCCATCTAAATTTTGGGGGGTCTTACTACATGTTATCTTATAAATTGAATTCCTTCTTTCCTTCTTAAATTTAAATTACATGTTCTATTTTATTTCCTAACAAACCTCTTTTTCCCTTCTACATCGCGATTTTGGTTGTATTTGTTTTGTCTACACATTTAACCCTTTTGATAAGTTTTTCGCTTAGTCTGTTAAACGAATTTTCCTGGTTATTCTAAAACTCAAAAAGGGTATAAATGTCTAAATCCTATCTCTAAAAAAACCTACCTTAGTGTTGATGTCACTTTCTTTGAATCTAGTCCTTATTTTTCAAAAAGAAACTCCAATCTAGAGTCTGATCTTGTTACATACACTATACCTATCCCTACTCATGTGCCTCATCCTAAGAAGCCCATAAAGGTATATGTATGTTGAAGAAACAATCATCAAAATGATCAGTAGGGTAATATTACTCTTTCAGATGCATCCTCTAACCAAATAATGACCTCAAATCAAGATCCTAGTTCTACAATTGATTGTTCAAATCTTGATCTTCCCATTGCCCTTCAGAAAGGTAGGAGAAATACTACAAATTAACCTATTGCTCAATTTGTCTCCTTTGATTCTTTGTCACCCTCTTTTCGTGCCTTTGCTTTGTTTTTGTCTAGTATTTCTTTGCTTAGGAATTTTCAAGAGACAATGGCTCACCTTGTGGAAGAAGAGATGAAAGCCATTTATGGTCGTGGCACTTGGGAGCTATAAAAACTCTTAGATGGTAAAGAGACTATCGAGTGCAAATGGGTATTTGTAATTAAATATCACCCTGATGGCACTATTGAGAGACTAAATTCTCGTTTGGTAGCCAAAGGATTTACTCAAATCTATAGTAGCAATTATCTTAAGACTTTTTCTCCTGTTGCTCAACTGAATTTTGTTCGAATACTTATATCTTTACTAGTTTTTTATAATTGGCCTCTATTTCAACTTGATGTCAAAAATGCCTTTTTGTATAGACATTTGTAGGAAAATGTTTACATAGAGCAACCTCTTTGTTTTGTTGTTCAGAGGGAGTTTGGCTTGTTATGTCAATTAAAAAAGGCAATTTATGGTCTTAAACAATCTCTAAAGGCATAGTTTCAGAAACTAAGTGGGGTACTATTATCTTTTAATTTTAAGAGATATTAGTCAGATCATTCAATTTTTGTCATGAAAACTTTGTCTGGGTTCATTGTTCTTATAGTCTACGTTGATGACATTATTATTTTGAATGTGATTTGTGTGGTATTAAGGAAGCGAAAAAACAACTAAAGTAGCATTTTCAAACTAAAGACTTTGGCCAACTCAGATATTTTTTAGGTATTGAAGTAGTAAAAGAGAATAAAGGGCTAGTATTATCTCAAAGAAAATATGTTCAAGATTTGTTGGTAGAAACAAGAATGTTAGGGATCAAACTAATTGATACCTTTATGGATCTAAATTTGAAGTTGGATGGTGAAGATAGCCCTGAGTTTGAAGACAGACAAAGATATTGAAACCTTGTGGGGAAGTTGATTTATTTGATAGTAACTAAACCCGATATCACATTTGCAGTTGGCTTAGTTAGTCAATACATGAAAAATACCAAGAAAATTCATTGGCAAACAGTGTGCCGAATTCTCAAATATCTTAAACAAACAATTGGAATAGGAATTTTGTCTAAGAAAAATAGCAAGTTAGATATTGTGAGCTTTTATAATGCACACTAAACAGGATCAAAAATTGACAAGTGATCTACTAGTGGCTATTGTACCTTTCTTACAGAAAATTTAGTTATTTGGAAGAATAAGAAACAAAATGTTGTGGCTAAGTCTAGTGCTAAAGCTGAATCTAGAGCTATAACCCATATTACTTGTGAACTTATGTGGGATAAAAATCTGTTAAAAGAGCTTGGCATTGAAGTACAAAGTTCCTCGTTAATGTATTATGATAATCAGGCTGCAACATATATAGCTAGCAATCCTATGTTTCATGAGCAAACGAAGCATATAGGTGAATTGTCACTTTTTAAAAGAGATCGTTTCTTCGAGAGAAGTTATAACTCTATAAATAAAGTTAAAAGATCAAGTTAAAGACATCTTTATCAAAATAGCACATAAGGGAACATTCTTGTATCTTTGTTTCAAGATGGGCATGATTGATATCTATGCTCCAATTTGAGGGGGAGTGTTAAAACCTAATAGGAAGTTATTTTATTAATTCTAGTCTACTTAAGATTTATGGTACGATAAGAAAAGTATTTTCTTAGTTTCAATAGGATATTAGTTCTTACATCTATATCAACATTGTACTATTGTTACACCTATATAAGTATTGTACAACAATCATTTCATTAATTTAAGCATCAATACACACATTTAACTTAATCTCGTACAAGGCAATCACCCAACTGAGGAATCAATCATTTTGTGGAAGGTGTCTTCAATGATTGGAAAAGGAAGATGAAATGAGAACATGATCAACGGAGGGTAATAAAGTTCAGGAATAAGGTATGTTATTGTGGTGAAAGAGGATATCAGAATCATCAAAAAAATCTTAGCAAGCTCTACTTTTATTACAACAAAAAACTATCATATGGCTATTTCAGTTTTTGGAAACCTACAGAAGGAGAATATGGCTTCCAAGGCATAAGTGGTGAAAACAACAACACATCAAGCTTTCTAAATTATTTTGACCAAACTGTACAATCCTACCAATATGATAATATCGCAAAACAGAAAGAAGATGGGATGGGGAAAATAGAAGAAATGTTGGGAGTAATGCAGAAGATGTTGGTGGCATGCTTGATTTTAATGTGCATTTATATATTAATGCAATTGAAGAATTGAAAGAAAGCATGCAACAACAAATATGTACAATCCCAAATTCTATTTGTTGTTAAGAGAAAGCAAATGGTCTGATTGTTTTTCACAAGGAGAAGGCATTGTAACTTGTCAACTATCAAATACGTATACATAAAAAGATAAAAAATATCATGGTATAAGTTGCATATATATTGGCAATTCTTGCATGTCTATGCATTGTGTTCATTGATTTGTCATAATCAATTGTATTCCACGCACATGCTGCAATTGTAAATCATATTCAGCCAGCCACAAAATGGATAGCAAAAAGGGCAAAAACACAAAATGTTTGTATGGGTTATCTCTGTGCACAAAGTCATCTCTAACTATATAACTAATACATGCCTTCCATCCTCTTGCCGTTGCTAAAGTAGTGGAAAAAAGCATACAAAAAGTGATTCATCACATTGCTTACTTAGAAAATGACTAGAAAGCCCAGGAAGTAATGTTTAACAATAAATTATAATGCTAAACACTTAAAATCAACATTTTGATTATTGATTACCCCCGTTAGAAGGCTTTGATGGTTGGGTTCGAGTTAAGCTGATGGGTGTAAATGTACTGGTCATTAGCCTAATCATTAGGTGCAGCAAAACCTGAAGGATTGACTGAGGGGTCTACATTTGGAGAAATTAGTAGCAAGCAATAAATTTGACTAAATTCGTCATGTACTCATTAGGAGTACAAAATAAAACATATAGATAACATAATAGAACCTGATGAAGCAGATGCCTTGCCCCTAGACTCTGCATTGCTATTGTTGTTGCTTGTAGAGGTTCCCTACATATGAAAGCAAAAGTATTCAACTGAAAGAAAAAAAAACATCCAAAACATCTCAACTTACTGCTGCGTGGGGCAAGATTTTTTGTTGTGGCCTAGCACATTGCATATTCCACATCTGAAGTAAATCTTCTTCTACCCTTTGGAACTTCATTCTCCTCTTTCTTCCTTTTGGTCCGCAGGCTGGGGACACATCAATGGGGGCAACATCTCATGCAGACCAGCAGTAGGCTACCTTGCTTTAACAGGGATGGAGTGAATAATTTCTGAATATGTTTGCATTTAAGCTTCAATTGTCAAAGTTAAGTCAATGAAGTCAGCAGAGTCGCCATTACTCTGTAAAATACATCCAATCGTATGACTACATGACATTCCACTAATTTGCCATGTCATGCAATCACATGTTTGATTGTCAAGGTTAACCACATAGCATCTTTCTTTATCAAATATTGTCTCCACCACCTCAAATTCTACATGGCTGGCCCTCAACATAAGCAATTTCCTAAAATTCTCAGCAAGTGTGCTTAGCTTCTTTGAAACTTTAGGAGGCACTTTCGTAACCCATAACTCCGCCTTCTCCCTTCTCCTAATCATCTGCTTCATTATCTTAATTCAATGAATAACAACTCCAGCACAAGTCTAGCCCTAAATTCATTCAATGTTCCAATCCAGTTTTCTGTCATGTTGTTGGTAACATGGTCTGCTTTAAAGAATTCGCTGAATTTGTGGCAAGCCCATGTACCAAGATCGCTGTCAACAACCATTTATGGACACCCACATATAATGCATGCATTGCATCCATTGCCAGCTCAAAAATCTTCATTATTTGTTGCCCTTGCACACTTCCAAAACAACACTCTAAGGGCTTCACCTGAATGCTGCTTTCTGAAATCGGCATGCACATGCCTTGCAATGCAACTTATCTCAGCATTTGAAAACACAAAATCAATGGTTACCACTAAATCGTTTTACCTATCTGACTTGACTACCAAAGCTATACCTCCTAATATATCCATATGCTCTCTAAACAGCTCTAGAAACCATGTCTAGCTATCCTTATTCTCACCCTCGCAAATGCACACAGCCAATGGAATTATGTCATTATTAGCATCCAATGTTACTACTGACAGTGACATTCCACTAAAATATACCTTCAGGTGTGCCCCATCAAGCCCCACAGACCTCCTGCAGCCTTTTGTGAATGCATGCTGTTGTAGCTTGAAGCTCATAAAAACCTTTTGAATCTTGCTATCCTAACTATAGCCTCTTTATTGCTCACGAAAAGCATAGTTGCATAGCTTTTCAACTTAGCATATGACTTACCGAAATCAGATGATGCAATCTTCAAGGCCCTTCGTTTCCCATTGTACAACCTCATTCTCGTAGTTGTAGTTCTAAAACTTGTTCGCAATTTAGCAGCCATCGCATATCCTATCCTAGGGTTGTTTTTCACAGTGTAGTGCAGTTTCTCTGCAATCCGAGAGCTGTTACATTTGGATTCTTAATCACTCTTTCATATGTTTGATCATTCTGACTCACGGTTTTTATCATGAATGTAACTTTATCTTTAAGCACCGATGCATGTATCCTCCATTGGCATCTCGGCAAAGCACAAACAGCAGTTACCCCTGTCCTCTCGTTTTTTAATATATTCAACACGATGCCTTTCTTAATTGCATAGTAGCATTGCCTGTATGTATGCACTTTGTTGAAGGTCTGACCAACTTCAACCTCAGTGTCTTCACTCTCAGGTGTATCTCTACACATATGCCTTATTTCCCTAGTCATGTTCTTAAGTGCATCAACATTTCGGTCATCCTCCACTCTACCTGTTTCTTCACTTGCATTATCATATTCTGACATATCATCATCTGAAGTTTCAAATTCAGAGTCACCAAGGCTCACTGATACCCCACTGTCGGACTTCAATACATCTCCTTCATCCTCATCAGTCTAGCAAATGCTATCATCGCTATTCACCTCGCCATGTTGATCGTCTTTACCATCTTCAGATACCCCATTAGTAGGTGCATCGACACCACCATCAACTTCTTCTTACTGGTAAGCTTGTTCTCTATTACTTCGATAGGCCTCAAATAATTTGCTTATTGCAGGGAGCAGATCATCATCTACATCAGAAGGCAAACCCCATACTGTGGCTGGTGGCGGTGTTGTATATCAAGAAGCAGCAAAATCATTTACTGCGTTATTGTCCGTGTTCTGCGGTGGTGGACTTGTTTCAAGGTCCAAATACTTTAATGGTTGTGTTTTGTCAACTTGTGTTACTTGGGAAATAGGCTCATCACATTCATTTTCAGGTTGGGTTGGACTTGAATATATGGGTGGGCCTTCTTGGGCTTCTGAGCCTTCATTGTGAGTGATACAGAGGTATCTCGAAACTGTTTCATGCTGATTATTTGGTACAAAGTTATCTGGTGGTGGAGAAAAATCCATGGGCAATAAACTAATTTCCAACTTCACATGTTCCCCGCTTTAAGGCATCTCCAAGGAGTCCATGAACTGCCTATCTATTTCCATACCTTCCTTTTTGTCCAATCAATCCCCTTGCACAAGAAATTCTCATCATTGAATTTTGGCCTTCTGAACATTTCCCTCGTCATGTCATTAATTGCTGTCACCATACCAACACGGTCCATGTCATACTCTCATACCTCGTGGTCCACCCCACAAAAATTAACAAACAATCTAACTACACGAAGCTGTGGAAAAACAAGATACTCACTTTACACATATGCATTAATGGACAAAATATGAACTTTTAAATTGTTTCTTCACCAATAACCCAAATAAGCTGTTAATAAGCATTAACAACATGGCAATAAAGCACATCAAAGTGGAGTTAAAAAAAAAAGACGAAACTATAAAGCAAACAAATAAAGATGTCAGTGTTGGAAGTGGTACCCACAGTAAAGAATATATTATGCATGCAATACCAGCATAAAGCCATGTACTCAAAGCAGAGACCAAAACACAAACCCAGAACCATATGTACCAACTTCACATCCCCCTGTTTTCATCGCAAAACATATTCACATTCTACATTCACTTAATCACAAACCAAAAACATGGCACTTGAAACCCATAAATCCAATAGACATGTTTTCAAATGCTAACCCATAATTTCTGTGAACACAAATAGGAACCAAACATTGCATTCGTTCTCTTTTAGCTCATAAGTTAGTCACACTTACCATCATTATACACCCAGATATCAAAGCCTCAATATCCTTTCACAATTGTTAATTGACAGTGCACTAACAAAACGAAACGAACGAGTCCTTCTCTTTACAGGCAAAAGAAAAAAATGGCGGATAGTGTCTCTAACCGAATGATCAAAGATGATTGTAAGATCAAGGGTTTATATGGCAGTGGATTGGCACCGAATTATCACACCAAAATTGTCTGCTGGTAGTTTAGATGAGACAGAGATGAGGGAGAACAAAAAGACACCATAAAAAGAGTGAGAGGCTATTTTTGTTTTTAAATTTTCCGAATCACATCACATCCATGTCAGGTTTTGATCCAACACGTCACCTCCAGTTTGTCACTTGGGTAGGATCACCTTTCTGCCTTTAAAAAGACAATTTCCATTAACACCGTCTTAACGGCAAGGGGGTTTTGGGGTATTTTGATCCAATAAGGGGGTAATGAGTCTAGTGAAATTCTGTGAGGGCGATAACGGTGTTTTTTCCTTATTAAATAAAGAAAATTCATTGCATTCTTAGAAATACATGATACATGTTTATATATATTAATGCCTTTAGGGAAGAGCATAGCAGCAGAAAATAGAATGACACATTAGAGATATTTACTAAAGGAGAGAATGTTTATGTATTATTATTAATTATTTTTTCAATTAATGTGGCATATATATAGAATTGAGAATTTAAATTAATATGAAAGAAAAAATAGTAAAACAAAAACATCATTTAAGTAGCATTTATTTCTCAACTGAATTTTAAATAAATTTAAATTATTATTTATTTCTCTTAACTGAAATCTGACTATAATTATTTATCATGAAAAATATATATATAATTATTTTTATTTTTTTAGATTCAAGGAAAAGTTTAAAAAAATTGACATTTTACTTAAATAGAATAAGTATTTAAAAAATTGACTTTTTAATTTATAATAAAGGATTTGGGTCATCTACTGATTTTTTTCTTCATTATATATCCTTAATTTTAGAAGATCTGCTAACATATATATAAAATTAATAAAATTATGTAGTTTAAATTTTAAAGAAAGTCATAGACGAGACGGAACATACGGCATCATTATACGCCCATCTAATAATTCACAGGACATTTATTTTTTTGATAAATTCCACCATATAAAAATAATTTGGAATTAGCAAGGATAATTGTGGGTATTCTTTGGTTGAAAGTGAAATGCATGTTCAAATCAAAGAAACAATGCAATAACCTAAGTTGTCTACTACTTTTCTCCTTAGTAATGCACATCAAAATGATTCTAAAGAGAGACTTTCATGATTTGTCAGTCTATGTAACCAACAAAAACACAACAATATTAGCAAAATTTGATTATAGACAGTATACATAGACGTCTATTTCAAGTGCAGATAGATCATGTTCAATGTCAATTGTCAAGAATCCAAAATTGTTTTCAAATATGATCAAGTTTAGTCTTTAAAATATTTTAAATTTGTTAATTTTTCAACTTAAAACCAAAATAAGTCTCTGATTTTTCTTGCATGATTTGTCAAGTAATTATTTGATTTTACTTGGATTTTCGTTTAACAAGTACATTATAATTTTTGTGTTCTATTGAGTTTAGTAAATAATTGAATCTCTAAATTTGTTTATTCTGTTTAAAAATATCTAATTTATGCTTTTATACGATGAAACATGAAGCACTTATTTTTATGTGTTAGATATAGAATAATTTATTTATTGAATTGCATAAATTTGTAATGTTTGCAGCACACATATACACTTTGTGGTTTTTTTTGTCCCAATCAATATATTCTCAAAGTCGAACTTCATTTCATTTGCTTTCTTTTGTTTTGTGTGTTATATTTATTATAAGCAATTACCTTAATAATAAAATAAACGTATGTGTATGATATTTTGTTTATTGGTGAACTATTAAAATAAAATTTCTTCTACTATTTTTAACAAAAATTAAATGAGATTTTGAAGGAAATTAAAATAAAATTATGTTTTATTTATGGAATTTACTTGATTAGATAGTCAAGTTAGATAAGAAGAAATTAAAATTTATGTTTAGAAAATAGAACTAATTGAAATGAATGAGGCTCTTTCAAATCAAAACAGAATATGAACAATAAAGATAAGACAAAATTTTAAAAAATAAGTAGAAGTTTAAATTTAAATAGTATTATCATATTATCAAAATTTTAAAAATACTGAATAATTTTAAGGTCGTGTATTTTTTAATTCGAGCCCTTCCGCCTGCAAAACAATGCACGGTCTTACTTTACTTCCTCCAGTTGGGTGTTGATAGATTCTCGATAAATCAAGAAAAATCATGACTTCCGTATAAATCTTTGAATTCTTTGTATAATTTTTTTTTTTTGGTTAAAGGTAAGGAAATAAGGAAATTTCTGTACTAACTTTCAATCTTTCTTTTTTATATGTATAGTAATATTAATATGAAGTTTGGATATCCAATTTTATGGGTATTCAATGTACCCAATTTTTCATCTTTTCTATTTTGTATATATAATAATATTAATATGAATTTATGTATAAACCTATTATTATGTGTTTCACAGTAATACCAACATATATCACACTTCATAATTTTTTTATTGTTATTATAATAATAATAATATAATAATTAACAAATTAATAATCAATCAAGAATAATTTTTATCATTTAGTTCATAAATAGTAAATTAAAAACCTTTTTGTTTAACTTCGAAAACTAACAAAAATTAATAAAATAAGAGACAATTATACTTACGACAAGGACAAAAGACTTAATAAAAGAAACTTTCATCAAGCTGTAATAAAAGTCATTCTTTCAAACAAATTACGTAGAATTAACGGCTAATAAAATAACAATTCTCTGAATAATCCATACCCAGCTACTGCTATTTGCAGAATTGAACAAACAATAAAACACTGTCATTCTTATATAATGAATTAATTGCCAAAATAATTACAAATATTCAAATAATGGGCAGACAAATATTAATTTGAACTTTGAAAATATTTATACGAGCTGTCTAATTAATAACCCAAAACTCATAGTTGTTTTCATATATAATTAGCTTCTATAGCATCAAATTAATTTTTTTTTATATAGGTTTTGAATAGTGAGAATAAAAAACATTACTCATAAAACACCAAACTCTTGCGCCTATTGTCACTTGAATTCAAAATGGTCTTAGAGCATGAAGTGTGTTCTATATCACCCGAATTAATTTTTTTTTTCTTTCTATTCTCTCTTCCCCTTTATAGCAATATTTCTTGATATGTCCTTTCTTACCACAATAATGACACTCAAGATTTTTATGGCTCTTTCTGGACTTACTTCTACTATTCTCTTTGTTATTGGAATACTGACTCTTACTTCTCTCCTTGGAATCTAAGACTAAAGCTTCTGACTGCGAAGAAGAACCTTGTGTTTCCCTTATCGTTTATTCATTCAAAACACTATTTTTAGTAAATTTCATAGAAATGATACCTTTTAGTGCAAAATTAGATAATGACACTTTGAATGTCTCCTATAAGTCTAGTAAGGTGCCAAGAAGTCATAAATCTTGAATTTCATCATCAAAAGTGATTCCTATAGCAGCAAGTTGATTAATAATTTCATGAAATGTATTCAAGTGTTTAGTCACCAAAGTTCCATCTCTATATCTCAAGGTGATCATCTGCTTTATTAGAAACAAGTTCTTATTTCTACTTACATGGTTCAACACATTATCATCTAATCATTGCCTAACGTAGCCATACACTTGTCAATGTATTAAAGCCCTTTCCTAATCTATTTTGTGATCGAGTTTCTTAGTGGAAAATACCAGTAGATAGTAATCTTTGACATAAAACAAATCTTCCATTTTATCCTTCCAAAATGCATCGTTGGAATTATTCAAATTCACCATTCTACTTTTATTAACCTCTATCATTCAAAACAAATAATAAGTCACTAACTGAACTCTGCTCTGATACCACTTTGTTGAAGAAACAAAAGAAACAAGCACCAGCAATGTAGTGACAATAGAAACTAGTATGAATATTATTCTTCCTATTTGCGTAAACCAAGAAGTAGATCAAAGCAATAAAAACAACAAGAGTAAATCGAACCATAACTACAAGAGCCGTCAAATTTATGTGGAAAAATCTCCCTCTCAATGTGAATGAGAGTAAAAAATCAATCCCCAAGAAGAATTTTTACTATCACTAAATAAGAAGTATAAGAATCTTCTCACAAAATTATAGCTTTGGAAACAAATAAAAGCTCTGCCACAAAATGAGAGCTATAAAAAATCTCATCAAATATATCAATAAATGTAACACCAAAAATGGAAAAGTCAGAATAAGACTACAAAAAATTTTGAAAAATAAAACTGCTGTAAACAGTAATTTTGAACATACTAGAGAGTTTTAATGATCAATCACACTGTCCAAAATTAAGAACTATGTGTGCAAAATCTTCACATAAAATTTGAACCAAAACGGAGTTAAAATCGTCACCCAATTGTTAGCTTGATGAAATTGCAAACGGCTGAAATTAAATTTTCTAGAAAAATGCTTTCTTTCCCTCACGGCTATCGCACCCTTTCTGCACACATACACACATTATTGCCACCAAACAAACATAAAAAAAAAAAAAAAATTCCCATTAACCATTTGGGCTTACAAGTTTTAACTATTCTTTAAATGGAAGTGAAACCCAACTCAACAAAAGGATAAAAGGACGTTTTCTAATATTTCTCTATATCTATATGGGCAAAATATGGCATTTATTTATAGGAATTCTTGTACCCTTTCATTTCGAGTATGTCTTGCTATAACACCATTTTATTTATTATTTAACTCCATAATTTCACCATATAAAGATATATTAATACAGTTACAATAACAAATAAATTTTGAAATATTATTTTTATTTATACTATATGCAACAATTCTCCTCCGTTTCAAAATACATATTAATAAAGTATTTAGAATTCAATGCATAAGTGCCAATGCTTATCAAGCTATAAAGTAGTTATTAGATAACTAATCATGTCTTACAGGAAATTGGTAAAATATAATTAGATATCTAGCCATAGGGAGTGAATTAACATAATTAAGTATAAGGCCAATAGTACAATAAGACAAAAAGTGACTTATTATTACCCCGATAAATCTATTTCATGAGATCTTCAATCACATAGGTAGTTACCATCACTTTTGTTTTTGTTCTAGGCATCTTATCCTCTATAGCTTTTGAAACCACAAATCTCTTTAATGGCTTTTGTCAAAAAATTGGTGAAAATTAATTTTCACATTGTTATTTAAGTGATTATGTCATTTTTTTAAGACTTTTTATTTGATCTAAATGATCTAAAGATTGAGATACACGTTTTATTTTTTAAGTCGAAAGCTTTTCAACATACTTTATCTCCACTAAAGGCAATTCAATATCAATATATCACTTTTCACTATTGTCTCTTTTAATAATAGAGGATTACCGCATTTTATATTAATGGTCCCTTTTTTAAATAGTTATTTAATTATCTTTATAAAAATCAAATAGTCTAATTCAAGACTATAAAATTATTCGTTATTTATCAAAAACAAAAAATATATAACAATAATGCCTATAACACATGAAATCATATTTTATATAATTTTTTGATAAATATAAAAGGCTTCCATCACGTGTATTTCCTATAATAAAATGAGATTAATCTTCAGTTTAGTATGCATATTGTTTTTAATAATAATTCCTCCTCATAATTTAACTAGAAGTGATAAACCATAATCTCTTTTATATCTTTCGTGGTAGTAACCGATGCAATATCTTTAACTAATTTACACCATTCCGAACTCGCGAGTAAAAGAAGTGTACACTTGTAAATTAAATTAATGTCAAATTAATAAATAGGTTAATAAAATTCAAAATCATACCAACATTATTTTGAATTATATATTTTAGGACCTTCACATCAATGCACAAATATTATGCCCAATATGCTAAAAACTATAAATTATTTTGTAAAGACTTCTTGATTATATTGAAAATAATCCAATACTATTAGGGTCAACGGAAGAAACATCATTGACAGAAAGTTCAAAAGGAGAACCTTAACTCTAATGACATGTGAAGAAAAATATATGTTTTATATTTCTTAGATAAATTAATATAAATAGAAAGGGTACCTTCCTATAGGCTCAATGTTGATAAAAGGGAAAGAAAATATGCAAAAATTTAGAAATATTTTCAAGAAAAATATAGTAAGAATCGTGCAAGTATTTGGACGATAATGATAATTAATATTCTAACAATCTTATTGTTATTACTATTAATAAATAATAAATTGAAAACCCAATTATTTTCAATTTCAAAAACTAACAAAAATTAATAAAAACAACAAAAACTGTACTTACGAAAATAAAGACAAAAGAGATAAATAAACTGTCATGAAGCTGGAATGAGAGTTAATTCTTTCAAACAAATTACTTAGAACGGCAAATAAAAATAAGAACTCTTTGAATCCATACTCATACTACACCATTCTTATTCTCGTATATAATTGGCTCTCATACCATGATATTTATTTATTTGTTTTTATAAAAGTTTTAGATGGAAGGAAAAATGTCACTTTACAAAACATCAAACCCTTTCCCCTTATTATCATTTAAAATTAAAATGAGAGAGCGTGAAGTGTTTCTTAGACAACACGAACCACATCTAAAAAGCATACCATCAAATTAAATTGTTTAGTTATATTGACATCGTAACAATAGAATTGTAGTGGGACTCATATTCTATATTAAGTTAAATTGTGGACTGTTGAAAAATTGACTATTGTAGTTATTGTTCCCTTTGGTAATTATTCCAAGTGAATGGCAACAGAAGATTATTTAAATTACGAAGTGAGATATTGTAATAGCAATGATTAAAATTTATTAAAAAATAAATAATACAATAAGAATAATATTTACAGTTTAACTATTATTAAATATAATAAATTGACAGCGAGCAATTTTTTTCGTAATTTATTTGTGAAAAAAATGAAAACAAATAATAAATCAACAACCAAATATAGTTACCAAGAGTCTTATATATTTAAGCAAATGCTTGACAAAAACTGATCGTGCGAGCGCAATAGACAGCAGTAACGATTTCGCGCCAAGACTTTTTATTTTGAAATTTAAATATTTGTTTAGAATTGACCGTTGTGAGAAGATTGATAAGAGTAACGTCTTGGCGCGAAAATCTTGAGTTCAAGGGCTACCGTATATATCTACAAATCCGCGTATTTAGTTTGAAGTAGGAAACTTATAACTGATATCCTAACTGCCAAATAACGGGAGTTTAATTCACTCTCAACTAGGTTAGATATATATTCATGAACACATATAGCTTATAAATACCTGTGTTTTATTCTATCTGTCACTCTGTTTACTACAAAACCATCCCTAAATCGCTGAGGTAAAAAGCTTTCTTCTGTTTACCTTTATAATTTAGAACTGAGTTTCTTCTTCCTTTACCTCTATATTCGTTCAGTGAAATCAATTCAGAGACAACCAGAAGAGAAATAGAGAAATCGAGTACTCACAAATGGAGAAAGATTTGCTGCGTCTAGCTGAGGATGCCTTGAAAGCTGCAGAGAGTGCTGCGAATGTCGACGACGGATTTTCTGTCAACAAACACCCTGAAGTTTGCCGGTGCGTTGCATTGTTGAAGAAGCTCAAAGAGTTTCCGGTGAGCTATGATGTTCTGGTTTCAACTCAAGTCGATAAACGGCTTCGACATCTCAGGAATCACAACAAACAGAAGGTCCGATTAATGGCTAAATGGCTTCTTGAGATTTGGAGCACAACAATCAAAGATGGTTTATCAAGAAACCAAAAGAGAGGTGTAAATGTAATCGCAGTTACATCAACGAAGTCCAGAAACGATGAGGCCTCCAGAAATAAGAGAAAACGTGACGGGGAAGAAGATGGAGTAGAGAAAGAGGAACGGGCTTTTAGCTGTTTCAAGAAACCATCAAGAGAACCTAAACTTTCTCAACAAACGGTAACTCTATCGATCAAGTCTTCGGATGCTTCCCGTAACAAGGTTCGAGAAAATCTTGTGGAAGCTTTAAGGAAAGTTGGAGGGGAGGTTGCTGATGAAGATAATGAAGAGACGAAGGAGAAAGTAAGAGCTTGTGACCCAGTTGCAGTTGCTGTATCAGTTGAGTCTGTGATGTTCAAGGAGTTGGGGCCATTCAACGGGGCTAACAAACTCAAGTACAGATCGATAATATTCAACGTCAAGGATCCAAAGAACCAAGATTTCAGAAGGAAGATGCTTGTTGGAGAGGTGAAGCCAGAGAGACTTGTTGGTTTGACCACAGAAGAGATGGCAAGCAATGAAAGACAGCGTGAGAATAAGCAAATTAAAGAGAGAGCTTTTTCTAAGATTCAGGAAGCAGTAAAGGAGGAATCGCTTGGAAAATCAGATAACGAATTAGTGTGGCTTGAATCCATTAGGTGACCAGGGCAGCGCAGACAGGCAGGAATAAGTCTTCCCCTCGTTAGTTTTCAACGTTTATTTTAGCTATTAGAAGGCTGTTGACATTTTTATGTGAAATTTACTTGAGCTTTCAGTTGTTAATAGAAATAGGATTTTTTGTATTAATATATATTGATCAGTGAGCATTCTGTGTTTGTAGTGATGTTTAATGCTGTTTCCACACAAAATTTACTTCACATTTGTAATAAAATTCATTGAGAAAGGAGTATTATACAGATGATTAAGGGTTTTCCAACTGGCATCTATCTTTGATTGAATTGATCTTCATTTGGTGGACCTGAAGAAGTGGTGGATTATATAACGGGTAGACTGAAGCTTTTATAGTTTGTGTTTCTATGAAAGTTATACGAGTTTCCTCTTATATTAGATCAGATGATAAATCTAATCTCTGCTCCCTTGGAAATTCGTTTACATTCATCAATTTTGAACTATTATGTTTTTCTGATGATGATGACGATATTTTGCAACAAATTAATCAACCCACTTTAAGATAAAGTCGAGATTTGAGGTTTCAGACCCAAAATGTTAATGTCAGATATTATTAACATACAACTCTTTCTCGTCCTGTTGGAAAATCTATTAAGGTAGGTTATAATTTAACCGTCTTGAAAGCAAAATCAGGGATTTTAAGATGTAAATTATTTCTAATTGAAGCCACAGTGTAATGTAGTTTAGAGTCAGAATTTTCAATCATAACAAAATTACATTCAAGGCACAGCATGTACCCTACCTGCAAATAAGCCGACTTTGAATCCACCCCAGCATTAAATCAGTACCAACTGCAACAGCAATAAATTTATGCCTGAAATCTAAACTGTATGTCCACAAGATCAAGGAATTTGCAAGAATATATGCTGTATAACTCCAAATTCATTTCCCAATTTCTTTTCGAGCTTCATGAAAAGGTGGAATTTGCATACTTCCCCATAAGCGAAGTTTTCATGTCTCCCCTGTAACCTGCGAACAAAAAGAGACAAAATGAAATATAAAGAGACAATGATAATCTTCAACACGCGTCTAATTCTTAGACTTAATTCATTTTATTGTATTTCTAAGTCCTCTCCAAGCACAAATAATATTTATCAACGGCTATGAAAACGAACAGGTACTCTTTAATTCGAACAAAGAAATATACATAAAATATTTAATCAATTCAGTCTCATTGTCATAATTACTCTGAAGACGGATGCTTCGTCACCATCAAATTTTAATATCTACACACGAGCTCTGATGGGCTTTAGCTGGACCTCCAGACTTTCAAGAGAGATATGGTGCTATGAAAGAACCAAGAAGCAACATGTTGTATATGCAATCAAATCACATAAGAAAGAACTCGTCTGTAACAAAGCAGAGTCAACAGTCAAAAACATTCTACCTTAACAAGAACGCACAGGTTTTGCTCATAATATTGTGGTACTCATACATACTAAGAGTTGGGAGGCAATTAATGGACAAGTTTTATCCTGCAAATGTAATTTAGTGTTGTGCATTGAAACTTCTTTAATCTTTCAAATAAGGTTATCCCTCCTGTCATAAGATCATAGTCATCCTAAGGCAGCATTGCTGCAAAATACAAAATTTTTTCATCTACTTCTATAAAATTTCTGTACGTTGAACTGCAAGAAAGAGTTGGAAGGCAGAATTCAACTCAGTTGCCAATAGGCAAGATCATATCCCTTTGCCTATGATGTAATTATGTTACCTGTTTCAAAAATTGCATAAACTAATTTTTGTTTTACTATTAAGATTACTAGAAGAAACTGGAAGTATCTAAAACAATAAGCTGTAATAATGTATATTATAATTTTGAAAATATACGCAGATCATATACCAAAAATCTAGGTGGTTTTTATAGTAACTTAATTACCATAGTAGAGCTGGAAAAGTCCTAATCTCTCTTCAATCAACAAAAGATCAGACCTTATATAATCGTTGGCTTTGAGTTCAGACTTTCCGATGAAAAACTAGTTGAGCATTTTCTTTACCGGAAGGTTTCAGGAGAACCCATCCCCTTTGTTGAGTATATTGTTAAGAATGCCATATATGCGGTAGGCATGAAGCCTGGGAGATTTGAAACTTATATGGAGGACCCCTATTGATCAATGAAGATGATGATCTTTATTTCTACATCAAGAGAAGAAAAAGACTCCCAAGGGTTGTAGAATTGGTAAGTTGATAATCAAAAAGAGAAGTGTATATACCTATAAAAAATATGTTGAATTCATCAGCTTCCCAAATGATTCAGAATATACTTGCAATACACATATAGCAAATTCATAGCATACTTGTAATACATATGTAACCAAACAAACATTTGAAGGTCATCTCATAGCTAATGGTTCCATGTAGTACTTCACCTTGACGTCAACATGTTCTCATTTTAATTGTTGAAGTAACATGTTCCTATATTATACATGTGTTTTCATATATTCCTTTATAACTAATGACGTAATAAATATATGATTTTAAAACTTCTGAATTAATTATTTATCTGGACATTTATTCACTCACTCACTCAGATTTTGAGATTTGTACGTATAAACAAATGCTGATTTATTATTAAATAAAGAAAATTCGATGCATATTTAAAAATGATATATGATACATGTTTACATATATTAATGGCTTTAGGGAAGAGCAAAGGGAAAGAGAGAAGAGAATGACTCATTAGATATATTTACTGAAAAAAGATAATGCTTATGTATTATTATTAAAATACTTTTTCAATTAATGTGACACATAAAATGGAGAAAATTAATATGAAAGAAAAAATAGTTGTTTGGGAAAATACCCGAGCACAACACACTAAACACTAGAAGAAGATAAATTGCATGGTCGGGGAGCGTTTCCCTTATAGTCGGCATCATATGAACTTGAGATGGTACATCATTGACCAAATGGGATCCCAACATCAAAGAGAATTTAATTGGGCAAAAAATACAATTCAGGTCGGGTAACAAAATATCACCCAACTATATATAACGTGGGTAATGGAAGTCAACCGCACATTCCTCCTACTAACTGCCTATGAACCCACCTGCCATCATGGATGATTGTGGCCCAAAAAAACTATAAAATTATTGATTCGCAAGCCTATAAAACCCTGACAGTTTGAAGAACAACATATGCACTCTTGAATCAAAGCGAAACTTTGCCAAAATTTCATTTCACATAAATTTCTCCTCTTAAGCAATCCTACTTAAGCATTAGAGAGTATATGCCGACGAAGTCGGCTATCCTCTGACTTCTTTTGTTTTGGAGGTGAAGAAAACTTCCCTAAAAATGTGAAGACAAAAATTTGTTATTTGAAGTCAAAGTTAGTAAATTTTCAATATTAACAACTGGCGCCATCTGTGAGAAGTTGAATAAGAAGCCAATTTTCAATTTTAAGATGGGTGCTAAAGACAAACACCACCCAGGGACATCGCATGTGACAGGGAGGAGCCTCTAGCGGATCTAATGGCCTTTGTTAGCATAAAGAAGAGCAATTAGAGATTTTGCTTTAACAGGAATCAAATTCATGAACTGATTCGGATCTAGAACCACTTAGTCAAGTGACAACGTGATTGGATGCAAGAGAAGCTAACTAGCTACAGAAGAAACTAAAGGACAACTGTTAGTTGCACGCAAAACAAGAAAAGAAAATGACAAGGTTGGAGAATACAATAGCAGCTTTACAAAAGGAGTTTGATGAGATTAAGCGATTGCTTAGGCAAAATCCAGAAACAGTGCCAATAGGTCGCACACTAATTCAAATGGAGTTTGAGAAAAGCAGAACGCCGGAGCTAAGGCGTGGAGAGGAAAAAGATGGCCATCCTCAAAGATCCGTATCCAAATGTAGGCCAAAAGGCCAATATTTGCTTGAGACCAAGCCCTCATGCAGGAACAGATAGACTGCATCTCCGAAGGAGAAGGAAAATGCCACAGAATAGTCAGTACGAGAAAAGTCGCGGGTTCCCAATCCTAATGCATCGATCATGATTTGCGATAATCCAAAACCAAGGCGATCAATTAAAAGCGTACTACGGACCAGAGTATACATTCATATAATATGCGCTTATACTTGAGCCAAAAGTAGCAATAAGAAAGAAAAGCCTCAGTACGTATAATAACACCTAAGATGGAGTAGGAGACTAGATCCAAAGAGGTTCAGGGAGAAAATCGTGCCCCATGGGTCATTAATAAATAGAAAGTGAAAGAATGCCTCAAAAAATTAGTGGTGCAGTATAAGGCAAAAAGGAGACAGGATTAGCAAGAATGAGCCACTATGATCAAGGTGGGTCTTAGGTCTCCTTTCACTAAGGAAATCCAAGAGCTATCTCTTCCCAGGATGTTCAAGATGCCTCAAATTACTCTTTATGTGGGAAAAACTGACCCAGTTTCTCACATTAAATTTTTTAGAGAAATGATGCACATTCAAGGTTTGACCAAACTACAGGTGTGTCATTTTTTTCCCTTAACATTGGAAGGACAAGCCAAGAAATGGTTCAGCAACCTGAAGCCAGGCAAAATTGGGAGTTTCTCCCAATTATGTGATGTGTTGACTAACTAGTTTAAGGGGGCGGTCTCGAAACACAAGAGTGAGTTTTTTGCTAATGATGAAGTAAGGTTGGGGAGAAAGTTTAAGAAGTTTTGCTAGGAGATATCATGACAAAGTCATGGAGTTAGGGGCCTTTAGTTCTCCTCTAGCACTAGAAGGATTAAGAAAGGGATTACAAATGGATAGAGCTTGGCACGCAATCTATAGAAAAAAATGTAACGATTTCCGAGCAAGCTCATAAGAAAATATTTGAAGAGATCGAAATAAAACATTATGTTCTCCTTAAGTAGAAGCAGAAGAGAGTAAGTGGATCTAATTAAAGGCCAAGCACCTTGTGGACAGAGGGTAGAAAGAAAGAAGGTTTTCGTGACAATAAGTCAGTAAAATAAAGGGATCAAGATTATCAGAGACCGCAAGTTAATAGGTAGAGTAAGAAAGCACATGAGAATGAGAAGCTCCCAGTACCACCAAATGAGGGAGCAAAGAGAATAGTACAAGCATAGGACAAGCGAAAGTTTACGCCGCTTAATACATCCTTAACTTATATTTATGAGGATATCAAATTGATTCATGCAGTGTATGGGCAATATCCGTAAGTGCAGAAGATCGTAACAAGTAATTTAATGATAAGAGGATGTCTATCCTATGAGGAATGTTAATCAATTAAGTATTGAAGATGATTAATTTATAAATTTATTTGAAGAAATCGAAATAATTTGAGAGAAAACATAAGATCAATAAAAATTAACAATTTAACAAATTAATTAAAAGATTCAATTATTGAAAAAATCTAGAGCCAATGATTTTTTCTTAATTAGTCACATTCAATTCTTCAATTGACGTTATTCTAATTTAATACTAATATTATCAGTTAATTATTCTAATTTATTCAGCAATCTCTCTCAACATCAATCGAAACTACTTCACCCTTAATAATTCATTATATCTTTATATGAAATTGATTAAATAAAAATACATTATGATTAATGATAATTTCTAATTAAACTACATAAATCATATTAGTACATTTTTGTGTAATATGCAATTTACAGTATTTATCACATAGTCTAGATATGATATTCATTTCTTAGTTCACATTAATCCATATTTCCTTTAAATATTAGTCAGATATTTAAAAGCATTAATTATCATGATAAATACTTAATAAAAGGTATCAAATAAAAAATAACACAATATTAGAAAATAGATACTTCCAATAAATTAAATCATTACTCTAAAAAATAAGTCTAACCACACATGAAATAGAGTTTGTAAGGAAAAATCAAGCAACCAAGCAAAAAGAAAACAAAAACAATCGCAAACAACTCCGGTTTACGTGAAAAACTTTTGAAAAATTTCAGAGCAAAAATCACATAAGAGAGAGAGGCGAATTTCATTAATATGAAAAAGAAGAATACTAGTACATGGTTCGCCCTAAACTCCAAATATATAGTCCAAGTTTGGGTCGGGTTCAAAAATAGAACCGAGTTGGGTCAACCTATACAATAAAACCTATACAATATACTTATATATATACACATATACAATACCGTAAAAGGGTAGAGATGTTGCCTCCTAGCCCTCAACAAGGGGTGTTTCACCCTCTTGTATCACCGATTACGTCAACATACCCCAATATACAGTACCGGTTACCAAATATAGACCACAAATTTTACAAAGTTCAAACTTAATCATAAAAAATTCAACAATCAAATACATAATCTTAATAAACACAAAAATTTTTCAATTTAAGATGAAATAAAACAAGGAGAGAGATAAAACTAGATTTGAAGAGCTTTCATCCTCAATGCTTTTTGTCTTCATCCTTCATCTTCTTGAATTTCCTTCTCTATCTCTATTTTCATCCCCCTCTCTCTATCCTTTTTTCCTCTTTCTAAAACTTCATTCCTCAAGTGGCCATGGTGGCTTTTTATTGAAAAACATGGAAATCTAGAATACTACTAAATCTAGCCATCCATTTTGATCTAGCGGCCAAAAATGGGTCAAAACAAAAAAAAAGAAACATAACCTGAGGTGTAATTGCTAAGGGACAGAATGCATGGCGCAGTTGTGCCATAATTTTGTGCTTATGGCCAAAAATGGGTCAAAACCATTGATTCTGCCTATGAAAACAAATTATTAGCCAAATTTCAATTAAATCTTTCTTTTTTTGATTATTTGAAATTATTGTCCTTATTTTATTTTTTCTATTTTTTTGTCCTCATTTGCTTGCAATTTGGTCCTCAGGAACAAAACTTTGTAATTTCCACGAATGACTAGCGAACGTGCTTTTATGCTTCGTTTTCACATCTTTTATGTTAAAGTAAGTCAACACTTGCAAAAAAAAAAAAACTATTTAAAAAAGAAAGTAACTACTCAAAACAAACTAAACAACGTTAAATAATTTAAGCATAATCATGTAGTAAAAATTGATATATCAAATACTCCTAAACTTAACATTTGCTTGTCCTTGAGCAAAAGAAAAAGTAAGAGACTCAATAACACAAATTAAATTCCTTACGTAACAAATTCATGGCCAACGAGAATGCAATAAATTATAAATTCAATCATTCAAATATCCAAGTATTAACAAGGTTTCATTTGCTATGCTCATATGTGGTGTGTGATAGTCATAAATTGATCATCCTCTGTCATATCATCGTTCACATTATCAGAACATAGCATCCATAAAAGTCCAAAAATTTAAATCTCACCATGATGGTCACTCTCAAATAAGCACACTTAAAATTTAGGTTAACACTCAAAAGTATGTTAGACAAGCATTATGCTTAAATTTTTAATAGACAAGCATTATGTTGGACAAGAATATGTTATTTCTAATGTGAGGAAAAGAATACTACTAACTTGATTTTCATGAAAATAGATGCAAACTAATTAAACAGCACGCAAGATCAACATAGGACTTTTCTTCGAGGTTATAATAAGGCTAATAGGTGATATAGTTACAAGAAAAAATGAATTAAAAACAAATCAAATTTTGGGAAACTTAAAACATACGTTTTTACCATCTACCTTCAAATTTCAATTAACAACAAATTTTACCATTACTTATTCACTTTCACCTTTCTTTTCTTTTCAAAGTACAACAATTTTTTTTAAAGGCTTTGTCTTATTTTACTTTTTAACACAAGCACTCATTTCTTAACGAGACAAGAGTCCTAGTTATTCAATAAAATTAAGGCCATGCATCTTTATTCCCTTTTTTCTATCTTTCTTTTCTCTTTTTCTTTTCTTTCTTATTTTTTTTATTGTACATCAACTAATACTATTTTTTTCTTACAATAAGCACACAAACAACACACAACTACCCCCAAACTTATTTTAAAGCATATATCATTACATTTCCAAGATAGCTTAAAAGTTCCATAAGGAATAAAACAATAAATGCATGCTGTTTGAGTTCAATAGACAGCAAACTTAAAAGAAAAACACAAAGCATACAATTTTCTACTTATGTAATCCATACATGCATGCTGTTTGAATTCGTTTCTGTCATGTAAATTACAACATTGCATTCATCCTTTCCAACATAAGCTGTACAAGTCCATCCATATATGTCATTGTCCAATGCATATGAAATAGACCTGTCAGCTGGTAATAATCGATCATATATCTTTGCAAACAATTTTTTCCTACTATCCCTTTTATATACCATTACCTCCGCATTTCTTGTTCTGCGCATCGAAATCAATGGTTTTGCATTTTGTTTAGGTTTGGTTGGACTTTTTTTAGTTTTCTTAAGGATAGGTGGCCTTTGTTCATCTGTCGTGTCATAATTTGCGCTCTCAACATGCCTTAAAGGGGATTTAAAAAGCCACCTTTTTGCTAGTTGTTGCTGTTGATGCTGTTCACTTACTTTCCTTTTAGTTTCTACCACTTATTTGCCTAAAACAACATGAACAAATAGTATTGAATAAATTCTATATAGTAAGTAAGTTGGAAACAAAAACCAAACACAACAAGTTTATATACTGAGGCCTCTAAATCAATCATTTGTTCCTTCTCCCCAACATTCTCAACTTTCTTGGTCTCATGTCTTTCCTTTTCAAATTACTCATCTTTTCCATTTTCTTCACTGAATACTTTTTGGCCACTTGAACTTGAGACTAAAAAAGTTGCTGAAGCTGATCTAACTGCACAGTGAGCTCACCAAACCTTTGATCACTAAGTCTTATCTTTTGTTCATGAAACTCATTACCATAGGGCGTGTTGAAGTACATTGAAAGAGTCATAAATTTCCCCACCCCTTGTAACCTAGTATTTTTATTTACACTTTTTCGTAAAGACTGGGCTAGTATACTATTCCGACCATCGCTCACTAAAAAGCCACTTTTCTGCTTTTCAGACAACTCATCCTATATAATTCTGAAAGTGCAAAGGATTTAATTACCATTGATGAAAATTAGACATAAATGTTGTTGAAAATTTCGTTCTCGATAATCATAAAATTCACTAAAACTTACGATCTTCTGCATAACAGGCAACACACAAATCATAGCCTTCATTTCTTCGTTAACAAGCTTTTTTCCATGCAAGGCTTTATTGATTTGGTCTTTTGAAAGTCTTGTTTCTACCATCTACAAACAACATATAACATTGACTTTTAACATTAAACCAATGCATAAAAGTCAATAATATTGGTAAGTTAATAATTAGATGATAATATGAAATGAACTTTGTTGAATAAGGCCAACGTATCCCTTTCCAATAATGTATGGTTATATATTTTTAGTGCCCATTTTTCTTGGGCACTAAAAATAGCAAATGTATCCCTTTCCAATAATGTATGGTTATAAATGTATGGTTATATATTTTAATGTTCTAATTCTACATAATTAAAACTGCAATGTTAATCTAAATATCAATAATAGATAAGGCTGAAAAAAAAAACATAAATTGTAAACATATACCACAAAGTCCTTAGTTAGTTGATCCACCATAAATTGTTCCCAATGTGCTTGCCTAATGAAACTGTAGTACAGTGGAGGCTTCTTTAGCCTCTTGGGATTGTCCTTGTCAGGTAAGATGTGCTCACTTGTCAATGTGTGCTTAAAATTCTTGAATGCAGTGCTCGGCATGTTGAATACTTACTTCTTACTCCTTACAATTAATTGATATATTTCCTAGTAGAAGAAAGAAATGAAAAATAGCAAATGTAAACTACTTGAAATAAATTTGAGTTCAATAAAAATAATGCAAATCAATTAAAGATAGATACTATATTATATCAATCAAGCAACAGACGAAAAGATAAGAGTTTGTCAGGGCTGGACATATATATGAACAACCATATATAATAATAAAGTTAGGTTTAGGGTATTAAGCACACAATCTCGATGATGTATATATGGATGAATGCATATTTGGTAAACAATAAACACATCCATCTAGGTCAAAAACAGATCATCACAATGGGAAACTTAATAATAAAGTTGAAATATGAAGGTATAAATAGAGCACCAGGAAAATTCCTACAGAGAAAAGAATAAAACGAAAAGAAATTATCTTTCACATATGCCACATGTTACATGGATCTGCTAGTTAGATATACTAACCTTTAAATAAACTTAACCCCTATTTATAAGGAACTACATACCAAAAATAAAAACCAACAGAAAACTTGTAAATATGCATCAGCTATTTAAGAGACCGAATTCTCAACTACAAGACATAAGATTTGTAATCAAGAACAAGAATTTAAAAATATTTTCTTGAAGCAACGAATATGTATAGTACAACACCTTGTAATTTATTCTTAGAAAAAAAGAATATATTTGGAAACTATAATCAGATTTTTCTTTTCTTTTTAAAAAAAAATCATATACCTAAAGACCAAGATCTGAACACGTTCATCTTGCTAGTTTAGTCAAAACCTAGAAATGAAAGAATATAAAGTATTTTGAATCGCAAAGCAAAACTTTTAACCAATTTCAGTTGTTGAAATAAACATAACTAAATAAATAAATACAGAAACAGATTGATCTAGAAATCAATCAATAAGCATACTTGGAAACTTCAAAGACTGTAATTTATGGCTTAGTTGGTTATTATTAAACAATAAAGGAACATAAAGTTCAATTATCTTAGGATCCAAAGAAAAGTAGTGAGAACACTGGTAATTTAACATCATATTCATCATTTTAATAGCAAATACTCAACAAACCAACAAGGGGTTCATCCAAATCCCTTGAATTTCGCAACAAGAATACTTATAAATGTTAACATCGTATCCTTACGTATAGAGGAACGTCCAATTGAACGAAAGTTAGTCAAGTACTTGGCACAAAACTCCATTGCTTCTTTAGAAATATAATGTTCAGCTATACATCCTTCATACCGATTGCGATTACACACATAATCTTTGAGTACTTCCATAAATCTCTTAAATGGATACACCCACTTAAGATAAACAGGACCGCATAGCCTTACTTTATGCATAAGATGGACTGTTAAATGGACCATAATGTCAAAGAAGAATGGTATGAATATCTTCTCAAGTACGGACAATGTTTCAATGATACCATGTTCCATTTCATCCAATTTCATTGGATCAATCATTGTACTACATAAAGCATTAAAGAAGATGCATAAATGAGTAATTACATATCTGACATGTTTAGGCAAAATAGACCGAATTGCTAGTGGTAGTAGCTGTTGCATCAAAACATAACAATCATGGTACTTAAGACCCTGAAGCTTGAACTTAGTAAAAGAAACAAGGTTCCGAAAGGCTAAATAATAATTATTGAGAGCCTTGATATCCATTAGTGCTTGGCAAAACTGTTTCTTTTCTTCTATAGTTAGTGTATAGCATCCTAGAGGCAAAAATTACACTTATTATCATTGGCATCAAGGCCAAGTCAGTCCTCATGCCTATGTGAACTAGACTAAGCCTTGGATTTATCCTATCTTTAGTTTTGCCTGAGATGCCAAATAATGTGTCGTATATGTTCTCACATATATTTTTCTCTACGCGCATAAGATTCAATTGATTATGCACACAAAGGTGCTTCTAGTTTTCTAACTCAAAGAATATGGACTTCTTCTTTTAGAGTTTGCAGTTATCACCATTATTCTTCTTCCACTTCTTCACTCTCATTTTACCTTATCTAGTACAAAGCTGATCAACCTTTTCTAAGATTTTCTCCTAATTCAATGGTGGAACAGGGGATCCGAATTCCTGCTTACCACTGAAAGTTTTCTTTTGTCTTCGAAAAGGATGATTAGATGGTAAAAAGTGTCAATGCGCTAAATATGCATTTTTCTTACAATGTTTATGTCGGATAGAATAAGTGTCTTGCCTACAATATAGACAAGTACAATACCTTTTAATTGTGCAACCAAACAAATTACAATAGGCAGGGAAGTCATTAATGGTCCACATAATATTGGCCAGCAAATTAAAGAACTCTTGTTTATGGGCATGATATGCCTCAACACCAACATCCTATAATATCTTTAAATCATCAATTAAGGATCCCAAGTACACATCAATGTCATTTTCTGGCTGTCGTGGACCAAAAATCAATAAGGACAATATCATGAATTTGCTCTTCGTACACAACCATGGTGGAAAGTTGTATACTACAAGTATAACTGCCAACAACTATATGTAGTACTAAGGAAACTGTGTAGGTTGATTCCATCAGTGATTAGGACAAGACGAAGGTTCTTAGGATTAGACCTAACAGTTAGCCATTTTTTATCAACTAACTTCCATGAAGGTGAATTGGCAAAATGTCGAAGCTTCTCATTATTTAACTTCTCATATAAATGCCAAGTTAAGTCTTTGGCAATTTGTAGGGATTGAAACATTTGCTTAAATCTAGGGATTGGAGGGAAATACGATAACACCTTCGCAAAAACCCTTTTTCTAACATTATCAAAACCCCTTTGTGTTTTCCACTCGATATACCACATGTAGGGCACTTAGAAAGGCTTTCATACTGCTTCTAATATAGTATGCAATCATTCAAGTAAGCATATATTTTCTCATACTCTAAGCTTAAGGATGATAAAGTTTTCATTGCTTCATACATGGATGTAGGTAATACGTTGTCATCGAGTAACATATCCACTAAAAATGCCAACAAATCTCTAAAGCTAGTATCAGACCACCATACTTCTCTTTCAAGTTATATAACTTAACCAATGCAGAAATCTTCGTATATTTTGTTCAACTTGGGTACAAAAGTTTTTCAAAATCTTCAAGTGATTTCCTAAAACCCTTAGGATTTGCATCATAATGCTTGTAAGCATCATGGATCATTTCTACAATATCACCAAAATCAGGGCCTATAGATTTAGTATCTAAATGATCTTTAACAAATCTAAATACTGTAGCAGGTTTTTCCTCTCAATGCCAAGTCCATGTCTTGTAAGTTATATCAAAACCATTCACCAAAAAAAAAAAAGATTTATTGAATAGTAGTTAGCTAAAAAAAAATATTAAATGTATGATTTATTTTATTTATTTTCTAATACCTATTAATATTAAATTGTTAAGTATTGTAAACTTTTATAATTAGACTATAGTATATATAGTAATTGAAAATAAATTGTTAATATATATAGTCATTTTCAACTCCTCATTGAAAATAAATATTAAAATAAAAATATTTATTATTTATAACACATTGAATGTAAATATTTATTACTATATTATAATTAAAATATAAATTCATTTATCAACAATTGAATATTAATTAGGTATTAGAAAAAAAATAAAATAAAAATCATAAATAAATACTAATCTACAAATAAAATATTTATAAGACATAAATAAATATTAATCCATAAATCAAATATATTATAATACAGTACTTTCGCTAATTACTATATATAAAGGTATCTTCATTTTTTTTTAAGAAATTGAAATTTTTATAGGTATTTTTGAAATTATTAGGACTATTTAAGTTAATAAGGTAAATTTTAGGGACTCACATGTTCATAGAAGGGCGATTTGGGATATTATGAAAATAATAAGGGGGTATCAGAATATTAGGTTAAACAATAAAGGGGAATAGGGCATTCTCTCTACAATATAATACATGTATTTTAATGAGATGAGGATGAAATTAGAGAGAAAGAGTTAGAGTAAGATTTAAATTTGTAATATTATAATAATAATAATTTAAGCATATGTATAATAAGGAAGAGATGAGAGATTTAGAGTAATATTTAATTAATTTGGTGTTAGTAATTTTGCTTAGGCCGAGGCAGATCATCGACACGGAGATGGAGTTGAAGTCAAAAATTGAAGAGAAGTTGAAAATTAAAGTGATGGAGAAGAAGTCAAAAATTCAAGAGATGAAGATACAGTACTCGAAGTTGAAACTTCAAGAAGAAGATGGACTACTTGAAGTTGAAAATTTGACGTCTCCTTCTTTCCTTGAAGAAGAATATCAATAAACAATATAAGCTGTTGATGTGGGAAAATTCAAGCTATTGATGCAAGAGAATTTACTCTTCCTGGTGAGGGAGAATACTAGGTGATCTAGTAGCGAGGTGGATTGTCATTCTCAAAAACCTGAATTTGGTCACAAGGAAACCTCCAAAAACTACTATGCATCCTTACAAGTTTCCAAACAAACCACAACACAATATTTCTCCTTGAATCCCAACTAATCTCAGATCTCAGTTGAGCAGGTCTATTTGACTCTAGAAAGTCATCCTACCTGAACAAAGTCAGAAGGGGAGCACTGAACTATTTTAGGCAAGTCCACTCTGACGCCCAAGTCAATACTTTGAGGGGGTTGTTTTGGCTTGAATGACCTTCTCTCTTATATAATAAGAGGAAGGGCATGAAAAAGGTAATAACCATAGAAATCACTCAAAAAATACAAAAAAAGAGTTAATGTGGTGAGAAAAGTATTAGTAATGTAAAAAATAGTAGAATAATGTAGTAAAATGCCATAAACCCATGGAAAAGACAAAGATTCTTTAGTTTTAGAGAGAGGATTGAAAACATAGAGAGATAAAAATCTTTTTCAACATGAAGAAAAGCATGAATTTATATAAGGGCTTTCTTGATTGTGATTGGCCAAGGAATGTTACTTAATTCCCTCTTTCCTCTATTTGAATAAATTTGATATTAAAATATTTATTACCACAATAAAGATTTCCCTTTCCTTTCTTCTAAAGTTATTCCATTAACAGAGGTTTGTACATTATTGCATGGATAACATTAGTGATAGAAACGCGTGCCATATATAAATTTCTCTTGGATCAATTTGTAAAATCTGTTATTAACATTTTGGCAGCAAAGCAAAAGAATTGCAGAATAAGCTGCCTGCAAGCCAGAATAATGTAATAACCCAGTATCTAATTAAATGTCCCATAGTGATTATAAGGCCCTGATACCTACACAGAACATGCGCGTTCTTATTTTCACTTGACCTTTGCCTCATGCCCACCTCTATGTTCACCTATGCAATAATAGTATACTCGTACAAAGCAACAAATATGAAGATAAACAAATTAATAATAATAATACTGGCCATTGTAGCCAGAGCATTCAACCAAGGATGGATTCTTGATAAGCTAAGATAAATCATGATATTCTTTCGTTGCTTTAAAATCTTTAGTATAAAATTTTCATTTTCTTTGTAACATAACAAAATTCATTGTTTTTCGTTTAAAAGCTTGGTGATGATCATGATCAGTTTTTAGAACTTCTTGTTGCTACAATTTTTTCTTCTTCTTTCATCAATCTCTCTTTGTCTTCGTCCAATTCTTTGGCTAAAAACTCTTTAAATTCTTTGGCTATTCTGCCACTGAACATTTGAGTTCATCTATTTTCTTTTTCGTCACTTTGTCTATCACTATTGTAACTTGACTCCCTTTGTATAGCCTTTCTAATTTATGTCTCAAGTCTGTTTCAATCTCTTTTTGCTTGCCTATAACTAGGTTTCTTCTAAAGTAGAGCCTAAGACTCAGTCTTCCTAGATAGTCCAAGAAACTCCACAAGCAGTAGCCAGTGCAAGCAAAAGCCAAAATACTTGAAGAGGTTTTCAAGAATCCAGAGTAAGAGTGAAAGAAATTGAGGAATGAAGAAGAAAAAAAGCTGCTTCAGCTGGCTGATGATGCTTTGCGTAAGGTTTAATGTCATCTTAATAGTGGAACAAAATCAAAGAGGCCAAGGAGTTTTAGTTAGTGGACGTGTCTTTGTTTAGCTTTGAAGTGTTCACATTCACAGAGATTAGATGAGATTAGATGTTAGAATCTTGATTACCATATCAATGATTTGCGCTTTCTTTTTTCTAAAGTAATTCCATTGACAAATGTATTCACATTGCTACGTGGATAACACGAGTGAAAGAAACGTGTGGCCATATAAGTTTTTCTCTTCGATTAAATCGTAAAACCTTCTATTATCATTTTGGAAGTAAAGCAAACGAAATTGAAAAAATGGTGTGCGGAAGCCATAATTATATGAGAAACCCTAAATCTAATCAAACACCTCGAAGTGATTAGAAGACCTTTATACCCACAGAGAAAATGCCTATTCTTGTTTTCACTTTGACCACCACCTCCACCTTTACATACAGCTCTACATTCATCAAAAAACCTCTATAAGGCAACAAATAAAAGTCAAGCAAATTAAAAGTAATAATACTGGCCATTTTAGCCAAAGCATGCCATGAGTGGCGGATTCTTGATAACCTAAAAGAAGTCATGACCCTCTCACCTATATCTTTGAATTCTTAGTATAAATTTTTCATTTACTTGTTAAACATAAAGGAATTCCTTTTTCTTTTTTTTTTTTTTTGTTGCAGAGAAAAGCTTGATGACAATGATTATGGTTAGTACTTAGACATTAGATATTTATACTAGGTAATTATTGTAGTAGATAACAAATGAAACCAAATTATTGAAAAAAAAAAAAGCGCTAGTGTTGTTTACATATTGTTGGAAGAAATAACGATCCCTCCGCTAAACTACATATGTCATCTTTGGTTGCCTTATAACTTGCCTACTTTTAATTTGAGAAAATTAACCAAAATGCCCAATACTTAGACTGAATTTTCAGTAATATCTATTGTTTAAAATTTGTTAAAAAAATGATTCACTTGAATTTTTTTGGATGAAAATACCCCTATTCAAAGTAAATGTTGGTCATTTTGAAAATTTTTTATGAGGGTATTTTAGTCCAAATGGATTATTTTTTATACTATTTTGAATAGTGATCATTTTAGAAAATTAAATTCCTAATTTGGTTACTATTAAAAATCTTCCTTTTAATTTTAACGACAAATCGTACCTAAACAATGTCGTTTAAGCAGCCTCTCCACTCTACTTATACTAAACATTTGTTGCACATTTAGTACTTTTTAAATAAAAAAATAACTAAAACTACTTCACTCCAAATCACACTATAATCTCATTAATTTATAAATAGGGATATTTTCACATTCCTTATCTGAGTTTTAAGATTATATTACTTAGATAATAAGAATTGATAATGTATCACTTACCTTTCCTTAACTGTTAGTCAAGCTAAATCAAATGATGATTTATTATAACACCCTAAATTTATTTTAAAATTTAGAAACAATTTAAAAAACCAAAATCTCCACTGAGCAAAAAACTAAAAAATAATCACCACATATTACTTAGAAAATAAAAATTTCTTTTGATGTTCTCGATTTAAATAAAACACGTACAATTCAAGTTTTTCCTTGGCTTCTTTTGAAACAAGGTTTTCTTTGGATGGGTCTTGATTTAGATAGTAATTTTTTCTCTTATGAATACACGCTCTTGTAAAAAATCTTGAGAAATGTTTTCATATTTATTTCCTATGTTAATTCTTATTTTTTTTATAAATCTTATTACATTTACCTTTTTGTCCTTGAAGTTAACAATCAAATATAATGGCATGGGAGGTAATTGATACATTCTCAATTCTTTCTAAATAATAGATGCTAAACCTCATGGGAGAATGTGATAACATCTATTTATACATATAAAATTCAAATCAAATGTCGGAGTCAAGGTATCAATTTTTAAGCATAATTGATGTACCAACTTTCTAATCCTTTTTCTTTTTATATATAATAATAGTAATATGAATTTAGGATAACCGTAACTTATATTTGTAAAATATAAAGGTATATTATATATATATAAATAAAAAATTTTATCGTGGCACAACTAGAGGCATGAATGATTCATTGTCTTTAGCTAATATTAGTGTGAGGAAGGTATATTATACGCTATAATACACACACACACACAGATCCACCTTTGGAAGCTAGTTACAGAGAATAACATTTGTCATGCTTTGTGAAGTAATTCCAGTCAGAGATAAGGCAATTACCAGAACTTAAGTTTGAGGCCTTAATTATCCAAAAAGAAGAGAGAATTTGTAGACCAAGATAGAGTTTTCATGCGAGTGCATGAAAAGCAACGTCAACATTTGGGTGGTGGATCAATTTGCAAAGGTGCTTTTTAGATTTGACCATGCCTTGGTAGATATTTTGCAAGTGTAGATAAGGGAAGCAATATTACCACCCAGAGAGCCTTGGATGGCTTCTGGTATAAATCGGCCTTGATGTAGCCAAAGCTTGTGATATAGATTGGTTTTAAGTACTGCTTCTCATGGTTTTGTGATAGTTTCTGGAGGACAAGGCTATGATCCATTAACCATCCTGATAAATCATGTCCAAACAGCAAGTTAGTGAATTAAGACCTCCATGAGGCATCATTCCCTCTTCTAGAAAGTTCGAAAGGGATTTAGTGTGTTAGGGATTTTTAATGGTTTTGATGATGCAAAAAGTAACACAAGAGACTCGTAGCCAATCCAAGCATAAATGCATTGTCCTTAAGAAAATTTCTATCCCTCTGAGACAATGTCTTAATACAAACAAGTTTTATATAGCAATATTCCATCCAAAATACAATAGGTATTAGTTTTATAAGGTTGCATTCCCAAATATATAACCCTTGAACAAATACAAATATAATTCTCTAATAAGTTTGGGGAATGACGGGAAATTAAAGACTGGAAGGACATTTTCTAATATTTCTTTATATCTATATGGCCAAAATATGGAATATATTGATAGGAATTTATATACTCTTTCATTTAGAATATGTCTTCCTATAACAACATTTTATTTATTATTTAACTCCATAACTTCACCATATTAAGATATGTTAATATGGTTATAATAATAAATATATTTTGAAATATTATTTATATTTATAATATATACAACAATCCCCCTTCATTTCAAAATATATATTAGAAAAATATTTATAATTCAATTCATATGTACTAGTGCTCTAAGAACCAGTTATTAGACAACTAATCGTGTTTTATAGGAATTTAGTAAAACATAATTAGATATCTTGCCATATGGAGTGACTTAACATAATCAGGTATAAGGTCAATAGTATAACAAGTGACTTGTTATTACCCTTCTAAACCTATTTCATGAGATCTCCAATCACATAAATGGTTACCATCACTTTTGTTTTTGTTCTAGGCATCCTCTCCTCCACAGCTTTTGAAACCACAAATCTCTTTAATGGTTTTGTCAAAAAATTGGCCAAAATTAATTGTCACATCATCATTTAAGTGATCTTGTCATGTCTTTTTTAAGACTTTTCATTTGATCTAAATGATTTAAAGATTGAGATACACATTTTATTTTTTAAGTTGAAAGCTTTTCAGCATACTTCATCTCCATTAAAGGCATTTCAATATCAATATATCACTTTTCACTATTCTATTTTAATAATAGAAGATTATCACATTTCATACTAGTGGTGTCTTTTTTAAATATTCATTTAATTACCTTTATAACAATCAAATAGTCTAATTGAAGACTAAAATTATTCATATTCGTCAAAAACAAAAAATATATACCAATAATGCCTAAAATACATGAAATCATATTTCATATATTTGTTTGTTAAATATAAAAGGCTTCTATAACATATATTTCCTCTAATAAAATGAGACTAATCTTCAATTAAGTATACATATTGTTTTTAATAATAATTCCTCCTCATAATTTAACTAGTCATGATAAACCATGCACAATCTCTTTTATCTCATTCATGCTAGTAACCAATACAATATTTTTAACTAATTTACACCATTCGAAACTAGCAAGCAAAATAGGTGTACACTTGTAAATTAAGGTCAAATTAATAAATATGTTAATAAAATTCAAAATCATAACAATATTATTATGAATTATATATCTTGAGACCATCATATCAATGCACAAATATTATGTCGAATATGTTCAAAAGTATAAATTATTTAGTAAAGACTTTGCTTGATTATATTGAAAATAATCCAATACTGTTAGGGTCACTAGAAGAAATAACAACGAAAGAGGAGCTCAAAAGGAGAACCTTAGCTCTAATGCCATGTGAAAGAAAAATGTATATTTTATATTTCTTAAATAAATTAATATAAATAGAAAGGGTACCTTTGTATAGGCTGTGCAATGTTGATGAAAAAGGAAAGAAAATATGCAAAAAATAAGAAATATTTTCAAGAAAAATGTAGTAAGAATCGTGCAAGTATTTGGATGATAATGATAATAAATATTCTAACAATATTTTTATTATTGTTGTTATTATAAAATGATTAATAAATAATAACTTGAAAACCCAAATTTTTTTAATTTCAAAAACTAACAAAAATTAATAAGAATAACAAAAAATTATACTTACGAGAATAAAGAGAAAAAAGATAAATAAACTTTCATGAAGCTTTAATAAGAGTTAATTCTTTCGAACAAATTATTTATAACGGCTAATAGAAATAAGAACTCTTTGAATCGATACTCATACTATACTACAATTGCAGACCTGCTATCAGACTTATATTATCATAGTGTCTAAGCTGCAAACAACAACACACAAAAGGACTTGCCAAAATAATTACAAATATATATTCAAATAATAATACGCATATAAATATTAATTTTAACTTTTCAAATTAATCACCCCAAACTCATTCTTTTTCTTGCATATGATTAGCTTTCATACCATCGTATTTATTTGTTTATTTTTATAAAAATTTTGGATAAGTGGAAAAATCTCAGGTCACAAAGCATCAAACCCTTTCTACCTACTATTATTTAAACTTAAAATGGTATAGCATCAACTGCTTCACGGACAACTTGAGCCACATCTAAAAGCATACCATCAAATTAAGTTGTTGACTTATATCAATATATTAACAATATAATTGTAGTGGAACTAATATTCTAAATCAAGTTAAATTGTGGACTGTTAAAAAACTTGCTATCGTAGTTATTGTTCCCTTTGGTCATTATGCCAAGTGAATGGGAACAGAAGATTATTTAATATTACGAAGTGGGATATTATAATAACAATAATCAATATTTATTAAAAAATAAATAATATAATAAGAATAATATTTATAGTTTAACTAATATTAAATATAATAAATTGAAAAGCAGCAATTTTTTCATAATTTATTTATGAAAAAAATAAAAAAAAAAATAGACAGCAGCAACGATTTCGCGCCAAGACTTTTTATTTTGAAGTTTAAATCTTTGTTTAGAACTGACCGTTGTAAGAAGATTGATAAGAGTAACGTATTGGCGCCAAAATCTTGAGTTCAAGGGCTACCGTATATATCTACAAATCCGCGTATTTAGTTTGAAGTAGGAAACTTGTAACTGATATGCTAACTGCCAGATAACAAGAGTTTAATTCACTCTCAACTAGGTTAGAATTGTATTCATTAACACATATAGCTTGTAAATACCTGTGTTTTATTCTATCTGTCACTCTGTTTACTACAAAACCTTCCGTAAATCGCCGAGGAAAAAAGCTTTCTTCTGTCTACCTTTACAATTTAGAACTGCGTTTCTTCTTCCTCTACCTCTATATTCGTTCAGTGAAGCAAATTCAGAGACAACCAGAAGAGAAATAGAGAAATCGAGTACCCACAAATGGAGCAAGGTTTGCTGCGTCTTGCTGAGGATGCCTTGAAAGCTGCAGAGAGTGCTGCCAATGTCGACGACGGATTCTCTGTCAACAAACACCCTGAAGTTTGCCGGTGCGTTGCATTGTTGAAGAAGCTCAAAGAGTTTCCGGTGAGCTATGATGTTCTGGTTTCAACTCAAGTCGATAAACGGCTTCGACATCTCAGGAATCATAACAAAGAGAAGGTCCGATTAATGGCTAAATGGCTGTTTGAGATTTGGAGCACAACAATCAAAGACGGTTTATCAAGAAACCGAAAGAGAGGTGTAAATGTAATCTCAGTTACATCAAAGAAGTGCAGAAACGATGAGGCCTCCGGAAATAAGAGAAAACGTGACGGGGAAGAAGATGGAGTTGAGAAAGAGGAACGGGCTTTTAGCTGTTTCAAAAAACAATCAACAGAACCTAGCGTTTTTAACCAAACGGTTACTCTATCGATCAAGTCTTTGGATGCTTCCCGTAACAAGGTTCGAGAAATTCTCGTGGAAGCATTAAGGAAAGTTAGAGGGGAGGTTGCTGGTGAAGTTAATGAAGAGACGAAGAAGAAAGTAAGAGCTTGTGACCCAGTTGCAGTTGCCGCGTCAGTTGAGTCTGTGATGTTCAAGAAGTTGGGGCCATTTAATGGCGCAAAGAAATTCAAGTACAGATCGATCATGTTCAATATCAAGGACGCAAAGAATCAAGATTTCAGAAGGAAAATTCTTCTTGGAGAAGTGAAGCCAGAGATAATTGTTGGTTTGACCACAGAAGAGATGGCAAGCAATGAAAGGCAGTGTGAGATTAAGCAAATTAAAGAGAAAACTTTTTCTAGGATTCAGGAACCAGTAAAGGAGGAATCAGTAAGAAAATCAGACAACGAATTAGTGTGGGTGGAATCGATGTGGTGATGAAAGCAGAGCAGAGCAAGCAGGCAGGCAAGAATAAGTTTGTCCCTCGTTATTTTTCCACGTTTATTTTAGCTATTAGAAGACTGTTTCATTCTTTGTTTGTAGTGATTTTTAATGCTGTTTCCACGTAAAATTTACTTCACATTTGTAATAAAGTTCTTTGAGAATGGAATATGATACAAGATGATTAAGTGTTTTCCAGCTGTCATCTATCTTTGATTGAATTGATCTTCATTTGGTGGACCTGAAGAAGTGGTGGATGATATAACAGGTGGACTGAAGCTTTTATATTTTGTGTTTCTGGGAAAGTTATATCAGTCCAATCTCTGTTCCCTTGGGAATTCGTTTACATTCATCAATTTTCAACTATTATGCTTTTGTGCTGATGGTGAAAATATTTTGCAATAAATTAACCAACCCACTTCATGATAAAATCGAGATTTCAGTGTTTAGATCCGAAATGACAATGTTAGATATTATTAACACACAAATCTTTCTGATCCCGTTGGATAATCTGTTAAAGTTGGTTATAATTTAACTCTCTAGAGAGCAAAATCAGGGATTCTAAGGTCTACATTATTTCTAATTGAAAGGTAATGTAGTTTAGAGTCAGAATTTTCAATTACAACAAAATTAGATTGAAGGCACAGCATGTACCCTGCCTTTGAAACAAGCCCACCTTGAATCCATCTCAGCATTAAAATCAGTACCAACTGCAATAAATTTTTGCCTGAAATCTAAACTTTGTGTCCAGAAGATCAAGGAATTTGCAAGAATATTTGGTGTATAACTCCGATTTCATTTACTAGTTTCTTTTCAAGCACCATGAAAAGGTATAATTTGCATATTTCCGCATGAGCGAAGTCTTCATGTCTCTCCTGTAACTTGCAAAACAAAGAGACGAAATGAAATATAAAGAGACAATGATAATCTTCAACACGCGTCTAATTCTTAGACTTAATTCATTTTATTGTATTTCTAATGCCTCTCCAAGCACAAAATAACATTTATCAATTTCAGCGACTATGAAAACGAACAGGTACTCTTTAATACGAACAAAGAAATATGAAGTATTTAAACAATTTAGTCTCATTATCTTAATAACTCAGGAGACGGATGCTTCCTCACCATCAAATTTCAATATCTACACATGAGCTCTGATGGGTTTTTAGCTCGACCTCCTGACTTTCAAGAGAGATATGGTGCTCCGAAAGACTAGAGATTTAGTGGCTGGTGGGGTTCAGGCCATTACTTGATCGTCAAGAAGCAACATGTTGTATATGCAGTCAAAATCACGTAAGAAATAATTCATCTGTAACAAAAGCAGAATTCACAGTGCGAAAAAAATTCAACCTTCACAAGAACACACACGTTTTGCCTGTTGCGGTACTCGAATCTACTCCGAGTTGGGCTGCAATAAATGGACAAGTCTCACCCTAAAAATGTAATTGAATGTTGTCCATTGAAGTTCCTGAATCCTTCAAAACAAGGTTATCCCTCCTGATATAAGATCGTAATCATCCTAAGGCAGCATTGTTGCGAAATAATTTTTTTTTTTTAATCCACTTTAATAAATTCCCGCATGATGAACCGTAGGAAAGGCTGAAACGCAGATCCAACTCACTCGCCAATAGGCGAGATCATATCCCCTTGCCTGTTATGTAATTATGTTCTACTTTTTAAGAGTACTAGAAGAAACTTGAGGTAGCTGACGCAATAGGTTGAACAACATGTATATTATTTTGAAAACCATACGCCCAAAATCAAGGTGATTGGTAGTAACTTAAGTACCATAGTATACCTGGAAAATTCATTTCTTTAAGCACTTCACAAATTGAAAATCATATATCTGGGTGTCAATTTCCCACACAAGTGCTTATATTTCCTGGGCTACAAGCAACCAAACGCAAAGGCAACTGCCCAAATGAACTACAAATAATATAGATGCAGGAAAGACCAGCATCAATTCAAAATTAAAAATACATGAATTTGTTATCTTAGTTAATAACCTAAAATTCATTCTCATTCCCATCCTCACCCATATAATCAAATTCTCAATTAATAAAATAACAAACAATTATATTTAGAGTTCTGATTCCTTTGCTTCTGTACTGACAACGATTGTTTTTTATAGAGCTTTCAGTCATTTAAGAATTAGCCTTCCCTCAATCATTCATTCATCTAACCCCTCGACCACCAAAAGTTATCATTTTCCCTAATCTCTCATCAATCAACAAAATGCAAGAAACCACAGCTGATATAATAGTTGGTTTCAAGTTTAGTCCTTCAGATTAAAAACTAGTTGAGTATTATCTTTACAGGAAGATTTCAGGACAACCCATCTCCTTTGTTGATTATATTGTTAAGAATGCGATATTTACAATAGGCATAAACTTGGGGAGATTTGAAACTTATATGGAGAACTCGTATTGATCAATGAAGATGATGATCTCTATTTCTATACCAAGAGAAGAAAAAGACTCCCAATGGTTGTAGAATTGGTAAGTTTTGATAATAAAACAAAGAAAGTCTATACACCTATGCAGAATATGTTGAATTCATAAGCTTCCCAAATGATTCAGAACATACTTGCAATACATATATAGTAAATTCGTAGCATATATAACCAAAATACATATATAACCAAACAAGCATTATTGGCGGTTCATCTCATAGCTAATAGTACTATAAATGTAGTACTTCACCTTTGTTCTTACATTAATTGCTGAAGTAATCTTTTGAACTAGCATTTTCTCATATTATATGTGTTTCATATAATATATTATAATTAACGATGTAATAAAAATATGATTTTAAAACATTTGAATTAATTATTTATTTGAATATTTATTAGCTGTACCCAACACTTAGATTTTGAGATATGTACGTATATGTGTGTGTGCGTTTGTATATAAATATATATATATGTATATATATTAATGGCTTCAGGGAAGAGCATAGTCAAAGAGAGAAGAGAACGACTTGTTAGAGATATTTACTAAAGGAGAGAATGTTTATGTAATATTATTAATTATTTTTTCAATTAATGTAGCATAGATATAGAGTTGAGAATTTAAATTAATATAAAAGAAAAAATAGTAAAACGAAAACACCATTTAAGTAGCATTTATTTCTCGATTGAAGTTTAAATAAATCTAAATATCTAAATCTAAATGGTTTATTTGTTTTTCTCAACTAAAATATGAATATGAATACTTATGAAGAGATATATAATTAAAATTATTTTCATTTGTTAGATTCAACGAAAAAATACAAAAAAATGACATTTTACTTAAGTAGAAAAAGTATTTTAAAAAAGTGACTTTTTGATTTAACATTAAAGATTTGGATCATCTACTATTTTGTCTTCTTCATTGAATATCCTTAATTTCAAAAGATCTACTAACATATATATAAGATTAATAAAATTATCTAATTTAGATTTTAAAGAAAGTCATAGACGAGACGAACATATATCATCATTATACATCCATCAAATTTATAACTGACATGGATATTTATTTTTGATAAATTCCATGAGAAAAAACTAATTTCAAATTAGCGAGGCTAATGGTGGGTATTCCTTGGTTGCAAATGAAATGCAAGTTCAAACCTATCAAAGAAACAATGCAATAACCTTAGTAATACACATCAAAAGCATTCTAAACATAGAGTTTGTCAGTATATCTAACCAATAAAACACAACAAAATTAGTAAAATTTGATTATAGACAACTTATAGATGTCAATTTCAAGTACAGGTTGATCGTGTTCAATGTCAATTGCCAAGGATCCAAACAATCAACATCGATGAAATTCAATTTATTATTTATTTTTTTCAAACTAAAATATCTGAGAAATTTATTATATTTTAAAGTATCTTATTGCCATCTTAAAAGCCGTTTTACTTAAAATAAAATTTTGTATCTAAAAATAAAGAAAAACACGCATGTACAATTATAATATATGCCCATTAATAAATACACTCTAGATATTTTAAAATTAATATCATATATACTTTCTACTTTTAAAATGTATAACACTTTTAATAATATAATTTACTAAATTTTAATTATTTTGCTTCTTCAGTAAACTATTTTATAAGTTCAAATAATATAAAATTGTGTTGAAATATGATTTAACTTTAGTCTTCCAAATATTTTAAATGTGTTTATTTTTCAAAGTGAAACCAAAATAGGTCTCTAATTTTACATTATTAGTCAAGTAATTATTTGATTTTACTTCAATTTTCTTAATAGAAGTTCATTATAGTTTTTATGTTCTATTGAGTTTAGAAAATAATTGAATCTCTAATTCTATTAAAAAAAATCTAATTTATCCTTTTATATGATGAAACATGAAATATTTATTTCATTTGTATAGGTATATATTAATTCAGTTATTTAATTGCATAAATTTGTAATTTTTGCAGCATAAATATATACTCTGTGGTTTTCTTCTCACAATCAATATATTCTCGAAGTCATACTTCATTTCATTTGCTTTTTTTGTTTTGTGTTTATTTCTTTTAAGCTATTACCTTAATAAACAAATGTATCTATAAAATATTTTGTTTGTGGGTGAACTATTAAAATAAAATTTCTACTATTATTTTTTAAAAAAAAATTAGATGAGATTTTGAAGGAAATTAAAATAAGGTTGTGTTTTATTAATGGAACTTACTTGTGTAGAACGTTAAGTTATATAACAAGAAATTAAGAATTATATTTAAAAAATAAAACTAATTGAAATGAATGATGCTCTTAATATCAAAACAGAAGATGGAAGATCAAGACAAGACAAAACTAAAGAAAATATGTAAAAGTTTAAATTTAAAGAGTATTACAATATTATCCAAATTATCAAAAAACACTTAATAATTTTAAGTTTAAGAATTTTTTAATTCGATCCCTTCCACCCGCAAAACAATGCATGTTGTTACTTTCACCTCCTCTAATTGTGTTGCTGTAGATTCTCAATAAACCAAAAAAAAGTCATGAGATTTTCATCCAAATCTTTAAATTCGTTCAACAAATTTTCCATTTTCTGGTAAATGTAAAGTAATTCTTGTATAAACTTTCTGTCTTTTTATTTGATATGTATAATAATATTAATAGAGGTATCAATTTTTGTGGGTATTCAATGTACCAATTTTTCATCTTTTTTATTTTATATATATATATAATATTAATATGAATTTACATATTATCATGAGTTTCACAGTAATACCAACATTTCATCACACTTCATAATATTATTATTGTTCTAATAATAATACGATAATTAACAAATAATCAATTAAGAATAATTTTTATCATTTAGTTAACAACTATTAAATTAAACACCATTCTTTTAATCTTAAAAACCAACAAAAATTTATAAAATAAAAAGCAATTATGCTTATGATAACAACGACAAAAGACTTAAAAGAAACTTTCATCAAGCTGGAATAAGAGTCATTCTTTCAAACAAATTACTTGGAATTAATGGCTAGTAAAATAAGAACTCTTGGAATAATCCATACTTAGCTACTGCTATATTTGCAGAATTGAACAAACAACCAAACACTACGATTTATATAAGGAATTAATTGCCAAAATAATTACAAATATTCAAATAATATGCAGACAAATATTAATTTGAACTTTGCAAACGTTGTATTGGCTACCTAAATAATAACCCAAAAGTCATTCTTGTTTCCATATATAATTAACTTTTCATATCATGAGATTAATTTTTTTTATTAAAAGTTTTGAATAGTGAGAATAAGAAACATTACTCACAAAACACCTAACTTTTGCACTTATTGTAATTTGAATTCATAATAGTATGAGACCATTAAACGTGTTCTAAACCATCCGAATTGCGTCCAAGATGCATACTATAAGATTAACTTGTTTTTTTTTTAAAAGATGTTAGCATCTTAATAATCACAGACAGAATCGTGGAGAAACTCATCTTGTACATTAAATTAAATTAAATTGTGGACTATTAAAAAATTTAGTATTGTTGTTCTTGTGGTTCCCTTCCATCATTATTCCAAGTGAAAGGCAACTGAAGGTTATTATTTAATATTACGAAGTGAAATAATGTAATGACAATAATCAAGATTTAATAAAGATATTTACCAAAAGTCCATTTAAGCAAAAGCTTGACAAAAGTTTGACCATATGAGTTGAGCGTAATGGACAGCACAGTAACAACTTCGCGCCAAGACCTCTAATGTTGAAATTTAAAAATTTGTTTCGAACTAACCGTTATAAGAATATTGATAGAGTAACATTTTGGTGCTGAATTTTGGAGTTCAATGGCTACCCTATCTACAAACCCGCGTAATTTACATTGAAATAGGATGCTTATTACAAAGACTCAATGATAGGAATTTAATTCACTTTGAACTAGGTTAGGATTGTTTCATTAACCCGCGTTGCTTATAAATACCTATGCTTTGTTCTCTCTGCCGCTCAGTTTCCTACAAAACCTTTCCTAAATCGCTGAGGTAGCGAGCATTCTATATTGGCTTATGTTTCATCTATGTTACTTTACTGTTTACGTTTATAATTAATTTAGAGTTGCAATTCTTCTTCCTCTATTTGTTTGTGGAATCAATTTAGAAAAAAACTAGAAGAGAAATAGAGTACCAAAATGGAGAAAGATTTCCTGCATCTTGTCGAGGATGCCTTGAAAGCTACAGAAAGTGTTGCTAATGTCGACGACGGATTCTCTGTCAACAAATGCCCTGAAGCTTATTATTTATGCGTTGCATTGTTAAAGAAGCTTAAAGAGTTTCCGGTGACCTATGATGTTCTGGTTTCAACTCAAGTTGATAAACAGCTTCTACATCTCAGTGTTGGAAGGTGGAAGGCTTATATTACAAGAAAAGATAAACTTGTTAGGAATAATTATGGATAAGGAAGGAGGGAGAAGTTATAATCTTACTAATTTCTAATTTTTTGGCTTGACATATAATGAAAGAACTCACCCCTATTTATAGTATGACACTTCTTTAGTCAACGGTTAGGATTATGCCAACACACATATAATCTAATAGTTACAAATTTCCTTCTAAAAGTATACATAATAATATTTAGATATTAACTACAAATATCTAGATATTTACTATATTTACCTAGATATTTATTCCATAAATATATAGAAATTTTTTATAAATTCTTAGAAATTAGGCCACACTATTTCTAGGCCCAAATCTTATAAACCCAACTAATTTTGAATTAAATCAAGTTTAATTTCCAACACCCCTCCTTAAACTTGATTTGGTGAATCCAATTAGTCTTCGCAACGCACAAAATGTCTCATTCTTCAATAGGTTGGTGAAAATATCAGCAATTTAGTCTTGCATCTTCACGTACTGTATTTGCATATCCTTTCTATCAATGCACTCCTTTATACAGTGGCAGCGAGTATCAATGTGTTTTACTTTGATCGTGGAACACTAGATTTTTTGCCAACGTCATTGTTGATTTTTTATCAACATAAATCTTATTTGGCATTTCTTGTGACCATTCTAGCTCTTTTAAGATATTTTTTAGCCAAACTGCATGGCAAACACATGATGTTATGGCCACGTACTCAGGTTCACAAGTTGAGAGAGTGACTATCGATTGCTTTTTTGACATTCAAGTGAAAGCAGTGTCACCCATGAAAGATACAAATCTAGCAGTGCTTTTTCAATCATCCATATCTTTACCCCAATCACTATAGTTGAATCCAACAAGCTTTAAGTCATTAGAATACGAATAGAATAGACCAAAATCAATTGTAACTTTGAAATAGCAAAGGAGTCTCTTTGCAACTTTGAAATTGGTAGTTGTTGACATGTCCATGCAGTTAGGTAACGTAGACTTCCAACTGAGCTCTTAGTCTAGAAGAAAAAGCAATTTCATTTTCTACCTGATATTTTGGCGGGAAAGATTATTGAACTAAAATACATACAGTTTCCCTATGTGAATGAAGTTATTTCATTTATTTATTTATTTTATTTCCTTGATCTGTGTTGTGCTGTTGGTTAAAAGATTTTATTTTGCAATAATGTCGTATGTACTCAATTCTTACTAGCAAAGAATTAAGAAATTAAAATCAATGAGAATGTGAGACAATATTTCTTTATTTTTTGATGATATGATAATTAATTTATATAGACTCAAATAATAGTTCAACTTAAAGTAGAAAATTTAAACCAACCTAAACCAGAATCCCGCTTTTAATCTAAACATTAATAGTTATTAAGATGTTATATATCCTTTCTTCGTCCCCAATGGTTAAGACGCTTCATACCTTGCGCCCCCTTTCGAAATACTAAGTCTTGAGGGTAGGTAAGGAGCATACAAAAAAATTATTTGGGGCCCTGCCCCACCCCCTTACATTTTTAAAAATAAAAAAAGAAAAAGTTATCCTTTCTTCAATAAGCTTGTGTTTATCGTTTCATTTAGTAAACTTGTCATATGGGGTTCAAATAATAGTATTGCAAAGTCCCATTTTTAGTTAATGGTTTAGATGATTCCAACTTATAACTTTGGATTTGAAGGCAATTAAAAGCTTAATCAATAGTATTTAAACTATTTGTACTGAAGGACTTCCAAATTATCGTAAATTCTAGAGTATGGTGTGATAGCTACAGTGAAAGAAGCAAATCTAATAAATTTATAAATAAATGGAATTGAGTAGGAATAAAGAGATGCGAATGTATTTTAGAAATATTAATAAATGTAATATGAGCATTATCTCATGTTATATTTGTTGGGATTCATAACTCTTTTCTTACAATAACTTTGTATTCATATTTAAAAGATTTCAGAGTGAATGAAAGAACAATCCGAGTATAAGGGCAGCGTGCAAATTATATTGTTTGATTTGCTAATTAGATAATCATTTAAGACTATCACAGGTGTTTTACACCCTGGATTTTCTCTCCAACTACAGCAGATATTATGCCTACCAAAAGACTAACTTCAGAACCACATTCAAGAACTGTGAGACAATAAATTCCTTGATAGATGTTCTATCAGGAAAATTCTTGCTGTCACTCGTGGAACGAACTACACCTCTGAGCAGTTCATCAACGGTCAGATCAGAATTAACTCCATGAGTAATTGACAACTTTTCGTAGACCTCCACACAGACCATATTTTTCAAAGAAAATAACCTTTTAAAGCACTTTGCATCTTTGCTACCTTCATAATCTGTGTTGTTCGTGGAGATCAAGTGACCGGTGAGCCTTCGTCATATCAAGATTTCATGCTGATTCAACCCGTCCAAAGGCTTTACGTCTAACCCCTCTTTCTCTCTGTCTTGCAATAGGAAAACAACTTGAAATAACTACTTCTCGTCTTCTCTCTAACTCAAGTTTTTTCTCGATCTCTCTCCAAGAACTCTTAAAGATTATGCATGTAATGCTCAAAGATTATGAAGAAAAACTGTTAGGTTTTCAATGTATTATATTTATTCGTTCAGCAATGAACGTTATTCTTATTATATTATTTTTTTACTTTATTTTAATTATTGTTATTACAATATCTTACTTGGTAATAGATGCCTAGTATACCTAAATACATAGGATGGATGAACAACCAAAAAGTTTATACATATACTTATATTTTTTGTTAACCATTAGATCTAAGTATCCCAACAGTTAAGATTAAATGTGGCACATATAATTAATGCATAAGTACAATTAATATACACACTGAATTCAATCTCAACCGTTTATAGTGTTTAAATCCAAGAGTCATCCAATAGTATAAGAATATGTATAAACTTATGGTATTGTTGATCTATCTCTATGTAATTATTTATACTAGATATCTAATTAAGTAATTATTCAAATTAATGGTTAGTAATTAAGTAATACAAATTGTGAAATATTAGTTATTTCATTCCAAGGCTACTAGTAATACTAGCCTTATGAAAATAAAATTTGTGATTGTTGTATAATTTTACTTGATTTGAAACACATCACACAAACAACATATATCAGCCAAAGCTTCCCATGAAAGAAAAGATAAAAGAAATAAAAAATCTAACATAAAGGGAGAGGTACGAACTTGTAAATTGGCTGAAATCGATATATATTGAACATGTAGAAGAAATGGTAGGACGGGGAACAAATATGTGGGGTACTAAAACAACATCATTTAGGTAGGATTATAATAATAATAATAATAAATTTTGTTATATTAAGTATTGTAAAATTAGTGAAATATAATATAAGGAGAATGCCTTTGTTTAACTTAATACCTTGATAATCCCTTGTTGATTTCATAGTACTTCGAATCCAATAGTACTAAATATAATAGTATGCGAATCCTTAAAGTTTAGCCTATTAACCCCGTTATTATTCTTAAGTTTAGGGATTGAAAATAAATATTAAAATAATAATATATTTTATTTTATAACACATTGATATCTAATTTATAAATTATCTTTTGAATATAAATTTATTTAAACTTTGAAATTTCTTTTTTAATATGATATTTATATATTAAAAGATCAATAATTAATATTTAGATAAATATATTGTGTTTGAAACATTCAAAATTTAGATAAATTTTTATCACTACTACAAAAAATGCCTACCTTAACTCAAATTCTGTATCATAAACAATTTATCTTGACTTTTAATTTTGTATCAACATAAGTCACCTCAAGAATGAGTAACACATTTTAAGTGTCAGGACATGCAACTCTTTGATTATATATCAAAACATAGTGATACATGATGTATCAAGGATCTAGTTCCGTATATACACCTTTTGACATTTATTCATCTGAGACTTGTGACATGTTTAAGTTGCTCTAATACGATGCATGCTATTGTATCATGAACAATTTGGTTTAATTGGCACCTATTGACATTCATGCATCAAATTTTCCTGATATTTTTTTATTGTCCTATTATGATTAACACAATCTGTGCCATCTTTAGAATGACATTCAACAAACAAAATATACGCTACATAAATCCCAAATGGGTAATTTGTAACCTCATTCAGCATCACAACACCAAAATCTGAAATTTGCATCTCATGTACAACATTTTCAAATTAAGTTCCTCCAATCTCAATTATGAATGACAACATCCTTGAAGCATCAAAACATAACAATTGTTTTTACAAGGGCATGAGGACTAACTTAGCACCAAATGCCAAGGATAATAAGCATACATTTTTGCCTCTAGCATGCTATACACTAACTAAAGAAGAAAAGAGACAGTTTTTCCAAACAGTAATAGAAATCAAGGCTCCTAATAGTTATTGTTTATCCTTTAGGAACCTTGTCTCCGTTACCAAGTTAATGCTTCAAGGTCTTAAGTCTCATGAGTGTTATGTTTTGATGCAACAGCTACTACCACTAGCAATCCGGTCTATTAGTACTATGTTATAATATATTTGATCTATAGATTAATATTTATTTATGAATTATAAATATTTTATTTATAAATTAGTATTTATTTGCAATTTATCTTATTTGTTTTCTAATGCCTAATTAATATTCAATTGTAGATAAATAAATTTATTTTTTAATTATAATATAGGAATAAATATTTATATTCAATGTGTTATAAAATAATATATATTATTATTTTAATATTTATTTTCAATTAGGAATTGAAAATAATTTTTTATGTAATTACTATATATAAGGGTATCATTGTTATTTTTTAAGGAATTGAAATTTTTATAGGTATTTTTGAAAGTATTAGGACTATTTAAGTTAATAGGCTAAATTTTAAGGACTCACATGTTATTATACTTAACCCTATCAATTAATAAAAGAGAGATATGAGATACTATGAAAATAACAAGGGGCATCGAGGTATTAGGTCAAACAATAGAGAGAAGTCGGGCATTCTCTCTATCATATAATACATTTATTTTAATAAGATAATGATGAAATTAGAGAGAAAGAGTTAGAGTAAGATTTAAATTTGTAATATTATAATAATGGTAATTTAAGCATAGATATAGTAAGGAAGAGTTTATAGAGTTTAGAGTAATATTTAATTAATTTGGTGTTGGTAATTTTGCTTAGGTAGAGGTAGATCATCGACATGGAGATGGAGTTGAAGTCAAAAATTGAAGAGAAGTTAAAAATTAAAGAGATGGAGAAGAAGTCAAAAATTCAAGAGATGAAGATGGAGTACTCAAAGTTGAAACTCCAAGAAGAAGATGGAGTACTCGAAGTTGAAAATTCGATGTCTCCTTCTTTCCTTGAAGAAGAATATCAATAAACAATATAAGCTGCTAATGGGGGAAAATTCAAGCTGTTGTTGCGAGAAAATTTATTGTCCCTCGTGAGGAAGAATACTCAGTGATTTGGTAGCGAGGTGGACTGTCATGCTCAGAAACCTGAATCTAGTCACAAGGAAACCTCCAAAAACTCCTATGCGTCTTAACAAGTTTCCAAAAAAACCACAACACAATTTTCTCCTTGAATCCTAGCTGATCTCAAATCTCAGTTTAGCGGATCTATTTGACTCGAGAAACTCGTCCTACCTGGAACAAAATAGAATAAAAAGTCAGAAGGGGGGCGTTGAATTATTGCAAACGAGTCTACTCCGCTGCTCAAGTCACTACTTTGAGGACGTTATTTTGGCATGAATAACCTTCTCTCTTATATCATGAGAGGAAGGACATGAAAAAGGTAATAAGCATAAAAATCACCCAAAGAATACAAAAAGTGAGTTAATGTGATAAGGAAAGTATTAGTAATGTAGAAAATAGTAGAATAATGTAGTAAAATGCCATAAACTCATGGAAAGACAAAGAATCTCAAATTTAGAGACAGGATTGAAAAAATGGAGAGATAAAAATCTTTTTCAACATGGAGAAAAGCATGAATTTATATGAGGGCTTTCCTTGATTGTGGTTGGCCAAGGAATGTTACTTGATTACCTCTTTCCTCCTCCTTCATTTGAATAAATTTGATATTAAAATCTTCATTACCACAATAAAGATTTCCCTTTCCTTTCTTCTAAAGTTATTCCATTAAAAAGGCTTGCACATTATTGCATGGATAACGATAGCAATAGAAAAGTGTGGTCATATATAAATTTCTCTTCGATCAATTTGTAAAATCTACTATTAACATTTTGGCAGCAAAGCAAAAGAAGCGCAGAATAAGCTGCCTAAAAGCCAAAATTGTGTGATAACCCAGAATCTAATTAAATGTCCCGCAGTGATTATAAGGCCTTGATACCCATACAGAAAATGCTCGTTCTTGTTTTCACTAGCCCTCTACCTCATGCCCACCTCTATGTCCACCTCTACAATCAATAGTATACCCGTAGGAAGCAACAAATAAGAAAATAAACAAATTAATAATAATAATACTAGTCATTATAGTCAGAGCATTCCACCAAGGATGGATTCTTGATAAGCTAAAATAAATCATGATATTCTTTTCATAGCTTTAAATTCTTTAGTATAAAATTTTCATTTTCTTGGTAACATAACAAAATTCTTTGTTTTTCATTTAAAAGCTTGGTGATGATCATTATCAGTTTCTAAAACTTCCTATTGCTACAATTTTTTCTTCTTTCATAAGTCTCAATTTGTCTCCGTCTAGTTCTTTGGCAAACTCTTTAAATTCTTTAGCTATTCTAGCACTGAACATCTAAGTTCATCTATTTTCTTTTTCGTCACTTTGTCTATCACTATCGTAACTTGAACCCTTTGTATAGACTTCCTAATTTGTGTCTCAAGTCTGTTTCACTCTCTTTTTGCTTGCCTATAGCTAAGTTTATTCTAAAGTAGAACCCAAGACTTAGTCTTGCTAGATAGTCCAAGAAACTCCACAATCAGTAGCCAGTGGCAGCAAAAGCCAGAATACTTGAAGAGGTTTTCAAGAATCTGGAGGAAGAGTGAGAAAAACTGAGGAATGAAGAAGAAAAAAAGCTGCTTCAACTGGCTGATAATGCTTCATGTAAGGTTTAATGTCATCTAAACAATGGAACAAAATCAGAGAGGCCAAGGAGTTTTAGTAAGTGGACATGTCTTGCTTTAGGTTTGAAGTGTTCACACCATAAAGATTAGGTGAGATTAGATGTTAGAATCTTGACTACCATATCAATGATTTCCGCTTTCTTTCTTCTAAAGGAATTCGTTGTTTTTTAGCTGTGGAGAAAAGCTTGATGACAATGATTATGGTTAGTACCTAGGCATTAGATATTTATACTTGGTAATTATTGTAGTAAATAACAAATAAAATCAAACTATTGAAAAATTAAAAAAAGCGCCAATGTTGGTTACGTATTGTAGGAAGAAACTATTAATGCCATCTTTGGCTGCTTTTTAACTTGCCTACTTCTTATTTTCAACAACAAATCGTATCTAAACAATTTCTTTTAGGTAGCCTCACCACCCCATTTATAGTAAACATTTGTTGCACATTTACTACTTTTTAAATAAGAAAATAAATAAAACTACTTTACTCCAAATTACACTATAATCTCATTAATTTATAAATAGTGATATTATCACATTCATCTTCTAAGGTTTGAGATTGTATTACTTAAATAAAAAGAATTGATAATGTATCACTTACCTTCCCTTAACTGTTAGCAATTAAATGATAATTTATTATAATGCCCTCTATTTATTTTAAAATTTAGACAAGATTTGAAAAACCAAAATCTCTAATGAACAAAAAACTTAAGAAATAATCACTGCATATTACTTAGAAAGTAAAATTTTCTTTTGATGTGTCTCGATTTAAATAAAACATGTACGATATTCAAGCTTTTGTTTGGATGGATCTTGATTTAAATAGTAATTCTTTCTCTTGTGAATACATGCTCTTGTAAAATCTTGAGAAGTTATCTTTTCATATTTGTTTCCTATGTTAATTTTTCTTTGTAAATCTTATGACATATACCTTCTCGTCCTTAAAGTTAATAGTCAAATATAATGGCACGAAGGTAAGTGATACATTCTCAACTTTTTTCTAAGTGATACAATCTTAAATCTCATGGGATAATGTGATAACATCCCTTTGTACATATAAAATTTAAATCAAATGTCCGAGTCAAGATATCAATTTTTAAGCGTGATCGATGTACCAACTTTCTAATCTTTTTATTTTATATATAATAATACTAATATGAATTTAGGATAACCGTAACTTATAATTTGTAAATTATAAAGGGGTAGTTCATTGTGGCATAGCTGGAAGCATGAATGATTCATTGTCCTTGTCCTTAGTTGATGATAGTGTGATGAAGTACGTTACCTTCACGAGTTCTCGGAAATAGAAGGTATATTTTCTGCTGTAACTAATATATATATATATATATTTATATATATGCAACTTTTGAAGCTAGTTACAAAGAACAACATTGGTCATGCTTTGTGAAGTAATTCCTGTCAAAGATAGGGCAATTACCAGAACTTAAGTTTGGGGCCTTCAATTATCCAAAAGGAAGAGAGAATTTGTTGGCCAAGATAGAGTTTTCATGTCGGGGCATGAAAAGCAACATCAACATTTGCGTGGTGGATCAATTTGCAAAAGTGCTCTTTAGATTTGACTATGCCTTGGCAGATATTTTGTAGATGTAGATAAAGGGAGCAATATTACCACCCAGAGAGCCTTGGATGGCTTCTAGTATAAATCGGCCTTGATGTAGCCAAAGCTTGTCATATAGATTGGTTTTAAATGCTGCTTCTCATGGTTTTGTGATAGTTTCTGGAGGACAAGGTTCTGATCCATTAACAATCCTGATAAATCATGTCCAAACAGCAAGTTAGTGAATTAAGATCTCCATAAGGCATAGAGTAACACAGGAAACTCATAGCCAATGCATGCATAAATGCATTGTCCTTAAGAAAATTTCTGCCCCTCTAAGACAATGTCTTAATGCAAACAAGTTTAATATTTCCATTCAAGATACAATGAGTATTAGTTCTACAATGGTGTATTCTCAAATGTAGATCCCTTAAACAATACAAATATTATTCTCTAATAATTTTGGGAATGATGGCTGATTAAAGATTATAAGGATCTTTTCTAATATTTCTCTATATCTATATGGCCAAAATATGGCATATATTTATAAAAATTCATACACCCTTTCATTTGGAACATGCCTTCCTATAACACCATTTTATTTGTTATTTAACTCCATAATTTCACCATATTAAGATATATTAATATGGTTACAATAATAAATATATTTTGAAATATTATTTATATTTATAATATATACAACAATCCCCCTCCATTTTGAAATACATATTAGTAAAATATTTAGAATTCAATGCAGATGTACTAGTGCTCTGTGAACCAGTTATTAGACAACTAATTATGTCTTATAGGAATTTGGTAAAACATAATTAGGTATCTTGCCAAAAGGAGTGACTTAATATAATTAGGTATAAGGTCAATAGTATAATAAGACAACAAATAACTTGTTATTGCCCTATAAACCTACTTATTGGGATCTCCAATCACATATGTGGTTACCATTATTTTTGTTCTTGTTTTATGCATCCTCTCCTCCACAACCTTTGAAACCAAAAATCTCTTTAATAGTTTTTGTCAAAAAGATTGGCCAAAATTAATTTTCACATTATAATTTAAGTGATCATGTCATGTCTTTTTTAAGACTTTTTATTCGATCTAAATGATCTAAAGATTGAGATACACATTTTATTTTTTAAGTTGAAAGCTTTTCAACATACTTCATCTCCACTAAAGGCAACTCAATATCAATATATCACTTTTCAGTATTCTATTTTAATAATAAAGGATCATCACATTTCATACTAATGGTGCCTTTTTTAAATATTTATTTAATTAGCTTTATAAGAATCAAATAGTCTAATTGAAGACTATAAAATTATTCACTATTTGTCAAAAACAAAAAAATATATATCAATAATGGCTATAACACATGAAATCATATTTCATATAATTTTTGTGTTAAATATAAAAGACTTCCATAACATATATTTCAGCTAATAAAGTGAGACTAATCTTCAATTTAGTATGCATGTTGTTTTTAATAATAATTCCTCCTCATAATTTAAATAGGAGTGATAGACCATAATCTCTTTTATCTCATTCATACTAGTAACCGATACAATATTTTTAACTAATTTACACCATTCGGAGCCAGCAAGCAAAATAAGTGTACACTTGTAAATTAAGGTCAAATTAATAAATATATTAATAAAATTCAAAATTATACCAACATTATTATGAATTATATATTTAAGGCCTTAACATCAATGCACAAATATTATGCTCAATATGCTGAAAAATATAAATTATTTAGTAAAGACTTCGCTCGATTATATTGAAAATAATCCAACACTATTACAGTCACTCGAAGAAATACCAATGAAAGAGGAGTTCAAAAGGAGAACCTTAGCTCTAATGCCATGTAAAGAAAAATATATGTTTTTTATTTCTTAGATAAATTAATATAAATAAAAAAGGTATCTTCATATAGGCTCTGCAATGTTGATGAAAGAGGAGAGAAAATATGCAAAAAAAAGAAATATTTTCTAGAAAAATATAGTAAGAATCATGCAAGTATTTGGATGATAATGATAATAAATATTCTAACAATATTATTATTATTATTATACAATGATTAATGAATAATAAATTGAAAACCCAATTTTTTTTTTTTAATTTCAAAAGCTAACAAAAATTAATAAGAATAACATCAAATTATATTTACAAGAATAAAGACAAAAGAGATAAATAAACTCACATGAAGCTGGAATAAGAGTTGATTCTTTCGAACAAATTACTTAGAATGGCCAATAAAAATAAGAACCCTTTGAATCCATACTCATAATATATCACAATTGCATAATTGCTATCACACTCATATTATCATATTATCTGTGCTACAAGCAACAAAACACAAAAGGACTTCCCAAAATAATTAGAAATATATATTCAAATAATAATATGCATATAAATATTAATTTTAACTTTGCAAATAGCTGTATTATAACTACCTTAATTAATTACCCCAAACTATATAATTGACTTTCACCATCATATTTTTTTATTTGATTTTATAAAAGTTTTGGATGGAAGGAAAAATGTCACTTTACAAAACATCAAACCCTTTCTCCCTATTATTATTTAAACTCAAGATGGTAGAGCATCTAGTGTTTCTTAGATAGCTCAAACCACATCTAAAAAGCATACAATCAAATTAAATTGTTTAGTTGTATCGACATCATAACAGTAGAATTGTAGTGGAACTCATATTCTAGATTAAGTTAAATTGTGGACTGTTAAAAACTTGAACATTGTAGTTATTGTTCCCTTCGGTCATTATTACAAGTGAATGGGAATAGAAGATTATTTAATATTATGAAGTGAGATATTATAATAGTTACAATTAAAATTTATTAAAAAATAATAATATAATAAGAATAAATTGACAACGAGCAATTTTTTTCATAATTTATTGTGAAAAAAGAAAACAAATAATAAATCAACAACCAATTATGTTTACCAAAAGTCTACATCTTTAAGCAAACGCTTGACAACATCTGATCGTACGAGCGTAAATAGACAGCAGTAACGATTTTGCGCCAAGACTTTTTATTTTGAAAAATAAATATTTGTTTAGAATTGATCGTTGTGAGAAGATTGATAAGAGTAACATCTTGGCGCCAAAATCTTGAGTTCAAAGGCTACCATGTATATCCACAAACCCGCGTTTTTAGTTTGAAGTAGGAAACTTATAACAGATATCCTAACTGCCAAATAACAGGAATTTGATTCACTCTCAACAAGGTTAGAATTGTATTCACGAACACATATAGCTTATAAATACCTGTGTTTTATTCTATCTGTCACTCTGTTGACTAGAAAACCTTCCCCAAATCGCTGAGGTAAAAAGCTTTCTTCTGTTGACCTTTATAATTTAGAACTGCGTTTCTTCTTCCTTTACCTCTATATTCGTTCAGTAAAATCAATTCAGAGACAACCAGAAGGGAAATAGAGAAATCGAGTACCCACAAATGGAGAAAGATTTGCTGCGTCTTGCTGAGGATGCCTTGAAAGCTGCAGAGAGTGCCGCCAATGTCGACAACGGATTCTCTGTCAACAAACACCCTGAAATTTGCCGGTGCGTTGCATTGTTGAAGAAGCTCAAAGAGTTTCCGGTAAGCTATGATGTTCTGGTTTCAACTCGAGTCGATAAACGGCTTCGACATCTCAGGAATCATAACAAAGAGAAGGTCCGATTAATGGCTAAATGGCTGCTTGAGATTTGGAGCATAACAATCAAAGACGGTTTATCAAGAAACCAAAAGAGAGGTGTAAGTGTAATCCCAGTTACATCAACGAATTCCAGAAACGATGAGGCCTCCAGAAATAAGAGAAAACGTGACGGGAAAGAAGATGGAGTTGAGAAAGAGGAACGGGCTTTTAGGTTTTTCAAGAAACCATCAAGAGAACCTAACGTTTCTAACCAAACGGCAACTGTATCGATCAAGTCTTTGGATGCTTCCCGTAACAAGGTTCGAGAAATTATTGTGCAAGCATTAAGGAAAGTTGGAGGGGAGGTTGCTGGTGAAGATAATGAAGAGACGAAGGAGAAAGTAAGAGCTTGTGACCCAGTTGCAATTGCTGTATCAGTTGAGTCTGTGATGTTCAAGAAGGTGGGGCCATTCAATGGGGCTAACAAATTGAAGTACAGATCGATCATATTCAATGTCAAGGATCCAAAGAATCAAGATTTCAGAAGGAAGATTCTTGTTGGAGAGGTGAAGCCAGAGAGACTTGTTGGTTTGACCACAGAAGAGATGGCAAGCAATGAAAGGCAGCGTGAGAATGAGCAAATTAAAGAGAAAGCTTTTTCTAAGATTCAGGAACCAGTAAAGGAGGAATCACTTGGAAAATCAGATAATGAATTAGTGTGGCTTGAATCCCTTAGGTGACCAGAGCAGCGCAGACAGGCAGGAATAAGTCTTCCCCTCGTTATTTTTCCACGTTTATTTTAGCTATTAGAAGGCTGTTGACATTTTTATGTGAAATTTACTTGAGCTTTCAGTTGCTAATAGCAATAGCATTTTTTGTATTAATATATATTGATCAAGTGAGCATTCTGTATTTGTAGTGATGTTTAATGCTGTTTCCACACAAAATTTACTTCACATTTGCAATAAAATTCATTGAAAAAGGAGTATTATACAGATGATTAAGGTTTTCCAACTGGCATCTATCTTTGATTGAATTGATCTTCATTTGGTGGACCTGAAGAAGTGGCGGGCTATATAACAGGTAAACTGAAGTTATATTAGATCAGATGATAAATCTAATCTCTGCTCCCGTGGAAATTCATTTACATTCATCAATTTTAAAAATTATGCTTTTCTGATGATGATGACAATATTTTGCAATAAATTAATCAACCCACTTCATGATAAAGTCGAGATTTCAGTTTTCAGGTCCGAAATGATAATGTTAGATATTATTAACATACAACTCTTTCTCATTCTGTTGGAAAATCTAATAAGGTTGGTTATAATTTAACTGTCTGGAGAGCAAAATCAGGGATTTTAAGATGTACATTATTTCTAATTGAAGCCACAGTATAATGTAGTTTGGAGTCAGAATTTTCAATCATAACAAAATTACATTAAAGGTACATCATGTATCCTACCTCAAACAAGCCGATTTTGAATCCACCCCAGCATTAAAATCAGTACCAACTGCAACTACAATAAATTTGTGCCTGAAATCTAAACTGTATGTCCACAAGATCAAGGAATTTGCTAGAATATCTGCTGTATAACTCCAAATTCATTTCCCAGTTTCTTTTCAAGCACCACGAAAAGGTGGAATTTGCATACTTTCCCGTAAGTGAAGTTTCCATGTCTCCCCTGTAATTTGCAACAGAAGAGACAAAATGAAATATAAAGAGACAATGATAATAATATTGTATTTCTACGTCCTCTCCAAGCACAAAATAATATTTATCAACTACTATGAAAACGAACAGGTACTCTTTAATTCGAACAAACAAATATACATAAAATATTTAAGCAATTCAGTCTCATTGTCATAATAACTCTGAAGACGGATGCTTCTTCACCATCAAATTTTAATATCTACACACGAGCTGTGATGGGTTCTTAGCTGGACCTCCAGACTTTCAAGAGGGATATGGTGCTATGAAAGACTAGAGATTTAGCGCCTGGTGGGTTCAAGCCGTTACTTGATCATCAAGAAGCAACTTGTATATGCAATCAAATCACCTAAGAAAGAACTCATGTGTAACAATGCAGAATCAACAGTGAAAAACATTCTACCTTAACAAGAACGCACCGGTTTTGCTCATAATATTGTGGTACTCATACATACTCAGAGTTGGAAGGCAATTAATGGACAAGTTTTACCCTGCAAATGTAATTTAATGTTGTTAATTGAAACTTCTTGAATCCTTCAAATAAGGTTATCCCTCTTGTCATAAGATAACAGTCATCCTAAGGCAGCATTGTTGCAAAATACAAAATTTTTTCGTCTACTTTAATAAAATTCCTGTACGTTGAACTGTAAGAAAGAGTCGGAAGGCAGAATTCAACTCAGTTGCCAATAGGCAAGATCATATCCCTTTGCCTATGATGTAATTATGTTACCTGTTTCAAAAATTGCATAAGCTAATTTTTGTTTTACTATTAAATTACTAGAAGAAACTGGAGGTATCTAAAACAATAAGCTCTAATAATGTATATTATAATTTTGAAAATATATGCAGATCATATACCAAAAATCTAGGTGGTTTTTATAGTAACTTAATTACCATAGTAGAGCTAGAAAAATCCTAATCTCTCATCAATCAATAAAATGCAAAAGAGCAGACCTTATAAACTGGTTGGCTTCAACTTCAGACCTTCCGATGAACAACAAGTTGAGCATTATCTTTACAGGAAGGTTTCAGGACAACCCATCCCCTTTGTTGAGTATATTGTTAACAATGTCGTCTTTGCAGTAGGCATGAAACTTGGGAGATTTGAAACTTATATGGAGGACCCCTACTGAACAATGAAGATGATAATCTATATTTCTATATCAAGAGAAGAAAAAGACTCCCAAGGGTTGTAGAATTGGTAAGTTGATAATCAAACAGAGAAGTCTACATAGCTAATAAAAATGTGTTGAATTCATAAGCTTCCCAAATGATTCAGAATATAATTGCAATACACATATAGCAAATTCATAACATACTTGTAATACGTATATAACCAAAAAAACATTTGAAGGTCATCTCATAGCTAATAGTTCCATGTAGTAATTCACCTTGATGTCAACATGTTCTCATTTTAATTCTTCTCTGAAATAACAGAATATTTCTCTTGGAAGGGCTTTATTAAAGATGTCAGCAAGTTGCTCCTCAGTCTTACAATATTCAAGCTGAATTTCTCCATTTTCAACTGCTTCTCTAATGAAATGATATTTAATTGCAATATATTTTGTGTGATCATGTCTGATTGGAATTTTTGCATTCGCAATCGCTGATTTGTTGTTACAGAATAATTAAGTTCCTTTCTCTTGTTGTTCTCCAAGATCTTTAATAATTCTTCAAGCCATATATATATATATATATATATTAAAATGTAGCCTTTGCAGTAGCAACATATTCCGCTTTGGCAGTTGATTTGTTCTTTGAAACCCATGAATATATTCCTGAACCAAGAGAAAAAAATATATATATAACCAGAAATGCTCTTCGTATTATCTCGAAAACCAACCTAGTCAATATGAGAATTATCCAATTAATCTTAAGTTTTCAATTAGCTGCTTTATACAAGATTCCATAATTAAGTTTACCCTACAAGTATCCAATTAATCTGGTCTGGTTCAATCTTGGTTCTGTTAATATTGAACCAGACCGAAAATTTTCAATTCTCAATTTTTGGTATTGAACAGAACCAAATGTTAATGTAGGACTAAATTGAAATTAAACTAAAGTTTATCGGTCCCAATTCGACCCATTTTTTTAATTTTTAATTTCAAAATAATAATATACTCTTCAATTGATAGGTTTAAATTTTTTTCTTTTATTAAATCCCAATTCTAAAACCAAAAAAAAAAAACATTTTCTTGTCCAGTTTAATTTGGCAGTAGTACCAAAAATGGACCAAAAATTGTAGTTTCTTAAAAAATAGAACCAAAATTGGACCAAATTATATTTGAAATAAGACAGAACTCATTGATTCTAAGCCTCCTCAGTTTGATTTTTTGGTTATCCACTTTTTTTGCAAATTATATTTTATGTTAGAAAATATCAAAAAACATCAATTATACAAACAACTCAACACTTAAAAGTTTTAAGAAACAAACAAGCAAAATGTACTAGAAACTGTTCTTTGTTAGACCGTGCCATCTTTCGTTCGATAAGACTCAGGATCTTAGGTGAAAATATAAAACATTTTAATGAAAGCAAGAAATAAAAAATAAAGGAAGAAGAATCGAGACTCGAGATTCCAAACTTTGAGGACTACAAAGCAAAAGTGGAAACGAAGACCACACCCAAAACAACTGTCGGTAGAAACAATTTGACACAAGTGAATCCTTTGTAATTCTGCTGATAAATCTAGTTCCTTTTGATTTCTTCGCCTGCTTTTGTAATTTCTTTTTGACGTTTTGTCACCTTCTCCTTTCTATTGTGCTAGAATCTTTACCCAATTCCCTTTTCAATTAAGGTGAATTGCAAGAAACATTCTTTCTTTCTTTCTTTCTTTCTTTTCGTTCTATTATAGGTTTATTGTGATATGATTTTCTAGCTTTTATATTCTTCAAGCTACTTCAACTGTTATAGAACACTAGTTTTCCCTCCCTTTCTTGGAGAAAGAGAACGGAAACAACGTCGTTTGAACTAGAGATGCTACAACACCATTTTACAACATTCATGTGGTCTAAACAGATAAGTTTTGATTTAAAAGGTGGGTTTTTTTTTAAAAAAAAAGGAAAGAAAAGAGTGGAGTTCGAAAAATATTGAATCAATGGTCTATTATTTGAACATATTTTAATTAATTAATTTTACAATAATATTTATGAACTATGATGGAGTTTGATAACTTTGAGTTCCCTCTTTCACTTGATTCAACCATGGAAGTAAACATCAAACAGTAATAAATAAATCCTTTGAAAATACATTTTGCAAACAATTTAATCTAATAGTTGGAAGTTGATTATACATAAAAGAGACAGAATAGTTTTGGGCTATTAACTAATTAAGGTAACAGATACAACTATTTAGAAATTTCAAACTATTTGCATATTATTTGAATATTTATAGTTGATTTTATCAATCATTTTTAGGTGTGTTTGGCTGGCGGATATGGTCCATATTAATGCCTATTCTGTATAAAAAAAATATTTGTGCATTATGGCAAATTCTCACTTGACTCATTAGCCACCTATTGGATCAAAATACCACAAAACCCGTCTCCGTAGGAAAATTCCATTCAATTAATAGAAAAAACATTGTTTTACTATTTTTCCCTCCTTTATATAACAGTTGTGAGAATTTGGGAATGAGACAAGAAAACTGAGGTTTGCATATATAATATTATATTACTATGCAATATTATATAATGACTTTTAATATTATACGATTATTATATTATTATTGTTATTATAGTATGTTTTTTGTTAAAACCTAATAAGAAGCTATTTTATTAATTCTAATCTACTTAGGATTTGTGTTATGATAGAAATAGTATTTTCCTACTTTCAATAGAATATTAGTTCTTACACCTATATAAATATTGTATTATTGTTATTAGATGATATATATAAAATTGCTTTCATTTTCATTCAAAATGGTATTAGAGCAAAAAAAGATCCATCAAAATTTTTTCTAAATATATATTTAAAAAAAAAAGAGAAGAAGAAGAAGAAGAAAGAAATTCAAGTACTATTTACGGGTATTGTAGCTTTTTATTGTTTAAGGCTATTGTTCATGGCTAACATGACTACTTTGTCGTCTTTTACTCCTCTTAGTATTGGGGTTTCAACTACTGCAATAAAACTATCTGAGGATAATTACCTCTTGTGGTTGAAAAGAGTGAGAAATACTCGATTGCTCAAGGAAAAAAATATATATTTGACTGATGATCCTCTAGAGAAAGAATGAAAGGAGTACTCAAAGTGTCGGCAAGAAGATACTGTGGTTACTACTTGGTTGTGGAATAGTATGAAACAATCGATTGCTGGTAGTTTAATGTGAGTTAATACAATAAGGAAGTTTCAAAATTATTTCAAGACAGACTTGGGATAGTCAAAATCATGTCCCAAATTTGTGATACTTATGCTAAATTCTTTTCTTGCTGGTAAGGAAATAAGTCTTTGATTGAACATTATGGAATCCTAGAAGGATTCTGGAGAGAATTAAATTCATATCATCCTTTTATTACCAATATAGCAACTCTCTGGAAACAATGTGAAGAATTATTGGTAGCAAAGTTTCTTTTTAGCTTGAATCTAGTTTATGAAAGTGCCAAGAATAGTATTTTGACTGAGAAAGAATTGCCTACTATTAAACAAGCGTATGCATGTCTTAGAAGAGTAACCAATACAAATCAACACCACCAAGAAGCATCTACTCTTGCTTCTACTAGCGATGATCAGAGATGACAATTTTCTGGATGAGGTAGAGATCGTGGTAAAGGATAAAGTGGTCCCGTTCCATGTATATAATGCGGACATACTAGTCATCCTTAAAAAATAATGTTGGGAAAAGTTTGAAAAACCATGTACACATTGTGTATGTACTAATCATCTTTCACAACAATGTTCAGAAAAGTTTGGTAAATCATAATAGGCTAATCAAAGTCCTTTCAATTAAGGAGAGAACTTATCTACACTTATACCTTCTTTTGACTCCCATTTACCATCACCCCAAGAAGTTAATCATCAACATACTCTAGGTACTTCGCCAAATAAAGGGTCCTTAGCCTAGCTTAATAAGGTATCTCAAATGCTTGTTTATCAATTTCCAACTTTATGCCTTAGATCTTTCATTCTAGAGCCTCATCTCATAAGACTGGTAATCATTCTATCTTTAAATATTATTCTTTAACTTATAAACCATTTTCAGTAGTGTTGCTAAGCGTCTAGGAACATTCTTTACCAATTCTAATCTTACTCTTTCATCAATTTTTCATGTAGCTAAATTTCCTACTAATCATTTATCTATTAGTTAATTAACCAAAAATCTCAATTGCTCAGTTATAGTTTTTCCATCTTATTATGTTTTTCAGGATCTTGGTACAAAGGAAACGATTAATGGAAGATGTGAGATCAATGGAGTATATCACCTTTCTAGTCTACCATCTCCTAATTGTGCATTATCTACATCAATTTCTACAAAGTAATGGCACTACAAACTAGGGCATCCTTCCTCTTAATTTCTTAAACATATGGATCTACTAATTCATATTATCTCTAGTATTGAGTATGAGTCCTGTCAACTTGGTAAACATCATCGTGTTTCTTTTCCATCACGAGTCAATAAATTAAGTTCACGTCCTTTTCAGTTAGTTCATTTTGATGTTTGGGGTCCATGTCGAATCCCTAATGGTCATGATTTAAGTACTTTATATCATTTCTTGATGATTGTACTTGTGTTACATGCTTGTATCTTTTAAAAGAATGATCAGAAGTCCCTCATGCATTTCAATTTTTTTTTAATGAAATAAAAACCCAATTTGGTGTTTCTATTTAAATATTTTGTTTTGACAATGCCTTAGAATATTGTCATTCCACACTTTCTGAATTTTGTAAGAAATAAGGAATTATTCATTAAACCTCATGTCCTTTTACATTTCAATAAAATGGAGTGGTTGAAAGGAAAAATAGGCACTTGTTAAACATTACTAGAATAATTTTTTTCCATATAAAAGTTCCATCTAAGTTTTAGAGGGTCTTACTACATGTTATCGTATAAATTGAATTCCTTCTTTCCTTCTTAAATTTAAATTACATGTTCTATTTTATTTCTTAACAAACCTCTTTTTCCCTTCTACCTCGCGTTTTTTGTTGTATTTGTTTTGTCTACACATTTAACCCTTTTGATAAGTTTTTTGTTTAGTCTATTAAACGTATTTTTTTGGGTTATTCTAAAACTCAAAAAGGATATAAATGTCTAAATCCTATCTCTAGAAAAACCTACCTTAGTGTTTATGTCACTTTATTTGAATCTACTCCTTATTTTTCAAAAGGAAGCTCCAGTTTAGGGTTTGATCTTGTTACATACACCATACCTATCCCTACTCATGTGCCTCCTCCTGAGAAGCCCATAAAGGTATATGTATGTTGAAGAAATAATCATCAAAATGATCAGTAGGGTAATACCACTCATTCAAATGCATCCTCTATCCAAATGATGACCTTAAATCAAGATCCTAGTTCTACAATTGATTGTTCAAATCTCGATCTTCCCATTGCCCTTCAAAAAGGTAGGGGAAATACTACAAAATAACTTGTTGCTCAATTTGTCTCCTTTGATTCTTTGTCACCCTCTTTCGTGCCTTTGCTTTGTCTTTGTCTGGTATTTCTTTGCTTAGGAATTTTCAAGAGGCCATAACTCACCTTGTGGAAGAAGAGATGAAAGCCCTTTGTGGTCGTGGCACTTGGGAGCTATAAAAACTCCTAGATGGTAAAGAGACTATCGACTGCAAATGAGTATTTGCAATTAAATATCACCCTGATGGCACTGTTGAAAGACTAAAAGCTCGTTTGGCATCGAAAAGATTTACTCAAATTTATAGTAGCGATTATCTTAAGACTTTTTCTCCTATTATTCGACTGAATTCTGTTTGAGTACTTATATCTTTAGTAGTTTTTTATGATTGGCCTCCATTTCAACTTAATGTCAAAAATGCCTTTTTGTATAGACATTTGCAGGAAAATGTTTATATAGAGCAACCTCCTTGTTTTGTTGTTCAAAGGGAGTTTGGCTTGTTATGTCAATTAAAGATGGCAATTTATGGTCTTAAACAATCTCCAAAGGCATAGTTTGAGAAACTAAGTGAGGTACTATTATCTTTTAATTTTAAGAGATATTAGTCAGATCATTCAGTTTTTTGAAGAAAACTTTGTTTGGGTTCATTGTTCTTATAGTCTATGTCGATGACATTATTATTTTGAAAGTGATTTGTGTGGTATCGAGAAAGTGAAAAAACAACTAAAGTAGCATTTTCAAACTAAAGACTTTGGCCAACTCAGATACTTTTTAGGTATTGAAGTAGTAAAAGGGAATAAACGGCTAGTATTATCTCAAAGAAAATATGTTCAAGATTTGTTGGTAGAAACAAGAATGCTAGGGATCAAACCAGTTGATACCTTTATGGATCCAAATTTGAAGTTGGATCACAAAGATAGCGCTAAGTTTAAAGAGAGACAAAGATATAGAAACCTTGTGGGGAAGTTGATTTATTTGATAGTAACTAGACCCGATATCACATTTGTAGTTGGCTTAGTTAGTTAATACATAGAAAATAGGAAGAAAATTCATTGGCAAACAATGTGTAGAATTCTCAGATATCTCAAACAAACAATTGGAATGGGAATTTTGTATAAGAAAACTAGTAAGTTAGATATTGTGAACTTTTATAAGGCACACTAAACAGGATTAGAAACTGACAAGAGATCTACTAGTGGTTATTGTACCTTTCTTGGAGATAATTTAGTTATTTGGAAAAATAAGAAGCAAAATGTTATGGCTAAGTCTAGTGCTGAAGCTGAATATAGAGCTATAGCCCATATTACTTGTAAACTTATGTGGATTAAAAATCTGTTAAAAGAGCTTGGCATTGAAGTACAAAGTTCCTCGTTAATGTAGCTAGTAATCCTATGTTTCATGAGCAAACGAAGCATATAAGTGAATTGTCACTTTTTAAAAGAGATCGTTTCTTCGAGAGAAGTTATAACTCTATATATAAAGTCAACAGATCAAGTTAAAGGCATCTTTACTAAAGTAACACATAAGGGAACATTCTTGTATCTTTGTTTCAAGATGGGCATGATTGATATCTATGCTCCAACTTGAGGGAGAGTGTTAAAACCTAATAGGAAGCTATTTTATTAATTCTAGTCTACTTAAGATTTATGGTATGATAAGAATAGTATTTTCTTAGTTTCAATAGGATATTAGTTATTACACCTATATCAACATTGTACTATTGTTACACCTATATAAGCATTGTACAACAATCATTTCATTAATTTAAGCATCAATACACACATTTAATTTAATCTCGTACAAGGCAATCACCCAGCTAAGGAATTAATCATTTTGTGGAAGGTGGCTTCAATGACTCGAAAAGGAAGATGAAATGAGAACATGATCAACGGAGGGTAATAAAGTTAAGGAATAAGGTATGTTATTGTGGTGAAAGAGCAAGATTGAGGACATCATAATCATCAAAAAATCTTAGCAAGCTCTACTTTTATTACAATAAAAAACCATCGCATGGCTATTTCAGTTTTTGGAAACCTACTGAAGGAGAATATGGCTTCCAAGGGATAAGTGGTGAAAACAACACATGAAGCTTTCTAAATTATTTTGACCGAACTGAATCCTAACAATATGATAATATCGCAAAACAAAATCATGCATGCCACCAACATCTTCTAAATTACTCCCAACATTTCTTCTATTTTCCCTATCCCATCTTCTTTTAATGCACTTGAAGAATTGAAAGAAAGCATGCAACAACAAATATGTACAATCCCAAATTCTATTTGTTGTTAAGAGAAGGCAAATGGTCTGATTGTTTTTCACAAGGAGAAGGCATTGTAACTTGTCAACTATCAAATACATATACAAAGAAAGATAAAAAAATATCATGGTATAAGTTGCATAAATATTGGCAATTCTTGCATGTCTATGCATTGTGTTCATTGATTTGTCATACAAACACAATTCCACGCACATGCTGCAATTGTAAATCATATTCAGCCAGCCACAAAATGGATAGCAAAATAGGCAAAAACACAAAATGTTTGTACGGGTTATCTCTGTGCACAAAGTCATCTCTAACTATATAACTAATGCATGCCTTCCATCCTCTTGCCATTGCTCAAGTAGTGGAAAAAAGCATACAAAAAGTGATTCATCACATTGCTTACTTAGAAAATGACTAGAAAGCCCAGGAAGTAATATTCAACAATAAATTATAATGGTACCTTTCTAAACACTTAAAATCAACATTTTGATTATTGATTACCCCCGTTAGAAAGCTTTGATGGTTGGGTTCGAGTTAAGCTGATGGGTGTAAATGTACTGGTCATTAGCCTAATCATTAGGTGCAGCAAAACCTGAAGGATTGACTGAGGGGTCTACATTTGGAGAAAATTAGTGGCAAGCAATAAATTTGACTGAATTCGTCATGTACTCATTAGGAGTACAAAATAAAACATATAGATAACATAATAGAACCTGATGAAGCAGATGCCTTGCCCCTAGACTCTACATTGCTATTGTTGTTGCTTGTAGAGGTTCCCTACATATGAAAGCAAAAGTATTCAACTGAAAGAGAAAAAAAAACATCTAAAACATCTCAACTTACTGCTGCGTGGGCATGATTTTTTGTTGTGGCCTAGCACATTGCATATTCCACATCTGAAGTAAATCTTCTTCTACCCTTTGGAACTTCATTCTCCTCTTTCTTCCTTTTTGTCCCCCAGGCTGGGGACACATCAATGGGGGCAACATCTCATGCAGACCAGCAGTAGCCTACCTTGCTTTAACAGGGATGGAGTGAATAATTTCTGAATATGTTTGCATTTAAGCTTCAGTTGTCAAAGTTGAGTCAATGAAGTCAGCAGAGTCACCATTACTCTGTAAAATACATCCAATCGTATGACTACATGACATTCCACTAATTTGCCATGTCATGCAATGACATGTTTGATTGTCAAGGTTAACCACATAGCATCTTTCCTTATCAAATATTGTCTCCACCACCTGAAATTCTAAACCGCTGGCCCTCAACATAAGCAATTTCCTAAAAATCTCAGCAAGTGTGCTCAGCTTCTTTGAAACTTTAGGAGGTCGTAACCCATAACCCAGCCTTCTCCCTTCTCCTTAGCATCTGCTGCATTATCTTAATTCAATGAATAACAACTCCAGCACAAGTCTAGCCCTAAATTCATTCAATGTTCCAATCCAGTTTTCCTCATGTTGTTGGTAACATGGTCAGCTTTAAAGAATTCGCTGAATTTGTGGCAAGCCCATGTACTAGGATCGCTGTCAACAACCATTTATGGACACCCACATATAATGCATGCATCCATTGCCAGCTCAAAAATCTTCATTATTTGTTGCCCTTGCACACTTCCAAAACAACACTCTAAGGGCTTCACCTGAATGCTGCTTTCTGAAATCGGCATGCACATGCCTTGCATTGTACCTTATCTCAGCATTTGAAAACACAAAATCAATGGTTGCCACTAAATCCTTTTACCTATCTGACTTGACTACCGAAGCTATACCTTCTAATATATCCATATGCTCTCTAAACAGCTCTAGAAACCATGTCTAGCTATCCTTATTATCACCCTCGCAAATGCATACAGTCAATGGAATTATGTCATTATTAGCATCCAATGTTACTACTGACAGTGACATTCCACTAAAATATACCATCAGGTGTGCCCCATCAAGCCCCACAGACCTCCTGCAGCCTTTTTTGAATGCATGCTGTTGTAGCTTGAAGCTCATAAAAACCTTTTGAATCTTGCTATCCTAACTATAGCCTCTTTATTGCTCACGAAAAGCATAGTTGCATAGCTTTTCAACTTAGCATATGACTTACCGAAATCAGATGATGCAATCTTCAAGGCCCTTCGTTTCCCATTGTACAACCTCATTCTCCTAGTTGTAGTTCTAAAACTTGTTCGCAGTTTAGCAGCCATCGCATGCGATCCTATCCTAGGGTTGTTTTTCACAGTGTAGTGCAGTTTCTCTGCAATCCGAGAAGCTGTTACATTTGTATTCTTAATCACTCTTTCATATGTTTGATCATTCTGACTCATGGTTTTTTTCATGAATGTAACTTTATCTATAAGCACCGATGCATGTATCCTCCATTGGCATCTCGGCAAAGCACAAACAGCAGTTACCCTTGTCCTCTCATTTTTTAATCTATTCAACACAATGCCTTTCTTAATTGCATAATAGCATTGCCTGTATGTATGCACTGTGTTGAAGGTCTGACCAACTTCAACCTCAGTGTCTTCACTCTCAGGTGTATCTCTACACATATGCCTTATTTCCCTAGTCATGTTTTTAAGTGCATCAACATTTCGGTCATCCTCCACTCCACCTGTTTCTTCACTTGCATTATCATATTCTGACATATCATCATCTGAAGTTTCAAATTCAGAGTCACCAAGGCTCACTGATACCCCACTGTCTGACTTCAATACATCTCCTTCATCCTTATCAGTCCAGCAAATGCTATCATCGCTATTCACCTCGCCATGTTGATCGTCTTTATCATCTTCAAATATCCCATCAGTAGGTGCATCAACACCACCATCAACTTCTTCTTACGGGTAAGCTTGTTCTCTATTACTTCGATAGGCCTCAAATAATTTGCTTATTGCAGGAAGCAGATCATCATCTACATCAGAAGGCAAACCCCATACCGTGGCTGGTGGCGGTGTTGCATATAAAGAAGCAGCAAAATCATTTGCTGCATTATTGTCCGTGTTCTGTGGTGGTGGAATTGTTTCAAGGTCCAAATACTTTAATGGTTGTGTTTTATCAACTTGTGTTACTTGGGAAATAGGCTCGTCACATGCATTTTCAGGTTGGGTTGGACTTGAATATATGGGTGGGCCTTCTTGGGCATCTAAGCCTTCATTGTGAGTGATAAAGAGGTATCTCGAAACTGTTTCATGCTGATTATTTGGTACAAAGTTATCTGGTGGTGGAAAAAAATCCATGGGCAATAAACTAATTTCCAACTTCACATGTTCCATGCCCTTAACTAAACGCATCTCCAAGAAGTCCATGAACTGCCTATCTATTTCCATACCTTCTTTTTTGTCCAATCAATCCCCTTGCACAGGAAATTCTCATCGTTCAATTTTGGCCTTTTGAACATATCTCTCATCATGTCATTAATTGCTGTCACCATACTAACACGGTCCATGTCATACTCTCATAACTCGTGGTCCACCCCACAAAAATTAACAAACAATCTAACTACACGAAGCTGTGGAAAAACAAGATACTCACTTTATACATATGCATTAATGGACAAAATATGAACTTTTACATTGTTTTATCACCAACAACCCAAATCAGCTGTTAATATGCATTGCCAACATGGCAATAAAGCACATCAAAGTGGAGTACAAAAACAGGACGAAACTATAAAGCAAACAAATAAAGATGTCAGTGTTGGAAGTGGTACCCACAGTAAAGAATATATTATGCATGCAATACCAGCATAAAGCCATGTACTCAAAACAGAGACCAAAACACAAACCCAGAACCATATGTACCAACTTCACATCCCCCTGTTTTCATCGCAAAACATATTCACATTCTACATTCACTTAATCACAAACCAAAAACATGGCACTTGAAACCCATAAATCCAATAGACATGTTTTCAAATGCTAACCCATAATTTCTGTGAACACAAATAGGAACCAAACATTGCATTCGTTCTCTTTTAGCTCATAAGTTAGTCACACTTACCATCATTATACACCCAGATATCAAAGCCTCAATATCCTTTCACAATTGTTAATTGACAGTGCACTAACAAAACGAAACGAACGAGTCCTTCTCTTTACGGGCAAAAGAAAAAAATGGCGGATAGTGTCTCTAACCGAATGATCAAAGATGATTGTAAGATCAAGGGTTTATATGGCAGTGGATTGGCACCGAATTATCACACCAAAATTGTCTGCTGGTAGTTTAGATGAGACAGAGATGAGGGAGAACAAAAAGACACCATAAAAAGAGTGAGAGGCTATTTTTGTTTTTAAATTTTCCGAATCACTTCACATCCATGTCAGGTTTTGATCCAACACGTCACCTCCAGTTTGTCACTTGGGTAGGATCACCTTTCTGCCTTTAAAAAGACAATTTCCATTAACACCGTCTTAACGGCAAGGGGGTTTTGGGGTATTTTGATCCAATAAGGGGGTAATGAGTCCAGTGAAATTCTGTGAGGGCGATAACGGTGTTTTTTCCTTATTAAATAAAGAAAATTCATTGCATTCTTAGAAATACGTGATACATGTTTATATATATTAATGCCTTTAGGGAAGAGCATAGCAGCAGAAAATAGAATGACGCATTAGAGATATTTACTAAAAAAGAGAATGTTTATGTATCATTATTAATTATTTTTTCAATTAATGTGACATATATATAGAATTGAGAATTTAAATTAATATGAAAGAAAAAATAGTAAAACAAAAACATCATTTAAGTAGCATTTATTTCTCAACTGAATTTTAAATAAATTTAAATTATTATTTATTTCTCTTAACTGAAATCTGACTATAATTATTTATCATGAAAAATATATATATAATTATTTTTATTTTTTTTTAGATTCAAGGAAAAGTTTAAAAAAATTGACATTTTACTTAAATAGAATAAGTATTTAAAAAATTGACTTTTTAGTTTATAATAAAGGATTTGGGTCATCTACTGATTTTTTTCTTCATTATATATCCTTAATTTTAGAAGATCTGCTAACATATATATATAATTAATAAAATTATGTAGTTTAAAATTTTAAAGAAAGTCATAGACGAGACGGAACATACGGCATCATTATACGCCCATCTAATAATTCACAGGACATTTATTTTTTTGATAAATTCCACCATATAAAAATAATTTGGAATTAGCAAGGATAATTGTGGGTATTCTTTGGTTGAAAGTGAAATGCATGTTCAAATCAAAGAAACAATGCAATAACCTAAGTTGTCTACTACTTTTCTCCTTAGTAATGCACATCAAAATGATTCTAAAGAGAGACTTTCATGATTTGTCAGTCTATGTAACCAACAAAAACACAACAATATTAGCAAAATTTGATTATAGACAGTATACATAGACGTCTATTTCAAGTGCAGATAGATCATGTTCAATGTCAATTGTCAAGAATCCAAAATTGTTTTCAAATATGATCAAGTTTAGTCTTTAAAATATTTTAAATTTGTTAATTTTTCAACTTAAAACCAAAATAAGTCTCTGATTTTTCTTGCATGATTTGTCAAGTAATTATTTGATTTTACTTGGATTTTCGTTTAACAAGTACATTATAATTTTTGTGTTCTATTGAGTTTAGTAAATAATTGAATCTCTAAATTTGTTTATTCTGTTTAAAAATATCTAATTTATGCTTTTATACGATGAAACATGAAGCACTTATTTTTATGTGTTAGATATAGAATAATTTATTTATTGAATTGCATAAATTTGTAATGTTTGCAGCACACATATACACTTTGTGGTTTTTTTTTGTCCCAATCAATATATTCTCAAAGTCGAACTTCATTTCATTTGCTTTCTTTTGTTTTGTGTGTTATATTTATTATAAGCAATTACCTTAATAATAAAATAAACGTATGTGTATGATATTTTGTTTATTGGTGAACTATTAAAATAAAATTTCTTCTACTATTTTTAACAAAAATTAAATGAGATTTTGAAGGAAATTAAAATAAAATTATGTTTTATTTATGGAATTTACTTGATTAGATAGTCAAGTTAGATAAGAAGAAATTAAAAATTTATGTTTAGAAAATAGAACTAATTGAAATGAATGAGGCTCTTTCAAATCAAAACAGAATATGAACAATAAAGATAAGACAAAATTTTAAAAAATAAGTAGAAGTTTAAATTTAAATAGTATTATCATATTATCAAAATTTTAAAAATACTGAATAATTTTTTTAGGTCGTGTATTTTTTTTTTCGAGCCCTTCCGCCTGCAAAACAATGCACGGTCTTACTTTACTTCCTCCAGTTGGGTGTTGATAGATTCTCGATAAATCAAGAAAAATCATGACTTCCGTATAAATCTTTGAATTCTTTGTATAATTTTTTTTTTTTGGTTAAAGGTAAGGAAATAAGGAAATTTCTGTACTAACTTTCAATCTTTCTTTTTTATATGTATAGTAATATTAATATGAAGTTTGGATATCCAATTTTATGGGTATTCAATGTACCCAATTTTTCATCTTTTCTATTTTGTATATATAATAATATTAATATGAATTTATGTATAAACCTATTATTATGTGTTTCACAGTAATACCAACACTATCACACTTCATAATTTTTTTATTGTTATTATAATAATAATAATATAATAATTAACAAATTAATAATCAATCAAGAATAATTTTTATCATTTAGTTCATAAATAGTAAATTAAAAACCTTTTTGTTTAACTTCGAAAACTAACAAAAATTAATAAAATAAGAGACAATTATACTTACGACAAGGACAAAAGACTTAATAAAAGAAACTTTCATCAAGCTGTAATAAAAGTCATTCTTTCAAACAAATTACTTAGAATTAACGGCTAATAAAATAACAATTCTCTGAATAATCCATACCCAGCTACTGCTATTTGCAGAATTGAACAAACAATAAAACACTGTCATTCTTATATAATGAATTAATTGCCAAAATAATTACAAATATTCAAATAATGGGCAGACAAATATTAATTTGAACTTTGAAAATATTTGTACGAGCTGTCTAATTAATAACCCAAAACTCATAGTTGTTTTCATATATAATTAGCTTCTATAGCATCAAATTAATTTTTTTTTATATAGGTTTTGAATAGTGAGAATAAAAAACATTACTCATAAAACACCAAACTCTTGCGCCTATTGTCACTTGAATTCAAAATGGTCTTAGAGCATGAAGTGTGTTCTATATCACCCGAATTAATTTTTTTTTTCTTTCTATTCTCTCTTCCCCTTTATAGCAATATTTCTTGATATGTCCTTTCTTACCACAATAATGACACTCAAGATTTTTATAGCTCTTTCTGGACTTACTTCTACTATTCTCTTTGTTATTGGAATCCCGACTCTTACTTCTCTCCTTGGAATCCAAGACTAAAGCTTCTGACTACGAAGAAGAACCCTGTGTTTCCCTTATCGTTTCTTCATTCAAAACACTATTTTTAGTAAATTTCATAGAAATGATACCTTTTAGTGCAAAATTAGATAATGACACTTTGAATGTCTCCTATAAGTCTAGTAAGGTGCCAAGAAGTCATAAATCTTGAATTTCATCATCAAAAGTGATTCCTATAGCAGCAAGTTGATTAAAATTTCATGAAATGTATTCAAGTGATTAGTCACCAAAGTTCCATCTCTATATCTCAAGGTGATCATCTGCTTTATTAGAAACAAGTTCTTATTTCTACTTACATGGTTCAACACATTATCATCTAATCATTGCCTAACGTAGCCATACACTTGTCAATGTATTAAAGCCCTTTCCTAATCTATTTTGTGATCGAGTTTCTTAGTGGAAAATACCAGTAGATAGTAATCTTTGACATAAAACAAATCTTCCATTTTATCCTTCCAAAATGCATCGTTGGAATTATTCAAATTCACCATTCTACTTTTATTAACCTCTATCATTCAAAACAAATAATAAGTCATTAACTGAACTCTGCGCTGATACCACTTTGTTGAAGAAACAAAAGAAACAAGCACCAGCAATGTAGTGACAATAGAAACTAGTATGAATATTATTCTTCCTATTTGCGTAAACCAAGAAGTAGATCAAAGCAATAAAAACAACAAGAGTAAATCGAACCATAACTACAAGAGACGTCAAATTTATGTGGAAAAACCTCCCTCTCAATGTGAATGAGAGTAAAAAATTAATCCCCGAGAAGAATTTTTACTATCACTAAATAAGAAGTATAAGAATCTTCTCACAAAATTATAGCCTTGGAAACAAATAAAAGCTCTGCCACAAAATGAGAGCTATAAAAAATCTCATCAAATATATCAATAGATGTAACACCAAAAATGGAAAGGTCAGAATAAGACTACAAAAAATTTTGAAAAATAAAACTGCTGTAAACAGCAATTTTGAACATGCTAAAGAGTTTTAATGGTCAATCACACTGTCTAAAATTAAGAACTATATGTGCAAAATCTTCACATAAAATTTGAAGTAAAACGGAGTTAAAATCGTCACCCAATTGTTAGCTTGATGAAATTGCAAACGGCTGAAATTAAATTTTCTAGAAAAATGCTTTCTTTCCCTCACGGCTATCGCACCCTTTCTGCACACATACACACATTATTGCCACCAAACAAACATAAAAAAAAAAAAAATTCCCATTAACCATTTGGGCTTACAAGTTTTAACTATTCTTTAAATGAAAGTGAAACTCAACTCAACAAAAGGATAAAAGGACGTTTTCTAATATTTCTCTATATCTATATGGGCAAAATATGGCATTTATTTATAGGAATTCTTGTACCCTTTCATTTCGAGTATGTCTTGCTATAACACCATTTTATTTATTATTTAACTCCATAATTTCACCATATAAAGATATATTAATACAGTTACAATAACAAATAAATTTTGAAATATTATTTTTATTTATACTATATACAACAATTCTCCTCCGTTTCAAAATACATATTAATAAAGTATTTAGAATTCAATGCATAAGTACCAATGCTTATCAAGCTATAAAGTAGTTATTAGATAACTAATCATGCCTTACAGGAAATTGGTAAAATATAATTAGATATCATGCCATAGGGAGTGAATTAACATAATTAAGTATAAGGCCAATAGTACAATAAGACAAAAAGTGACTTATTATTACCCCTATAAATCTACTTCATGAGATCTTCAATCACATAGGTAGTTACCATCACTTTTGTTTTTGTTCTAGGCATCTTATCCTCTATAGCTTTTGAAATCACAAATCTCTTTAATGGCTTTTGTCAAAAAATTGGTGAAAATTAATTTTCACATTGTTATTTAAGTGATTATGTCATTTTTTTAAAGACTTTTTATTTGATCTAAATGATCTAAAGATTGAGATACACGTTTTATTTTTTAAGTTGAAAGCTTTTCAACATACTTTATCTCCACTAAAGGCAATTCAATATCAATATATCACTTTTCACTATTGTCTCTTTTAATAATAGAGGATTACCGCATTTTATATTAATGGTCCCTTTTTTAAATAATTATTTAATTATCTTTATAAAAATCAAATAGTCTAATTCAAGACTATAAAATTATTCGTTATTTATCAAAAACAAAAAATATATAACAATAATGCCTATAACACATGAAATCATATTTTATATAATTTTTTGATAAATATAAAAGGCTTCCATCACGTATATTTCCTATAATAAAATGAGATTAATCTTCAGTTTAGTATGCATATTGTTTTTAATAATAATTCCTCCTCATAATTTAAGTAGAAGTGATAAACCATAATCTCTTTTATATCTTTCGTGGTAGTAACCGATACAATATCTTTAACTAATTTACACCATTCCGAACTCGCGAGTAAAAGAAGTGTACACTTGTAAATTAAATTAATGTCAAATTAATAAATAGGTTAATAAAATTCAAAATCATACCAACATTATTTTGAATTATATATTTTAGGACCTTCACATCAATGCACAAATATTATGCCCAATATGCTAAAAATTATAAATTATTTTGTAAAGACTTCTCGATTATATTGAAAATAATCCAATACTATTAGGGTCAACAGAAGAAACATCATTGAAAGAAGAGTTCAAAAGAACCTTAACTCGAATGACATGTGAAGAAAAATATATGTTTTATATTTCTTAGATAAATTAATATAAATAGAAAGGGTACCTTCCTATAGGCTCAATGTTGATAAAAGGGAAAGAAAATATGCAAAAACTTAGAAATATTTTCAAGAAAAATATAGTAAGAATCGTGCAAGTATTTGGACGATAATGATAATTAATATTCTAACAATCTTATTGCTATTACTATTAATAAATAATAAATTGAAAACCCAATTATTTTCAATTTCAAAAACTAACAAAAATTAATAAAAACAACAAAAACTGTACTTACGAAAATAAAGACAAAAGAGATAAATAAACTGTCATGAAGCTGGAATGAGAGTTAATTCTTTCAAACAAATTACTTAGAACGGCAAATAAAAATAGGAACTCTTTGAATCCATACTCATACTATACCGTAATTGCAAAATTCCTATCACAGTTATATTATCATATTGTCTGACCTACAAGCAACAAAACACAAAAGGACTTCCCAAAATAATTACAAATATATATTCATATAATAATATGCATATAAATATTAGTTTTAACTTTGCAAATAGCTGTATTATAACTACCTTAATTAATTACCACAAGCTCATTCTTATTCTCGTATATAATTGGCTCTCATACCATGATATTTATTTATTTGTTTTTGTAAAAGTTTTAGATGGAAGGAAAAATGTCACTTTAGAAAACATCAAACCCTTTCCCCTTATTATCATTTAAAATTAAAATGAGAGAGCGTGAAGTGTTTCTTAGACAACACGAACCACATATAAAAAGCATACCATCAAATTAAATTGTTTAGTTATATTGACATCATAACAATAGAATTGTAGTGGAACTCATATTCTATATTAAGTTAAATTGTGGACTGTTAAAAAATTGACTATTGTAGTTATTGTTCCCTTTGGTAATTATTCCAAGTGAATGGCAACAGAAGATTATTTAAATTACGAAGTGAGATATTATAATAGCAATGATTAAAATTTATTAAAAAATAAATAATACAATAAGAATAATATTTACAGTTTAACTAATATTAAATATAATAATATGACAGCGAGCAATTTTTTTTTCGTAATTTATTTGTGAAAAAAATGAAAACAAATAATAAATCAACAACATATTATAGTTACCAAGAGTCTTATATATTTAAGCAAATGCTTGACAAAAACTGATCGTCCGAGCGCAATAGACAGCAGTAACGATTTCGCGCCAAGACTTTTTACTTTGAAATTTAAATATTTGTGTAGAATTGACCGTTGTGAGAAGATTGATAAGAGTAACGTCTTGGCTCCAAAATCTTGAGTTCAAGGGCTACCGTATATATCTGCAAATCCGCGTATTTAGTTTGAAGTAGGAAACTTATAACTGATATCCTAACTGCCAAATAACAGGAGTTTAATTCACTCTCAACTAGGTTAGAAATGTATTCATGAACACATATAGCTTATAAATACCTGTGTTTTATTCTATCTGTCACTCTGTTTACTACAAAACCATCCCTAAATCGCTGAGGTAAAAAGCTTTCTTCAGTTTACCTTTATAATTTAGAACTGAGTTTCTTCTTCCTTTACCTCTATATTCGTTCAGTGAAATCAATTCAGAGACAACCAGAAGAGAAATAGAGAAATCGAGTACTCACAAATGGAGAAAGATTTGCTGCGTCTAGCTGAGGATGCCTTGAAAGCTGCAGAGAGTGCTGCCAATGTCGACGACGGATTTTCTGTCAACAAACACCCTGAAGTTTGCCGGTGCGTTGCATTGTTGAAGAAGCTCAAAGAGTTTCCGGTGAGCTATAATGTTCTGGTTTCAACTCAAGTCGATAAACGGCTTCGACATCTCAGGAATCACAACAAAGAGAAGGTCCGATTAATGGCTAAATGGCTTCTTGAGATTTGGAGCACAACAATCAAAGATGGTTTATCAACCAAAAGAGAGGTGTAAATGTAATCGCAGTTACATCAACGAAGTCCAGAAACGATGAGGCCTCCAGAAATATGAGAAAACGTGACGGGGAAGAAGATGGAGTAGAGAAAGAGGAACGGGCTTTTAGCTGTTTCAAGAAACCATCAAGAGAACCTAAAGTTTCTCAACAAACGGTAACTCTATCGATCAAGTCTTCGGATGCTTCCCGTAACAAGGTTCGAGAAAATCTTGTGGAAGCATTAAGGAAAGTTGGAGGGGAGGTTGCTGATGAAGATAATGAAGAGACGAAGGAGAAAGTAAGAGCTTGTGACCCAGTTGCAGTTGCTGTATCAGTTGAGTCTGTGATGTTCAAGGAGTTGGGGCCATTCAACGGGGCTAACAAACTCAAGTACAGATCGATCATATTCAACGTCAAGGATCCAAAGAACCAAGATTTCAGAAGGAAGATGCTTGTTGGAGAGGTGAAGCCAGAGAGACTTGTTGGTTTGACCACAGAAAAGATGGCAAGCAATGAAAGACAGCGTGAGAATAAGCAAATTAAAGAGAGAGCTTTTTCTAAGATTCAGGAACCAGTAAAGGAGGAATCGCTTGGAAAATCAGATAACGAATTAGTGTGGCTTGAATCCATTAGGTGACCAGAGCAGCGCAGACAGGCAGGAATAAGTCTTCCCCTCGTTACTTTTCCACGTTTATTTTAGCTATTAGAAGGCTGTTGACATTTTTATGTGAAATTTACTTGAGCTTTCAGTTGTTAATTGAAATAGCATTTTTTGTATTAATAGATATTGATCAAGTGAGCATTCTGTGTTTGTAGTGATGTTTAATGCTGTTTCCACACAAAATTTACTTCACATTTGTAATAAAATTCATTGAGAAAGGAGTATTATACAGATGATTAAGGGTTTTCCAACTGGCATCTATCTTTGATTGAATTGATCTTCATTTGGTGGACCTGAAGAAGTGGTGGATTATATAACGGGTAGACTGAAGCTTTTATAGTTTGTGTTTCTATGAAAGTTATACGAGTTTCCTCTTATATTAGATCAGATGATAAATCTAATCTCTGCTCCCTTGGAAATTCGTTTACATTCATCAATTTTGAACTATTATGTTTTTCTGATGATGATGACAATATTTTGCAATAAATTAATCAACCCACTTCATGATAAAGTCGAGATTTCAGTTTTCAGATCCGAAATGATAATGTTAGATATTATTAACATACAACTCTTTCTCATCCTGTTGGAAAATCTATTAAGGTTGGTTATAATTTAACTGTCTAGAGAGCAAAATCAGGGATTTTAAGATGTACATTATTTTTAATTGAAGCCACAGTACAATGTAGTTTGGAGTCAGAATTTTCAATCATAACAAAATTACACTCAAGGCACAGCATGTATCCTACCTCTCAAACAAGCCGACTTTGAATCCACCACAGCATTAAAATCAGTACCGACTGCAACTGCAATAAATTTATGCCTGAAATCTAAACTGTTTGTCCACAAGATCAAGGAATTTGCAAGAATATATGCTGTATAACTCCAAATTCATTTCCCGGTTTCTTTTCAAGCATCAAGAAAAGGTGGAATTTGCATACTTCCCCATAAGCGAAGTTTTCATGTCTCTCCCTGTAATTTGCAAACAGAAGAGACAAAATGAAATATAAAGAGACAATGATAATAATATTGTATTTCTACGTCCTCTTCAAGCACAAAATAATATTTTTCAACTACTATGAAAACGAACAGGTACTCTTTAATTCGAACAAACAAATATAGATAAAATATTTAAGCAATTCAGTCTCATTATCATAATAACTCTGAAGAAGGATGCTTCTTCACCATCATATTTTAATATCTACACACGAGCTCTGATGGGTTCTTAGCTGGACCTCCAGACTTTCAAGAGGGATATGGTGCTATGAAAGACTAGAGATTTAGCGGCTGGTGGGTTCAAGCCGTTACTTGATCATCAAGAAGCAACTTGTTGTATATGCAATCAAATCACCTAAGAAAGAACTCATGTGTAACAATGCAGAATCAACAGTGAAAAACATTCTACCTTAACAAGAACGCACCGGTTTTGCTCATAATATTGTGGTACTCATACATACTCAGAGTTGGGAGGCAATTAATGGACAAGTTTTACCCTCCAAATGTAATTTAATGTTGTGAATTGAAACTTCTTGAATCCTTCAAATAAGGTTATCCCTCTTGTCATAAGATAACAGTCATCCTAAGGCAGCATTGTTGCAAAATACAAAATTTTTTCGTCTACTTTAATAAAATTCCTGTACGTTGAACTGTAAGAAAGAGTCGGAAGGCAGAATTCAACTCAGTTGCCAATAGGCAAGATCATATCCCTTTGCCTATGATGTAATTATGTTACCTGTTTCAAAAATTGCATAAGCTAATTTTTGTTTTACTATTAAGATTACTAGAAGAAACTGGAGGTATCTAAAACAATAAGCTGTAATAATGTATATTATAATTTTGAAATTATATGCAGATCATATACCAAAAATCTAGGTGGTTTTTATAGTAACTTAATTACCATAGTAGAGCTAGAAAAATCCTAATCTCTCATCAATCAATAAAATGCAAAAGAGCAGACCTTATATACTGGTTGGCTTCAACTTCAGACCTTCTGATGAACAACAAGTTGAGCATTATCTTTACAGGAAGGTTTCAGGACAACCCATCCCCTTTGTTGAGTATATTGTTAACAATGTCGTCTTTACAGTAGGTACGAAACTTGGGAGATTTGAAACTTATATGGAGGACCCCTATTGAACAATGAAGATGATAATCTATATTTCTATATCAAGAGAAGAAAAAGACTCCCAAGGGTTGTAGAATTGGTAAGTTGATAATCAAACAGAGAAGTCTACATACCTAATAAAAATTATGTTGAATTCATAAGCTTCCCAAATGATTCAATTTAATTGCAATACACATATAGCAAATTCATAACATACTTGTGATACATATATAACCAAACAAACATTTGAAGGTCATCTCAAAGCTAATAGTTCCAAGTAGTACTTCACCTTGATGTCAACATGTTCTCATTTTAATTCTTCTCTGAAATAACAGAATATTTCTCTTGGAAGGGCTTTATTAAAGATGTCAGCAAGTTGCTCCTCAGTCTTGCAATATTCATGCTGAATTTCTCTATTTTCAACCGCTTCTCTAATGAAATGATATTTAATTGCAATATATTTTGTGTGATAATGTCTGATTGGATTTTTTGCATTCGCAATCGCTGATTTGTTGTTACAGAATAATTAAGTTCCTTTCTCTTGTTGTTCTCCAAGATCTTCAAGAATTCTTCAAGTCATATATATATATATATATATATATATATTAAAATGTAGCCTTTGCAATAGCAACATATTCCGCTTTGGAAGTTGATTTGTTCTTTGAAACCCATGAATATATTCCTAAACCAAGAGAAAAAAATATATATATAACTAGAAATGCTCTTCGTATTATGTCGAAAACCAACCTAGTCAATATGAGAATTATCCAATTAATCTTAAGTTTTCAAATAGCTGCTTTATACAAGATTCCATAATTAAGTTTACCCTGCAAGTATCCAAATAATCTGGTCGGCTTCAGCCTTGGTTCTATTAATATTGAACCAGACTGAAAATTTTCAATTCTCAATTTTTGGTATTGAACAAAACCAAATGTTAATGTAGGACTAAATTGAAATTAAACTAAAGTTTATCGATCCAAGTTCGACCCATTTTTTAATTTTTAATTTGAAAATAATAATGTACTCTTCAATTGATAGGTTTAAATTTTTTCTTTTATTAAATCCCAAAAAACGATGTCGTTTTAAAACCAAAAAAAAAAATATTTTCTTGTCCAGTTTAATTTGGCAATAGTACCAAAAATGGACCGAAAATTGCAGTTTCTTAAAAAATAGAACCAAAATTGGACCAAATTATATTTGAAATAAGACAGAACTCGTTGATTCTAAACCTCCTTGGTTTGATTTTTTGGTTACCCACTTTTTTTGGCCTTCCTACCCATATGTTAGAAAATCTCAAAAAACATCAATTATACAAACAACTCAACACTTAAAAGTTTTAAGAAACAAACAAGCAAAATGTACCAGAAACTGTTCTTTATTAGACCGTGCCATCTTTCGTTCGATAAGACTCAGGATCTTAGGTGAAAATATAAAATATTTTAATGAAAGCAAGAAATAAAGGAAGAAGAATCGAGACTCAAGATTCCAAACTTTGGGGTCTATTTTACTAGAAAGCAAAAATGGAAATGAAGACCGCACCCAAAACAACTGTCAGTAGAAACAATTTGACACAAGTTAATCCTTTGTAATTCTGCTCATAAATCTAGTTCCTTTTGATTTCTTCACCTGCTTTTGTAATTTCTTTTGACGTTTCATCACCTTCTCCTTTTTATTGTGCTAGAATCTTTACCCAATTCCCTTTTCAATTAAGATGAATTGCAAGAAACATTCTTTCTTTCTTTTTTTTCGTTCTATTATATGTTTATTGTGATATGATTTTCTAGCTTTTTATATTCTTCAAGCTGCTTCAACTGTTATAGAACCCTAGTTTTCCCTCGCTTTCTTGGAGAAGAGAACAGAAACAACGTCGTTTGAACTAAAGATGCTACAACGCCATTTTACAACATTCATGTGATCTAGATAGATATGTTTTGATTTAAAAGGTGGGTTTTTTTTTTTTAAAAAAAAGAAAAGAGTGGAGTTTGACAAATATTGAATCAATGATCTATTATTTGAACATATTTTAATTAATTAATTTTACAATAATATTTATGAACTATGATGGAGTTTGATAACTTTAAGTTCCCTCTTTCACTTGATTCAACCACGGAAGTAAACAACGAATAGTACTAAATAAATCCTTTGAAAATCCATTTTCCAAACAATTTAATCTAATAGTTGGAAGTTGATTATACAGATAAGAGAAAGAGAATAGTTTTGGGCTATTAACTAATTAAGGTAACAGATACAACTATTTAGAAATTTCAAATTATTTGAATATTATTTGAATATTTATAGTTGATTTTATCAACCATTTTTATGTGTGTTTGGCTGGCAGATATGGTCTGTATTAATGCCTATTCTGTATAAAAAAAATATTTGTGCATTATGGCAAATTCTCACTTGACTCATTACTCGCCTATTGGATCAAAATACCACAAAACCCGTGTCTGTAGGAAAATTCTGTTCAATTAATAGAAAATACATTGTTTTACTATTTTTCCCTCCTTTATATACAAGTTGTGAGAATTTGGGAATGAGACAAGAAAACTGATGTTTGAATATATAATATTATATTATTATGCAATATTATATAATGATTTTTAATATTATACGATTATTATATTATTACTGTTATTATAGTATGTTTTTCATTAAAACTTAATAAGAAGCTATTTTATTAATTCTAATATACTTTGGATTTGTGCTATAATAGGACTAGTATTTTCCTAATTTCAATAGGATATTAGTTCTTACACCTATATAAACATTATATTATTGTTATTAGATGATATTTATAGAATTGCTTTTGTTTTCATTCAACATGGTATTAGAGCAAAAAAAGATCCATCAAAATTTTTCCTAAATATATATTTAAAAAAAAAGAGAAGAAGAAGAAGAAGAAAGAAATTCAAGTACTAGTTACAAGCATTGTAGCATTTTACCATTCAAGGCTATTGTTCATGGCTAACATGGCTACTTCGTCGTCTTTTACTCCTCCTAGTATTGGGGTTTCAATTGCTACAGTAAAACTATCTAAGTATAATTACCTCTTATAGTCGAAGAGAGTGAGAAATACTCGATTGTTCAAGGAAAAAAAAAATATTTGACTGATGATCCTTTAGAGAAATAATCAAAGGAGTACTCAAAGTGTTGGCAAAAAGATAATGTGGTTACTACTTGGTTGTGGAATAGTATGGAACAATCAATTGCTGGTAGTTTAATGTGAGTTAATACAACTAAAAAACTTTCAAAATTCTTTCAAGACAGACTTGGGATAGCCAGAATCATGTCCCAAATTTGTGATACTTATGCTAAATTCTTTTCTTGCTAGTAAGGAAATAAGTTTTTGATTGAACATTATAGAATTCTAGAAGGATTCTAGGGAGAATTAAATTCATATCATCCTTTTACTACCAATATAGCAACTCTCTGGAAATAATGTGAAGTATTATTGGTAGCAAGGTTTCTTTCTAGCTTAAATATAGTTTATAAAAGTTACAAGAATAGTATTTTGACTGAGAAAGAATTGCCTACTATTAAACAAGCTTATGCATGTCTTAGAAGAGTAACCAATATAAATCAACAACACCAAGAAGCATTGACTCTTGCTTCTACGGTGATCGGAGAGGATAATTTCTTGGATGAGGTAGAGATCGTGGTAAAGGATAAAGTGGTCCCGTTCCATGTATATAATGTGGACATACTAGTCATCCTTAAAAAATAATGTTGGGAAAAGTTTGGAAAACCATGTATGCATTGTGGACGTACTAATCGTCATTCACAACAATGTTTAGAAAAGTTTTGTAAATCATAATAGGTTAATCAAAGTCCTTTCAATCAAGGAGAGAACTTATCTACACTTATACCTTCTTTTGACTTTTATTTACCATCACTTGAAGAAGTTAATCATCAACATACTCTAAGTACTCTGCCAATAAGGTATCTCAAATGTTTGTGTATCTATTTCTAACTTTACACCTTAGATCTTTCATTCTGAAGCCTCATCTCATATGAGTAGCAATTATTCTATCTTTAAATTTTATTCTTTATCTTATAAACCATTTCAGTAGTGTTGCTAAGCGTCTAGGAACATTCTCTACCAATTCTAATTTTACTAAGCGTCTAGGAACATTCTCTACCAATTCTAATTTTACTCTTTCATCAATTTTTCATGTAGCTAAATTTCCTACTAATCATTTATTTATTAGTTAATTGACCAAAAATCTCAATTGCTCAATTACATTTTTTCCATCTTATTGTGTTTTTCAGAATCTTGGTACAAGGGAAATGATTAGTAAAAGATGTGAGATCAATGGAGCATATCACCTTTCTAGTCTACCATCTCCTAATTGTGCATTATCTACATCAATTTCTACAAAGCAATGGCACTACAAACTAAGACATCCTTCCTCTTAATTTCTTAAACATATAGGTCTACTAATTCATATTATCTCTAGTATTGAGTGTGAATCCTGTCAACTTGGTAAACATCATTATGTTTCTTTTCCATCACGAGTCAATAAATTAAGTTCACGTCCCTTTTAATTAGTTCATTTTGATGTTTGGGGTCCATGTCGAATCCCTAATGGTCATGATTTAAGTACTTTATATCATTTATTGATGATTGTTCTCATGTTACATACTTGTATCTTTTAAAAAAATGATCAGAAGTCCCTCATGCATTTCAATTATTTTTTAATGAAATAAAAACTTAATTTGGTGTTTCTATTTAAATATTTTGTTCTGACAATGCCTTAAAATATTGTCATTCTACACTTTCTGAATTTTGTAAGAAATGAGGAATTATTCATTAAACCTCATGTCCTTTTACATTTCAACAAAATGGAGTGGCTGAAAGGAAAAATAAGCATTTGTTAGACGTTACTAGAATAATTTTTTTTCATATGAAAGTTCCATCTAAATTTTAGGGGGTCTTACTACATGTTATCTTATAAATTGAATTCCTTCTTTCCTTCTTAAATTTAAATTACATGTTCTATTTTATTTCCTAACAAACCTCTTTTTCCCTTCTACCTTGCGATTTTGGTTGTATTTGTTTTGTCTACACATTTAACCCTTTTGATAAGTTTTTCGCTTAGTCTGTCACTTTCTTTGAATCTAGTCCTTAATTTTTCAAAAAGAAACTCCAATCTAGAGTCTGATCTTGTTACATACACCATACCTATCCCTACTCATGTGCCTCCTCCTAAGAAGCCCATAAAGGTATATGTATGTTGAAGAAACAATCATCAAAATGATTAGTAGGGTAATACCACTCTTTTAGATGCATCCTCTAATCAAATAATGACCTCAAATCAAGATCCTAGTTCTACAATTGATTGTTCAAATCTTCATCTTCTCATTGCCCTTCAGAAAGGTAGGAGAAATACTACAAAATAACCTATTGCTCAATTTGTCTCCTTTGATTCTTTGTCACCCTCTTTTCGTGCCTTTGCTTTATCTTTGTCTAGTATTTCTTTGCTTAGGAATTTTCAAGAGGCCATGGCTCACCTTGTGGAAGAAGAGATGAAAGCCCTTTATGGTCGTGGCACTTGAGAGCTATAAAAACTCTTAGATGGTAAAGAGACTATCGAGTGCAAATGAGTATTTGCAATTAAATATCACCCTGATGGCACTATTGAGAGACTAAATTCTCGTTTGGTAGCCAAAGGATTTACTCAAATCTATAGTAGCAATTATCTTAAGACTTTTTCTCCTGTTGCTCAACTGAATTCTGTTTGACAACAACGTTTTATTTTTTAAGTTGAAAATTTTTCAACATACTTTATCTCCACTAAAGGCAATTCAATATCAATATATCACTTTCCACTATTGTCTCTTTTAATAATAGAGGATTACCGCATTTTATATTAATGGTCCCTTTTTTAAATAGTTATTTAATTATCTTTATAAAAATCAAATAGTCTAATTCAAGACTATAAAATTATTCGTTATTTATCAAAAACAAAAAATATATAACAATAATGCCTATAACACATGAAATCATATTTTATATAATTATTTGATAAATATAAAAGGCTTCCATAATGTATATTTGTTATAATAAAATGAGATTAATCTTCAATTTAGTATGCATATAGTTTTTAATACTAATTCCTCCTCATAATTTAACTAGAAGTGATAAACCATAATCTCTTTTATCTCTTTCGTGGTAGTAACCGATACAATATCTTTAAGTAATTTACACCATTCCGAACTAGCAAGTAAAAGAAGTGTACACTTGTAAATTAAATTAATGTCAAATTAATAAATAGGTTAATAAAATTCAAAATCATACCAACATTATTTGAATTATATATTTTAAGACCTTCACATCAATGCACAAATACTATGCCCAATATGCTCAAAACTATAAATTATTTTGTAAAGACTGCTCGATTATATTGAAAATAATCCAATACTATTAGGGTCAAAGGAAGAAACATCATTGAAAGAAGAGTTCAAAAGGAGAACCTTAACTCTAATGACATGTGAAGAAAAATATATGTTTTATATTTCTTAGATAAATTAATATAAATAGAAAGGGTACCTTCGTATAGGCTCAATGTTGATAAAAAGGAAAGAAAATATGCAAAAATTTAGAAATATTTTCAAGAAAAATATAGTAAGAATCGTGCAAGTATTTGGACGATAATGATAATTAATATTCTAACTATCTTATTGTTATTACTATTAATAAATAATAAATTGAAAACCCAATTATTTTTAATTTCAAAAACTAACAAAAATTAATAAAAGCAACAAAAACTGTACTTACGAAAATAAAGACAAAAGAGATAAATAAACTGTCATGAAGCTGGAATGAGAGTTAATTCTTTCAAACAAATTACTTAGAACGGCAAATAAAAATAGGAACTCTTTGAATCCATACTCATACTATACTGCAATTGCAAAATTCCTATCACAGTTATATTATCATATTGTCTGACCTACAAGCAACAAAACACAAAAGGACTGCCCAAAATAATTAGAAATATATATTCATATAATAATATGCATATAAATATTAATTTTAACTTTGCAAATAGCTGTATTACAACTACCGTAATTAATTACCACAAACTCATTCTTATTCTCGTATATAATTGGCTCTCATACCATGATATTTATTTATTTGTTTTTATAAAAGTTTTAGATGGAAGGAAAAATGTCACTTTACAAAACATCAAACCCTTTCCCCTTATTATCATTTAAAATTAAAATGAGAGAGCGTGAAGTATTTCTTAGACAACACGAACCATATCTAAAAAGCATACCATCAAATTAAATTGTTTAGTTATATTGATATCATAACAATAGAATTGTAGTGGAACTCATATTCTATATTAAGTTAAATTGTGGACTGTTAAAAAATTGACTATTGTAGTTATTGTTCCCTTTGGTAATTATTCCAAGTGAATGGCAACAGAAGATTATTTAAATTACGAAGTGAGATATTATAATAGCAATGATTAAAATTTATTAAAAAATAAATAATACAATAAGAATAATATTTACATTTAACTAATATTAAATATAATAAATTGACAGCGAGCAATTTTTTTCGTAATTTATTTGTGAAAAAAATGAAAACAAATATTAAATCAACAACCAATTATAGTTACCAAGAGTCTTATATATTTAAGCAAATGCTTGACAAAAACCGATCGTGCGAGCGCAATAGACAGCAGTAACGATTTCGCGCCAAGACTTTTTATTTTGAAATTTAAATATTTGTTTAGAATTGACCGTTGTGAGAAGATTGATAAGAGTAACGAGTTGGCGCCAAAATCTTGAGTTCAAGGGCTAGCGTATATATCTACAAATCCGCGTATTTAGTTTGAAGTAGGAAACTTATAACTGATATCCTAACTGCCAAATAACAGGAGTTTAATTCACTCTCAACTAGGTTAGAAATGTATTCATGAACACATATAGCTTATAAATACCTGTGTTTTATTCTATCTGTCACTCTGTTTACTACAAAACCATCCCTAAATCGCTGAGGTAAAAAGCTTTCTTCTGTTTACCTTTATAATTTAGAACTGAGTTTCTTCTACCTTTACCTCTATATTCGTTCAGTGAAATCAATTCAGAGACAACCAGAAGAGAAATAGAGAAATCGAGTACTCACAAATGGAGAAAGAATTGCTGCGTCTAGCTGAGGATGCCTTGAAAGCTGCAGAGAGTGCTGCTAATGTCGACGACGGATTTTCTGTCAACAAACACCCTGAAGTTTGCCGGTGCGTTGCATTGTTGAAGAAGCTCAAAGAGTTTCCGGTGAGCTATGATGTTCTGGTTTCAACTCAAGTCGATAAACGGCTTCGACATCTCAGGAATCACAACAAAGAGAAGGTCCGATTAATGGCTAAATGGCTTCTTGAGATTTGGAGCACAACAATCAAAGATGGTTTATCAAGAAACCAAAAGAGAGGTGTAAATGTAATCGCAGTTACATCAACGAAGTCCAGAAACGATGAGGCCTCCAGAAATAAGAGAAAACGTGACGGGAAAGAAGATGGAGTAGAGAAAGAGGAACGGGCTTTTAGCTGTTGCAAGAAACCATCAAGAGAACCTAAAGTTTCTCAACAAACGGTAACTCTATCGATCAAGTCTTCGGATGCTTCCCGTAACAAGGTTCGAGAAAATCTTGTGTAAGCATTAAGGAAAGTTAGAGGGGAGGTTGCTGATGAAGATAATGAAGAGACGAAGGAGAAAGTAAGAGCTTGTGACCCAGTTGCAGTCGCTGTATCAGTTGAGTCTGTGATGTTCAAGGAGTTGGGGCCATTCAATGGGGCTAACAAACTCAAGTACAGATCGATCATATTCAATGTCAAGGATCCAAAGAACCAAGATTTCAGAAGGAAGATGCTTGTTGGAGAGGTGAAGCCAGAGAGACTTGTTGGTTTGACCACAGAAGAGATGGCAAGCAATGAAAGACAGCGTGAGAATAAGCAAATTAAAGAGAGAGCTTTTTCTAAGATTCAGGAACCAGTAAAGGAGGAATGGCTTGGAAAATCAGATAATGAATTAGTGTGGCTTGAATCCATTAGGTGACCAGGCAGCGCAGACAGGCAGGAATAGGTCTTCCCCTCGTTACTTTTCCACGTTTATTTTAGCTATTAGAAGGCTGTTGACATTTTTATGTGAAATTTACTTGAGCTTTCAGTTGTTAATAGAAATAGGATTTTTTGTATTAATATATATTGATCAAGTGAGCATTCTGTGTTTGTAGTGATGTTTAATGCTGTTTCCACACAAAATTTACTTCACATTTGTAATAAAATTCATTGAGAAAGGAGTATTATACAGATGATTAAGGGTTTTCCAACTGGCATCTATCTTTGATTGAATTGATCTTCATTTGGTGGACCTGAAGAAGTGGTGGATTATATAACGGGTAGACTGAAGCTTTTATAGTTTGTGTTTCTGTGAAAGTTATAGGAGTTTCCTCTTATATTAGATCAGATGATAAATCTAATCTCTGCTCCCTTGGAAATTCGTTTACATTCATCAATTTTGAACTATTATGTTTTTCTGATGATGATGACAATATTTTGCAACAAATTAATCAACCCACTTTATGATAAAGTCGAGATTTCAGGTTTCAGACCCGAAATGTTAATGTCAGATATTATTAACATACAACTCTTTCTCGTCCTGTTGGAAAATCTATTAAGGTAGGTTATAATGTAACCGTCTAGAGAGCAAAATCAGGGATTTTAAGATGTAAATTATTTCTAATTGAAGCCACAGTGTAATGTAGTTTAGAGTCAGAATTTTCAATCATAACAAAATTACATTCAAGGCACAGCATGTATCCTACCGGCAAACAAGCCGACTTTGAATCCACCCCAGCATTAAATCAGTACCAACTGCAACAGCAATAAATTTATGCCTGAAATCTAAACTGTATGTCCACAAGATCAAGGAATTTGCAAGAATATATGCTGTATAACTCCAAATTCATTTCCCAATTTCTTTTCGAGCACCATGAAAAGGTGGAATTTGCATACTTCCCCATAAGCGAAGTTTTCATGTCTCCCCTGTAACCTGCGAACAAAAAGAGACAAAATGAAATATAAAGAGACAATGATAATCTTCAACACGCGTCTAATTCTTAGACTTAATTCATTTTATTGTATTTCTAAGTCCTCTCCAAGCACAAATAATATTTATCAACCGCTACGAAAACGAACAGGTACTCTTTAATTCGAACAAAGAAATATACATAAAATATTTAATCAATTCAGTCTCATTGTCATAATTACTCTGAAGACGGATGCTTGGTCACCATCAAATTTTAATATCTACACACGAGCTCTGATGGGCTTTAGCTGGACCTCCAGATTTTCAAGAGAGATATGGTGCTATGAAAGACTAGAGATCTACCGGCTGGTGGGTTCAAGCCATTACTTGATCATCAAAAAGCAACATGTTGTATATGCAATCAAATCACATAAGAAAGAACTCGTCTGTAACAAAGCAGAGTCAACAGTCAAAAACATTCTACCTTAACAAGAAGGCGCCGGTTTTGCTCATAATATTGTGGTACTCATACATACTAAGAGTTGGGAGGCAATTAATGGACAAGTTTTACCCTGCAAATGTAATTTAGTGTTGTGCATTGAAACTTCTTTAATCTTTCCAATAAGGTTATCCCTCCTGTCATAAGATCATAGTCATCCTAAGGCAGCATTGTTGCAAAATACAAAATTTTTTCGTCTACTTCTATAAAATTTCTGTACGTTGAACTGCAAGAAAGAGTTGGAAGGCAGAATTCAACTCAGTTGCCAATAGGCAAGATCATATCCCTTTGCCTATGATGTAATTATGTTACCTGTTTCAAAAATTGCATAAACTAATTTTTGTTTTACTATTAAGATTACTAGAAGAAACTGGAAGTATCTAAAACAATAAGCTGTAATAATGTATATTATAATTTTGAAAATATACGCAGATCATATACCAAAAATCTAGGTGGTTTTTATAGTAACTTAATTACCATAGTAGAGCTGGAAAAGTCCCAATCTCTCTTCAATCAACAAAAGATCAGACCTTATATAATCGTTGGCTTTGAGTTCAGACCTTCCGATGAAAAACTAGTTGAGCATTTTCTTTACAGGAAGGTTTCAGGACAACCCATCCCCTTTGTTGAGTATATTGTTAAGAATGCCATCTATGCGGTAGGCATGAAGCCTGGGAGATTTGAAACTTATATGGAGGACCCCTATTGATCAATGAAGATGATGATCTCTATTTCTACATCAAGAGAAGAAAAAGACTCCCAAGGGTTGTAGAATTGGTAAGTTGATAATCAAAAAGAGAAGTGTATATACCTATAAAAAATATGTTGAATTCATCAGCTTCCCAAATGATTCAGAATATACTTGCAATACACATATAGCAAATTCATAGCATACTTGTAATACATATGTAACCAACCAAACATTTGAAGGTCATCTCATAGCTAATGGTTCCATGTAGTACTTCACCTTGACGTCAACATGTTCTCATTTTAATTGTTGAAGTAACGTGTTCCTATATTATACATGTGTTTTCATATATTCCTTTATAACTAATGACGTAATAAAAATATGATTTTAAAACTTCTGAATTAATTATTTATCTGCACATTTATTCACTCACTCACTCAGATTTTGAGATTTGTACGTATAAACAAATGCTGATTTATCATTAAATAAAGAAAATTCGATGCATATTTAAAAATGATACACGATACATGTTTACATATATTAATGGCTTTAGGGAAGAGCGAAGGGAAAGAGAGAAGAGAATGACTCATTAGATATATTTACTGAAAGAGATAATGCTTATGTATTATTATTAAAATACTTTTTCAATTAATGTGACACATAAAATGGAGAAAATTAATATGAAAGAAAAAATAGTTGTTTGGGAAAATACCTGAGCACAACACACTAAACACTAGAAGAAGATAAATTGCATGCTCGGGGAGCGTTTCCCTTATAGTCGGCATCATATGAACCTGAGATGGTACATCATTGACCAAATGGGATCCCAACATCAAAGGGAATTTAATTGGGCAAAAAATACAATTCAGGTCGGGTAATAAAATATCAACCAACTATATATAACGTGGGTAATGGAAGTCAACCGCACACTCCTCCTAGTAACTGCTTATGAACCCACCTGCCATCATGGATGATTGTGGCCCAAAAAAACTATAAAGTTATTGATTCCCAAGCCTATAAAACCCTGGCAGTTTGAAGAACAACATATGCACTCTTGAATCAAAGCGAAACTTTGCCAAAATTTCATTTCACATAAATTTCTCCTCTTAAGCAATCCTACTTAAGCATTAGAGAGTATATGCCGACGAAGTCGGCTATCCTCTGACTTCTTTTGTTTTGGAGGCGAAGAAAACTTCCCCAAAAATGTGAAGACAAGAATTTGTTATTTGAAGTCAAAGTTAGTAAATTTTCAATATTAACAACTGGCGCCATCTGTGAGAAGTTGAATAAGAAACCAATTTTCAATTTTAAGATGGGTAAGAAAGACAAACACCACCCAGGGACACCGCATGTGACAGGGAGGAGCCTCTAGCGGATCTAATGGCCTTTGTTAGCATAAAGAAGAGCAATTATAGATTTTTCTTTAAGAGGAATCAAATTCATGAACTGATTCAAATCTAGAACCATTTAGTCAAGTGACAACGTGATTGGATGCAAGAGAAGCTAACTAGCTACAGAAGAAACTAAAGGACAACTGTTAGTTGCACGCAAAAAAAGAAAAGAAAATGACAAGGCTGGAGAATACAATAACAGCTTTACAAAAGGAGTTTGATGAGATTAAGCGATTGCTTAGGCAAAATCCAGAAACAGTGCCAATATGTCGCACACTAATTCAAATGGAGTTTAAGAAAAGCAGAACGCAGGAGCTAAGGCGTGGAGAGGAAAAAGATGGCCATCCTCAAAGATCCGTATCCAAAAGTAGGCCAAAAGGCCAATATTTGCTTGAGACCAAGCCCTCATGTAGGAACAGATAGAATGCATCTCCAAAGGAGAAGGAAAATGCCACAGAACAGTCAGTACGAGAAAAGTCGCGGGTTCCCAATCCTAATGCATCGATCATGATTTGCGATAATCCAAAACCAAGGCGATCATGTGCATAACAAGATCAAGGAAACAATTAAAAGCGTACTACGGACCAGAGTATACATTCATATAATATACGCTTATACCTGAACCAAAAGTAGCAACAAGAAAGAAAAGCCTCAGTACGTATAATAACACCTAAGATGGAGTAGGAGACTAGATCCAAAGAGGTTCAGGGAGAAAATCGTGCCCCATGGGTCATTAATAAACAGGAAGTGAAAGAATACCTCAAAAAATTAATGGTGCAGTATGAGGCAAAGAGGAGACAGGATTAGCAAGAATGAGCCACTATGATCAAGGTGGGTCTTAGGTCTCCTTTCACTAAGGAAATCCAAGAGCTATCTCTTCCCAGGATGTTCAAGATGCCTCAAATTACTCTTTATGTGGGAAAAACTGACCCGGTTTCTCACATTAAATTTTTTAGAGAAATGATGCACATTCAAGGTTTGACCAAACTACAAGTGTGTCATTTTTTTCGCCTAACATTGGAAGGACAAGCCAAGAAATGGTTCAGCAACCTGAAGCCAGGCAAAATAGGGAGTTTCTACCAATTATGTGATGTGTTCACTAACTAGTTCAAGCGGGCGGTCTCGAAACACAAGAGTATGAGTTTTTTGCTAATGATGAAGTAAGGTTGGGGAGAAAGTTTAAAAAGTTTTGCTAGGAGATATCATGACAAAGTCATGGAGTTAGGGGCCTTTAGTTCTCCTCTAGCACTAGAAGGATTAAGAAAGGGATTACAACTGGATAGAGCTTGGTACGCAATCTATAGAAAAAAATGTAACGATTTCCGAGCAAGCTCATAAGAAAATATTTGAAGAGATCGAAATAAAACATCATGTTCTCCTTAAGTAGAAGCAGAAGAGAGTAAGTGGATCTAATTAAAGGCCAAGCACCTTGTGGACAGAGGGTAGAAAGAAAGAAGGTTTTCGTGACAATAGGTCAGCAAAATAAAGGGATCAAGATTATCAGAGACCGCAAGTTGATAGGTAGAGTAAGAAAGCACATGAGAATGAGAAGCTCCCAGTACCACCAAATGAGGGAGCAAAGAGAATAGTACAAGCATAGGACAAGCGAAAGTTTACGCCGCTTAATACATCCTTAACTTATATTTACGAGGATATCAAATTGATTCATGCAGTGTATAGGTAATATCCGTAAGTGCAGAGGATTGTAACAAGTAATTTAATGATAAGAGGATATCTATCCTATGAGGAATGTTAATCAATTAAGTATTGAAGATGATTAATTTATAAATTTATTTGAAGAAATCGAAATAATTTGAGAGAAAACATAAGATCAATAAAAATTAACAACTTAACAAATTAATTAAAAGATTCAATTATTGAAAAAATCTAGAGCCAATGATTTTTTCTTAATTAGTCATATTCAATTCTTCAATTGACGTTATTCTGATTTAATACTAATATTGTCAGTTAATTATTCTAATTTATTCAGCAATCTCTCTCAACATCAATTGAAACTACTTCACACTTAATAATTCACTATATCTTTATATGAAATTAATTAAATAAAAATACATTATGATTAATGATAATTTCTAATTAAACTACATAAATCATATTAGTACATCTTTGTGTAATATGCAATTTACAGTATTTATCACATAGTTTAGATATGATATTCATTTCTTAGTTCACATTAATCCACATCTCCTTTAAATATTAGTCAGATATTTAAAAGCATTAATTATCATGATAAATACTTAATAAAAGATATCAAATAAAAAATAACACAATATTAGAAAATAGACACTTCCAATAAATTAAATCATTGCTCTAGAAAATAAGTTTAACCACACATGAAATAGAGTTTGTTAGGAAAAATCAAGCAACCAAGCAAAAAGAAAACAAACACAATTGCAAACAACTTCGGTTTACATGAAAAACTTTTGAAAAATTTCAGAGCAAAAATCACATAAGAGAGAGAGAGAGGCGGATTTCATTAATATGAAAAAGAAGAATAATAGTACATGGTTCGCCCTAAACTCCAACTACATAGTCCAAGTTTAGGTCGGGTTCAAAAATAGAACTGAGTTGGGTCAAGCCTATACAATAAAACTCATACAATATACTCATATATATACACATATACAATACCGTAAAAAGACAGAGGTGTTGCCTCCTAGCCCCCAATAAGGGGTGTTTCACCCTCTTGTATCACCGATTACGTCAACATACCCCAATATACAGTACCGGTTACCAAATATAGACCACCAATTTTACAAAGTTCAAACTTAATCATAAAAAATTCAACAATCAAATACATAATCTTAATAAACACAAAAATTTTTCAATTTAAGATGAAATAAAATAAGGAGAGAGATAAAACTAGATTTGAACAGCTTTCATCCTCAATGCTTCTTGTCATCATCCTTCACCTTCTTGAATTTCCTTCTCTATCTCTAGCTTCATCCCCCTCTCTCTATCCTCTTTTCCTCTTTCTAAAACTTCGTTCCTCAAGTGGCCATGGTGGCTTTTTATTGAAAAACATGGAAATCTAGGATACTACTAAATCTAGCCATCCATTTTGATCTAGCGGCCAAAAATGGGTCAAAACAAAAAAAAAGGAACATAACCTGGGGTGTAATTGCTAAGGGACAGAATGCATGGCGTAGTTGTGCCATAATTTTGTGCTTATGGCCAAAAGTGGGTCAAAACCATTGATTCTGCCTATGAAAACAAATTATTTGCCAAATTTCAATTAAATCTTTCTTTTTTTGATTATTTCAAATTATTGTCCTTATTTTATTGTTTCTACTTTTTTGTCCTCATTTGCTTGCAATTTGGTCCTCAGGAACAAAACTTTGTAATTTCCACGAATGACTAGCGAACGTGCTTTTATGCTTCGTTTTCACATCTTTTATGTTAAAGTAAGTCAACACTTGCAAAAAAAAAAAACTATTTAAAAAAGAAAATAACTACTCAAAACAAACTAAACAACGTTAAATAATTTAAGCATAATCATGTAGTAAAAATTGATATATCAAATACTCCTAAACTTAACATTTGCTTGTCCTTGAGCAAAAGAAAAAGTAAGAGACTCAATAATACAAATTAAATTCCTTACGTAACAAATTCGTGGCCAATGAGAATGCAATAAAATATAAATTCAATCATTCAAATATCCAAGTATTAACAAGGTTTCATTTGCTATACTCATATGTGGTGTGTGATAGTCATAAATTGATCATCCTCTGTCATATCATCCTTCACATTATCAGAACATAGCATGCATAAAAGTCCAAAAATCTAAATCTCACCAAGATGGTCACTCTCAAATAAGCACACTTAAAATTTGGGTTAACACTCAAAAGTATGTTAGACAAGCATTATGCTTAGATTTTTAATAGACAAGCATTATGTTAGACAAGAATATGTTATTTCTAATGTGATGAAAAGAATACTACTAACTTGATTTTCATGAAAATAGATGCAAACTAATTAAACAGCACGCAAGATCAACATAAAACTTTTCTTCGAGGTTATAATAAGGCTAATAGGTGATATAGTTACAAGAAAAAATGAATTAAAGACAAATCAAATTTTAGGAAACTTCAAACATACGTTTTTACCATCTACCTTCAAATTTCACTTAACAACAAATTTTACCATTACTCATTCACTTTCACCTTTCTTTTTTTTTCAAAGTACAACAATTTTTTTTAAGGTTTTGTCTTATTTTACTTTTTAACACAAGCGCTCATTACTTAACGAGGCAAGAGTCCTAATTACTCAATAAAATTAAGGCCATGCATCTTTATTCCCTTTTTTCTATCTTTCTTTTCTCTTTTTTTTTTCTTTCTTATTTTTTTTATTGTACATCAACTAATACTATTTTTTTCTTACAATAAGCACACAAACAACACACAACCACCCCCAAACTTATTTTAAAGCATATATCATTACATTTCCAAGATAGCTTAAAAGTTCCCGTAAGAAATTTTTTCCAATAAATGCATGCTATTTGAGTTCAATAGACAGCAAACTTAAAAGAAAAACACAAAGCATATAATTTTCTACTTATGCAATCCATAAATGCATGCTGTTTGAATTCGTTTCTGTCATGTAAATTACGGCATTGCATTCATCCTTTCCAACATAAGCTGTACAAGTCCGTCCATATATGTCATTGTCCAATGCATATGAAATAGACCTGTCAGCTGGTAATAATCAATCACATATCTTTGCAAACAATTTTTTCCTACTATCCCTTTTATATATCATTACCTCTGCATTTCTTGTTCTGCGCATCGAAATCAATGGTTTTGCATTTTGTTTGGGTTTGGTTGGACTTTTTTTAGTCTTCTTAAGGATAGGTGGCCTTCGTTCATCTGTCGTGTCATAATTTGCGCTCTCAACATGCCTTAAAAGGGATTTAAAAACCCACCTTTTTGCTAGTTGTTGCTATTGATGCTGTTCACTTACTTTTCTTTTAGTTTCTACCACTTATTTGCCTATAACAACATGAACAAATAGTATTGAATAAATTCTATATAGTAAGTAAGTTGGAAACAAAAACCAAACACAACAAGTTTATATACTAAGGCCTCTCAATCAATCATTTGTTCCTTCTCCCCAACATTCTCAACTTTCTTGGTCTCATGTCTTTCCTTTTCAAATTACTCATCTTTTCCATTTTCTCCACTGAATACTTTTTGGCCACTTGAACTTGAGACTGAAAAATGTTTAGATTGGAAAAGTTGCTGAAGCTGATCTAACTGCACAGTGAGCTCACCAAACCTTTGATCGTTAAGTCTTATCTTTTGTTCATGAAACTTGTTACCATAGGGCATGTTGAAGTACATTGAAAGAGTTATAAATTTCCCCACCCCTTGTAACCTAGTATTTTTATTTACACTTTTTTGTAAAAACTGGGCTAGTATACTATTCCGACCATCGCTCACTAAAGAGCCACTTTTCTGCTTTTCAGACAACTCATCCTATATAATTCCGAAAGTGCAAAGGATTTAATTACCATTGATGAAAATTAGACATAAATGTTGTTGAAAATTTCGTTCTCCATGATCATAAAATTCACTAAAACTTACGATCTTCTGTATAACAGGCAACACACAAATCATAGCCTCCATTTCTTCGTTAACGAGCTTTTTTCCATGCAAGGCTCTTGTTGATTTGGTCTTTTGAAAGTCTTGTTTCTACCATCTACAAACAACATATAACATTGACTTTTAACATTAAACCAATGCATAAAAGTCAATAATATTGGTAAGTTAATAATTGGATGATAATATGAAATGAACTTTGTTGAATAAGGCCAACGTATCCCTTTCCAATAATGTATGGTTATATATTTTTAGTGCCTGTTTTTCTTGGGCCAATGTCCTAATTCTACATAATTAAAACCGCAATGTTAATCTAAATATCAATAATAGATAAGGCTGAAAAAAAAAACATAAATTGTAAACATATAGCACAAAGTCCTTGGTTAGTCGATCCACCATAAATTGTTCCCAATGTGCTTGCCTAATGAAGCTGTACTACAGTGGAGGCTTCTTTAGCCTCTTGGGATTGTCCTTGTCAAGTAAGATGTGCTCACTTGTCAATGTGTACTTAAAATTCTTGAATGCAGTGCTCGACATGTTGAATACTTGCTTCTTACTCCTTACGATTAATTGATATATTTCCTGGTACCAGAAAGAAATGAAAAATAGCAAATGTAAACTACTTGAAATAAATTTGAGTTAAATAAAAATAATGCAAATCAATTAAAGATAGATACTATATTATATCAATCAAGCAACAGACGAAAAGATAAGAGTTTGTCAGGGCTGGACATATATATGAACAACCATATATAATAATAAAGTTAGGTTTAGGGTATTAAGCACACAATCTCGATGATGTATATATGGATGAATGCATATTTGGTAAACAATAAACACATCCATCTAGGTCAAAAACAAATCATCACAATGGGAAACTTAATAATAAAGTTAAAATATGAAGGTATAAACAGAACACCAGGAAAATTCCTACAGAGAAAAGAACAAAATGAAAAGAAATTATCTTTCACATATGCCACATGTTACATGGATCTGCTAGTTAGATATACTAACCTTTAAATAAACTTAACCCCTATTTATAAAGAACTACATACCAAAAATAAAAAAACCAACAGAAAACCTGTAAATATGCATCAGCTATTTAAGAGACCGAATTCTCAACTACAAGACATAAGATTTGTAATCAAGAACAAGAATTTAAAAATATTTTCTTGAAGCAACGAATACGTATAGTACAACACCTTGTAATTTATTCTTAGAAAAAAAGAATATATTTGGAAACTATAATCAGATTTTTCTTTTCTTCTTAAAAAAAAAAATCATATACCTAAAGACCAAGATCTGAACACGTTCATCTTGCTAGTTTAGTCAAAACCTAGAAATGAAAGAATATAAAGTATTTTGAATCGCAAAGCAAAACTTTTAACCAATTTCAGTTGTTGAAATAAAATAACTAAATAAATAAATACAGAAACAGATTGATCTAGAAATCAATCAGTAAGCATACTTGGAAACTTCAAAGACTATAATTTATGGTTTACTTGGTTATTATTAAACAATAAAGGAACATAAAGTTCAATTGTCTTAAGATCCAAAGAAAAGTAGTGAGAACACTGGTAATTTAACATCATATTCATCATTTTAATAGCAAATACTTAACAAACCAACAAGGCGTTCATCCAAATCCCTTGAATTTCGCAACAAGAATACTTATAAATGTTAACATCGTATCCTTACGTATAGAGGAACATCCAATTGAACGAAAGTTAGTCAAGTACTTGGCACAAAACTCCATTGCTTCTTTAGAAATATAATGTTCAACTATACATCCTTCATACCGATTGTGATTACACAAATAATCTTTGAGTACTTCCATAAATCTCTTAAATGGATACACCCACTTAAGATAAACAGGACTGCATAGCCTTATTTTATGCATAAGATGGACTGTTAAATGGACCATAATGTCAAAGAAGAATGGTATGAATATCTCCTCAAGTAAGGACAATGTTTCAATGATACCATGTTCCATTTCATCCAATTTCATTGGATCAATCATTATACTACATAAAGCATTAAAGAAGATGCATAAATGAGTAATTACATATCTGACATGTTTGGGCAAAATAGACCGAATTGCTAGTAGTAGTAGCTGTTGCATCAAAACATAACAATCATGGTACTTAAGACCCTGAAGCTTGATCTTAGTAATAGAAACAAGGTTCTTAAAGGCTAAATAATAATTATTGAAAGCCTTGATATCCATTAGTGCTTGGAAAAACTGTTTCTTTTCTTCTATAGTTAGTGTATAGCATGCGAGAGGCAAAAATTACACTTATTATCATTGGCATCAAGGCCAAGTCAGTCCTCATGCCTATGTGAACTAGACTAAGCCTTGGATTTATCCTATCTTTAGTTTTGCCTGAGATGTCAAATAATGTGTCGTATATGTTCTCATATATATTTTTCTCTACGCGCATAACATTCAATTGATTATGCACACAAAGGTGCTTCTAGTTTTCTAACTCAAAGAATATGGACTTCTTCTTCTAGAGTTTACAGTTATCACCATCATTCTTCTTCCACTTCTTCACTCTCATTTTACCTTATCTAGTACAAAGCTGATCAACCTTTTCTAAGATTTTCTCCTAATTCAATGGTGGAACAGGGGATCCGAATTCCTGCTTACCACTGAAAGTTTTCTTTTGTCTTCAAAAGGGATGATTAGATGGTGAAAAATGTCAATGCCCTAAATATGCATTTTTCGGATAGAATAAGTGTCTTGCCTACAATATAGAAAAGCACAATACCTTTTAATTGTGCAACCAAACAAATTACAATAGGCGGGGAAGTCATTAATGGTCCATATAATATTGGCCAGCAAATTAAAGAACTCTTGTTTATGGGCATGATATGCCTCAACACCAACATCCCATAATATCTTCAAATCATCAATTAACGATCCCAAGTACACATCAATGTCATTTTCTAGCTATCGTAGACCAAAAATCAATAGGGACAATATCATGAATTTGCTCTTCATACACAACCATGGTGGAAAGTTGTATACTACAAGTATAACCTGCCAACAACTATATGTAGTACTAAGGAAACTAAGTAGGTTGATTCCATCAGTGATTAGGACAAGACGAAGGTTCTTAGGATTAAACCTAACAGTTAGCCATTTTTCATCAACTAACTTCCATGAAGGTGAATTGGCAGAATATCGAAGCTTCTCATTATTTAACTTCTCATATAAATGCCAAGTTAAGTCTTTGGCAATTTGTAGGGATTGAAACATTGGCTTAAATCTAGGGATTGGAGGGAAATACGATAACACCTTCACAAAAACCCCTTTTCTAACATTATCAGAACCCCTTTGTGTTTTCCACTCAATATACCACATATAGGGCACTTAAAAAGGCTTTCATACTGCTTCTGATATAGTATGCAATCATTTAAGTAAGCATATATTTTCTTATACTCTAAGCCTAAGGATGATGAAGTTTTCATTGCTTCATACATGGATGTAGGTAATATGTTGTCATCGAGTAACATATCCACTAAAAATGCCAACAAATCTCTAAAGCTAGTATCAGACCACCATACTTCCCTTTCAAGTTATATAACTTAACCAATGCAGAAATCTTCGTATATTTTGTTCAACTTGGGTACAAAAGTTTTTCAAAATCTTCAAGTGATTTCCTAAAACCCTTAGGATTTGCATCATAATGCTTGTAAGCATCATGGATCATTTCTACAACATCACCAAAAATCAGGGCCTATAGATTTAGTATCTAAATGATCTTTAACAAATCTAAATATTGTAGCAGGTTTTTCCTCTCAATGCCAAGTCCATGTCTTGTAAGTTATATCAAAACCATTCACAAAAAAAAAAAATGATTTATTTAATAATAGTTAGCTAAAAAAAAATATTAAATGTATGATTTATTTTATTTATTTTCTAATACCTATTAATATTAAATTGTTAAATATTGTAAAATTTTATAATTAGACTATAATATATATAGTAATTGAAAATAAATTGTTAATATATATAGTAATTTTCAACTCCTAATTGAAAATAAATATTAAAATAATAATATTTATTATTTTATAACACATTGAATATAAATATTTATTACTATATTATAATTAAAAATATAAATTCATTTATCAACAATTGAATATTAATTAGGTATTAAAAAAAAAAATAAATAAAATAAATCATAAATAAATATTAATCCATAAATCAAATATATTATAATACAGTACTTTCGTTAATTACTATATATAAAGGTATATTCGTTATTTTTTAAGAAATTGAAATTTTTATAGGTATTTTTGAAATTATTAGAACTATTTAAGCTAATAAGCTAAATTTTAGGGACTTACATATTCATAGAAGGGGGATTTGGGATATTATGAAAATAATAAGGGGGTATCAGAATATTAGGTTAAACAATAGAGGGGAATAGGGCATTCTCTCTATAATATAATACATGTATTTTAATGAGATGAGGATGAAATTAGAGAGAAAGAGTTAGAGTAAGATTTAAATTTGTAATATTATAATAATAATAATTTAAGCATATGTATAATAAGGAAGAGGTGAGAGATTTAGAGTAATATTTAATTAATTTGGTGTTGGTAATTTTGCTTAGGCCGAGGCAGATCATCGACAAGGAGATGGAGTTGAAGTCAAAACTTGAAGAGAAGTTGAAAATTAAAAAGATGGAGAAGAAGTCAAAAATTCAAGAGATGAAGATGCAGTACTCGAAGTTGAAACCTCAAGAAGAAGATGGACTACTCGAAGTTGAAAATTTGACGTCTCCTTCTTTCCTTGAAGAAGAATATCAATAAACAAAATAAGCTGTTGATGCGGGAAAATTCAAGCTATTGATGCAAGAGAATTTACTCTTCCTGGTGAGGGAGAATACTAGGTGATCCAGTAGCGAGGTGGATTGTCATTCTCAAAAACCTGAATTTGGTCACAAGGAAACCTCCAAAAACTACTATGCGTCCTTACAAGTTCCCAAACAAACTACAACACAATATTTCTCCTTGAATCGCAGCTAATCTCAAATCTCAGTTGAGCAGGTCTATTTGACTCGAGAAAGTCATCCTACGTGAAACAACATAGACTACAAAGTCAGAAGGAAAGCACTGAACTATTTTAAGCAAGTCCACTCTGACGCTCAAGTCAATACTTTGAGGGGGTTATTTTGGCTTGAATGACCTTCTCTCTTATATAATAAGAGGAAGGGCATGAAAAAGGTAATAACCATAGAAATCACTCAAAAAATACAAAAAGAGAGTTAATGTGGTGAGAAAAGTATTAGTAATGTAGAAAATAGTAGAATAATGTAGTAAAATGCCATAAACCCATGGAAAAGACAAAGATTCTTTAGTTTTAGAGAGAGGATTGAGAAAATAGAGAGATAAAAATCTTTTTCAACATGAAGAAAAGCATGAATTTATATAAGGGGTTTCCTTGATTGTGATTGGCCAAGGAATGTTACCTAATTCCCTCTTTCCTCTATTTGAATAAATTTGATATTAAAATATTTATTACCACAATAAAGATTTCCCTTTCCTTTCTTCTAAAGTTATTCCATTAACAGAGGCTTGTACATTATTGCATGGATAACGTTAGTGATAGAAACGCGTGCCATATATAAATTTCTCTTGGATCAATTTGTAAAATCTGCTATTAATATTTTGGCAGCAAAGCAAAAGAAGTGCAGAATAAGCTGCCTGCAAGCCAGAATAATGTAATAACCCAGTATCTAATTAAATGTCCCGTATTGATTATAAGGCCCTGATACCTACACAGAACATGCGTGTTCTTGTTTTCACTTGACCTTTGCCTCATGCCCACCTCTATGTTCACCTATGCAATAATAGTATATTCGTACAAAGCAACAAATATGAAAGATAAACAAATTAATAATAATAATACTGGCCATTGTAGCCAGAGCATTCAACCAAGGATGGATTCTTGATAAGCTAAGATAAATCATGATATTCTTTTCGTTGCTTTAAAATCTTTAGTATAAAATTTTCATTTTCTTTGTAACAAAACAAAATTCATTGTTTTTTTTTTAAAGCTTGGTGATGATCATGATCAGTTTCTAGAACTTCCTGTTGCTACAATTTTTTTCTTCTTCTTTCATCAATCTCTCTTTGTCTTCGTCCAATTCTTTGGCAAAAAACTCTTTAAATTCTTTGGCTATTCTGCCACTGAACATTTGAGTTCATCTATTTTCTTTTTCGTCACTTTGTCGATCACTATTGTAACTTGACTCCCTTTATATAGCCTTTCTAATTTATGTCTCAAGTCTGTTTCACTCTCTTTTTGCTTGCCTAAAGTAGAGCCTAAGACTCAGTCTTCGTAGATAGTCCAAGAAACTCCACAAGCAGTAGCCAGTGGTAGAAAAGCCAGAATACTTGAAGAGGTTTTCAAGAATCCAGAGTAAGAGTGAAAGAAATTGAGGAATGAAGAAGAAAAAAAGCTGCTTCAGCTGGCTGATGATGCTTTGTGTAAGGTTTAATGTCATCTTAACAGTGGAACAAAATCAGAGAGGCCAAGGAGTTTTAGTTAGTGGACGTGTCTTTGTTTAGGTTTGAAGTGTTCACATTCACAAAGATTAGATGAGATTAGATGTTAGAATCTTGATTACCATATCAATGATTTGCGCTTTTTTTTTTTTCTAAAGTAATTCCATTGACAAATGTATTCACATTGCTGCGTGGATAACGAGAGTGATAGAAACGTGTGGCCATATAAGTTTTTCTCTTTGATTAATTCGTAAAACCTTCTATTATTATTTTGGAAGTAAAGCAAACGAAATTGAAAAAATGGTGTGCGAAAGCCACAATTATGTGAGTAACCCAAAATCTAATCAAACACCTCGAAGTGATTAGAAGACCTTTATACCCACAAAGAAAATGCCTATTCTTGTTTTCACTTTGACCACTACCTCCACCTTTACATACAGCTCTACATTCATCAAAAAACCTCTACAAGGCAACAAATAAAAGTCAAGCAAATTAAAAGTAATAATACTGGCCATTTTAGTCAAAGCATGTCATGAGTGGCGGATTCTTGATAACCTAAAAGAAGTCATGACCCTCTCACCTATATCTTTGAATTCTTAGTATAAATTTTTCATTTACTTGTTAAACATGAAGGAATTCCTTTTTCTTTTTTTTTTTTTTTTTGTTTGTAGAAAAAGCTTGATGACAATGATTATGGTTAGTACTTAGACATTAGATATTTATACTAGGTAATTATTGTAGTAGATAACAAATAAAACCAAATTATTGAAAAAAAAAAAAGCGCTAGTGTTGTTTACATATTGTTGGAAGAAATAACGATCCCTCCGCTAAACTACATATGTCATCTTTGGTTGCCTTATAACTTGTCTACTTTTAATTTGAGAAAATTAAGCAAAATGCCCAATAGTTAGACTGAATTTTTAGTAATATCTATTGTTCAAAATTTGTTAAAAAAATGATTCACTTGAATTTTTTTGGACGAAAATACCCCTATTCAAAGTAAATGTTAGTTATTTTTAAAAATTTTTTATGAGGGTATTTTATTGCAATGGATTATTTTTTATACATATTTTGAATAGTGATCATTTTAAAAAATTAAATTCCTAATTTGGTTACTATTAAAAATCTTCCTTTTAATTTCAACAACAAATCGTACATAAACAATGTCGTTTAAGCAGCCTCTCCACTCTACTTATACTAAACATTTGTTGCACATTTAGTACTTTTTAAATAAGAAAATAACTAAAACTACTTCACTCCAAATCACACTATAATCTCATTAATTCATAAATAGGGATATTTTCACATTCCTTATCTGAGTTTTAAGATTATATTACTTAGATAATAAGAATTGATAATGTATCACTTACCTTTCCTTAACTGTTAGTCGAGCTAAATCAAATGATAATTTATTATAACACCCTCAATTTATTTTAAAATTTAGAAAGAATTTAAAAAACCAAAATCTCCACTGAGCAAAAAACTAAAAAATAATCACCACATATTACTTAGAAAATAAAAATTTCTTTTGATGTTCTCGATTTAAATAAAACACGTACAATTCAAGTTTTTCCTTGGCTTCTTTTGAAACAAGGTTTTCCTTGGATGGGTCTTGATTTAGATAGTAATTTTTTCTCTTATGAATACACGCTCTTGTAAAAAATCTTGAAAAATCTTTTCATATTTATTTCCTATGTTAATTCTTATTTTTTTATAAATCTTATGACATTTACCTTTTTGTCCTTGAAGTTAACAATCAAATATAATGGCATGGGAGGTAATTGATACATTCTCAATTCTTTCTAAATAATAGATGCTAAACCTCATGGGAGAATGTGATAACATCCATTTATACATATAAAATTCAAATCAAATGTCGGAGTCAAGATATCAATTTTTAAGCATGATTGATGTACCAACTTTCTAATCCTTTTTCTTTTTATATATAATAATAGTAATATGAATTTAGGATAACCGTAACTTATATTTGTAAAATATAAAGGTATATTATATATATATATATAAATAAAAAATTTTTATCGTGGCACAACTAGAAGCATGAATGATTCATTGTCTTTAGCTAATATTAGTGTGAGGAAGGTATATTATACGCTATAATACACACACACACACACATCCACCTTTTGAAGCTAGTTACAGAGAATAACATTTGTCATGCTTTATGAAGTAATTCCAGTCAGAGATAAGGCAATTACCAGAACTTAAGTTTGAGGCCTTCAATTATCCAAAAAGAAGAGAGAATTTGTAGACCAAGATAGAGTTTTCATGCGGGTGCATGAAAAGCAACGTCAACATTTGGGTGGTGGATCAATTTGCAAAGGTGCTTTTTAGATTTGACCATGCCTTGGTAGATATTTTGCAAGTGTAGATAAGGGAAGCAATATTACCACCCAGAGAGCCTTGGATGGCTTCTGGTATAAATCGGCCTTGATGTAGCCAAAGCTTGTGATATAGATTGGTTTTAACTACTGCTTCTCATGGTTTTGTGATAGTTTCTGGAGGACAAGGCTATGATCCATTAACCATCCTAATAAATCATGTCCAAACAGCAAGTTAGTGAATTAAGACCTCCATGAGGCATCGTTCCCTCTTCTAGAAAGTTCGAAAGGGATTTAGTGTGTTAGGGATTTTTAATGGTTTTGATGATGCAAAAAGTAACACAAGAGACTCGTAGCCAATCCAAGCATAAATGCATTGTCCTTAAGAAAATTTCTACCCCTCTGAGACAATGTCTTAATACAAATAAGTTTTATATAGCAATATTCCATCCAAAATACAATAGGTATTAGTTTTATAAGGTTGCATTCCCAAATATAGAACCCTTGAACAAATACAAATATAATTCTCTAATAAGTTTGGGGAATGACGGGAAATTAAAGACTGGAAGGACATTTTCTAATATTTGTTTATATCTATATGGCCAAAATATGGCATATATTGATAGGAATTTATATACTCTTTCATTTAGAATATGTCTTCCTATAACAACATTTTATTTATTATTTAACTCCATAACTTCACCATATTAAGATATGTTAATATGGTTATAATAATAAATATATTTTGAAATATTATATATATTTATAATATATACAACAATCCCCCTTCATTTCAAAATATATATTAGAAAAATATTTATAATTCAATTCATATGTACTAGTGCTCTAAGAACCAGTTATTAGACAACTAATCGTGTTTTATAGGAATTTAGTAAAACATAATTAGATATCTTGCCATATGGAGTGACTTAACATAATTAGGTATAAGGTCAATAGTATAACAAGTGACTTGTTATTACCCTTCTAAACCTATTTCATGAGATCTCCAATCACATAAATGGTTACCATCACTTTTGTTTTTGTTCTAGGTATCCTCTCCTCCACAGCTTTTGAAACCACAAATCTCTTTAATGGTTTTGTCAAAAAATTGGCCAAAATTAATTGTCACATCGTCATTTAAGTGATCTTGTCATGTCTTTTTTATGACTTTTCATTTGATCTAAATGATTTAAAGATTGAGGTACGCATTTTATTTTTTAAGTTGAAAGCTTTTCAGCATACTTCATCTCCATTAAAGGCATTTCAATATTAATATATCACTTTTCACTATTCTATTTTAATAATAGAAGATTATCACATTTCATACTAGTGGTGTCTTTTTTAAATATTCATTTAATTACCTTTATAACAATCAAATAGTCTAATTGAAGACTAAAATTATTCATTATTCGTCAAAAACAAAAAATATATACCAATAATGCCTAAAATACATGAAATCATATTTCATATATTTGTTTGTTAAATATAAAAGGCTTCTATAACATATATTTCCTCTAATAAAATGAGACTAATCTTCAATTAAGTATACATATTGTTTTTAATAATAATTCCTCCTCATAATTTAACTAGTCATGATAAACCATGCACAATCTCTTTTATCTCATTCATGCTAGTAACCAATACAATATTTTTAACTAATTTACACCATTCGAAACTAGCAAGCAAAATAGGTGTACACTTGTAAATTAAGGTCAAATTAATAAATATGTTAATAAAATTCAAAATCATAACAATATTATTGTCAATTATATATCTTAAGACCATCATATCAATGCACAAATATTATGTCGAATATGTTCAAAAGTATAAATTATTTAGTAAAGACTTTGCTTGATTATATTGAAAATAATCCAATACTATTAAGGTCACTAGAAGAAATACCAAGGAAAGAGGAGCTCAAAAGGAGAACCTTAGCTCTAATGCCATGTGAAAGAAAAATGTATATTTTATATTTCTTAAATAAATTAATATAAATAGAAAGGGTACCTTTGTATAGGCTCTGCAATGTTGATGAAAAAGGAAAGAAAATATGCAAAAAATAAGAAAAAGAAAAATGTAGTAAGAATCGTGCAAGTATTTGGATGATAATGATAATAAATATTCTAACAATATTATTATTGTTGTTATTATAAAAAATGATTAATAAATAATAACTTGAAAACCCAAATTTTTTTAATTTCAAAAACTAACAAAAATTAATAAGAATAACAAAAAATTATACTTATGAGAATAAAGAGAAAAAAGATAAATAAACTTCCATGAAGCTTTAATAAGAGTTAATTCTTTCGAACAAATTATTTATAACGGCTAATAGAAATAAGAACTCTTTGAATCGATACTCATACTATACTACAATTGCAGACCTGCTATCAGACTTATATTATCATAGTGTCTGAGCTGCAAACAACAACACACAAAAGGACTTGCCAAAATAATTACAAATATATATTTAAATAATAATACCCATATAAATATTAATTTTAACTTTGCAAATTAATCACCCCAAACTCATTCTTTTTCTTGCATATGATTAGCTTTCATACCATCGTATTTATTTGTTTATTTTTATAAAAATTTTGGATAAGTGGAAAAATCTCACGTCACAAAGCATCAAACCCTTTCTACCTACTATTATTTAAACTTAAAATGGTAGAGCATCAAGTGCTTCCTGGACAACTCGAGCCACATCTAAAAGCATACTATCAAATTAAGTTGTTGACTTATGTCAATATATTAACAATATAATTGTAGTGGAACTAATATTCTAAATCAAGTTAAATTGTGGACTGTTAAAAAATTTGCTATCGTAGTTATTGTTCCCTTTGGTCATTATGCCAAGTGAATGGGAACAGAAGATTATTTAATATTACGAAGTGGGATATTATAATAACAATAATTAATATTTATTAAAAAATAAATAATATAATAAGAATAATATTTATAGTTTAACTAATATTAAATATAATAAATTGAAAAGGAGCAATTTTTTCATAATTTATTTATGAAAAAAAAATAAAATAATAGACAGCAGCAACGATTTCGCGCCAAGACTTTTTATTTTGAAGTTTAAATCTTTGTTTAGAACTGACCGTTGTAAGAAGATTGATAAGAGTAACGTATGGGCGCCAAAATCTTGAGTTCAAGGGCTACTGTATATATCTACAAATCCGCATATTTAGTTTGAAGTAGGAAACTTGTAACTGATATGCTAACTGCCAGATAACAAGAGTTTAATTCACTCTCAACTAGGTTAGAATTGTATTCATTAACACATATAGCTTGCAAATACCTGTGTTTTATTCTATCTGTCACTCTGTTTACTACAAAACCTTCCGTAAATCGCTGAGGGAAAAAGCTTTCTTCTGTTTACCTTTATAATTTAGAACTGAGTTTCTTCTTCCTCTACCTCTATATTCGTTCAGTGAAACAAATTCAGAGACAACCAGAAGAGAAATAGAGAAATCGAGTACCCACAAATGGAGCAAGGTTTGCTGCGTCTTGCTGAGGATGCCTTGAAAGCTGCAGAGAGTGCTGCCAATGTCGACGACGGATTCTCTGTCAACAAACACCCTGAAGTTTGCCGGTGCGTTGCATTGTTGAAGAAGCTCAAAGAGTTTCCGGTGAGCTATGATGTTCTGGTTTCAACTCAAGTCGATAAAAGGCTTCGACATCTGAAGAATCATAACAAGGAGAAGGTCCGATTGATGGCTAAATGGCTGCTTGAGATTTGGAGCACAACAATCAAAGACAGTTTATCAAGAAACCGAAAGAGAGGTGTAAATGTAATCTCAGTTACATCAACGAAGTCCAGAAACGATGAGGCCTCCAGAAATAAGAGAAAACGTGACGGGGAAGAAGATGGAGTTGAGAAAGAGGAACGGGCTTTTAGCTGTTTCAAGAAACCATCAACAGAACCTAACGTTTTTAACCAAACGGTTACTGTATCGATCAAGTCTTTGGATGCTTGCCGTAACAAGGTTCGAGAAATTCTCGTGGAAGCATTAAGGAAAGTTAGAGGCGAGGTTGCTGGTGAAGATAATGAAGAGACGGAGAAGAAAGTAAGAGCTTGTGACCCAGTTGCAGTTGCCGCGTCAGTTGAGTCTGTGATGTTCAAGAAGTTGGGGCCATTTAATGGCGCAAAGAAATTCAAGTACAGATCGATCATGTTCAATATCAAGGACGCAAAGAATCAAGATTTCAGAAGGAAAATTCTTCTTGGAGAAGTGAAGCCAGAGATAATTGTTGGTTTGACCACAGAAGAGATGGCAAGCAATGAAAGGCAGTGTGAGATTAAGCAAATTAAAGAGAAAACTTTTTCTAGGATTCAGGAACCAGTAAAGGAGGAATCAGTAAGAAAATCAGACAACGAATTAGTGTGGGTGGAATCGATGTGGTGATGAAAGCAGAGCAGAGCAAGCAGGCAGGCAAGAATAAGTTTGTCCCTCGTTATTTTTCCACGTTTATTTTAGCTATTAGAAGAATGTTTCATTCTTTGTTTGTAGTGATTTTTAATGCTGTTTCCACGTAAAATTTACTTCACATTTGTAATAAAGTTCTTTGAGAATGGAATATGATACAAGATGATTAAGGGTTTTCCAGCTGTCATCTATCTTTGATTGAATTGATCTTCATTTGGTGGACCTGAAGAAGTGGTGGATGATATAACAGGTGGACTGAAGCTTTTATATTTTGTGTTTCTGGGAAAGTTATATCAGTCCAATCTCTGTTCCCTTGGGAATTGGTTTACATTCATCAATTTTCAACTATTATGCTTTTGTGCTGATGGTGAAAATATTTTGCAATAAATTAACCAACCCACTTCATGATAAAATCGAGATTTCAGTGTTTAGATCCGAAATGACAATGTTAGATATTATTAACACACAAATCTTTCTGATCCCGTTGGATAATCTGTTAAAGTTGGTTATAATTTAACTCTCTAGAGAGCAAAATCAGGGATTCTAAGGTCGACATTATTTCTAATTTAAAGGCATAGTGTAATGTAGTTTAGAGTCAGAATTTTCAATTACAACAAAATTAGATTGAAGGCACAGCATGTACCCTACCTCTGAAACAAGCCCACTTTGAATCCATCTAAGCATTAAAATCAGTACCAACTGCAATAAATTTTTGCCTGAAATCTAAACTTTGTGTCCACAAGATCAAGGAATTTGCAAGAATATTTGGTGTCTAACTCCGGTTTCATTTACTAGTTTCTTTTCAAGCACCATGAAAAGGTAGAATTTGCATATTTCCACATGAGCGAAGTCTTCATGTCTCTCCTGTAACTTGCAAAACAAAAAGACGAAATGAAATATAAAGAGACAATGATAATCTTCAACACGCGTCTAATTCTTAGACTTAATTCACTTTATTGTATTTCTAGTGCCTCTCCGAGCACAAAATAACATTTATCAATTTCAACAACTATGAAAACGAACAGGTACTCTTTAATACGAACAAAGAAATATGAAGTATTTAAACAATTCAGTCTCATTATCTTAATAACTCAGGAGAAGGATGCTTCCTCACCATCAAATTTCAATATCTACACATGAGCTCTGATGGGTTTTTAGCTCGACCTTCGACTTTCAAGAGAGATATGGTGCTCCGAAAGACTAGAGATTTAGTGGCTGGTGGGGTTCAGGCCATTACTTGATCGTCAAGAAGCAACAAGTTGTATATGCAGTCAAATCACGTAAGAAATAATTCATCTGTAACAAAAGCAAAATTAACAGTGTAAAAAAAATTCAACCTTCACAAGAACACACAGGTTTTGCCTGTTGCGGTACTCGAATATACTCCGAGTTGGGCTGCAATTAATGGACAAGTCTGACCCTAAAAATGTAATTGAATGTTGTGCATTGAAGTTCCTGAATCCTTCAAAACAAGGTTATCCCTCCTGATATACTCCTGATATAAGATCATAATCATCCTAAGGCCGCATTGTTGCGAAATAAATTTTTTTTTTTTATCCACTTTAATAAATTCCCGCACGACGAACTGTAGGAAAGGCTGAAACGCAGATCCAACTCACTCGCCAATAGGCGAGATCATATCCCCTTGCCTATTATGTAATTATGTTCCACTTTTTAAGCAAATTTTTGTTCCACTTTTGAAGAGTACTAGAAGAAACTTGAGGTAGCTGACGCAATATGTTGAACAACATGTATATTATTTTGAAAATATACGGACCACATGCCCAAAATCAAGGTGATTTGTAGTAACTTAATTACCATAGTATACCTGGAAAATTCATTTCTTTAAGCACTTCAAAAATTGAAAATCATATGTGTGGGTGTCAATTTCCCACACAAGTGCTCGAATTTTCTGGGCTACAAGCAACCAAACACAAAGGAAACTGCCCAAATGAACTACAAATAATATAAATGCAGAAAAGACCAGCATCAATTCAAAATTGAAAATACACGAATTTATTATCTTAGTTAATAACCTAAAATTCATTCTCATTCCCATCCTCACACACGTATAATCAAATTCTCAATTAATACAATAACAAACAATTATATTTAGAGTTTTGATTCCTTTGCTTCTGTACTGACAACCATTGTTTGCTACAGAGCTTTCAATCATTTAAGAATTAGCCTTCCCTCAATCAATCATTCATCTAACCCCTTGACCACCAAAAGTTATCATTTTCCCTAATCTCTCATCAATCAACAAAATGCAACAAACCAGACCTTATATACTAGTTGGTTTTAAGTTCAGTCCTTTAGATAAAAAACTAGTTGAGTATTATCTTTACAGGAAGATTTCAGGACAACCCATCTCCTTTGTTGATTATATTGTTAAGAATGCGATATTTACAATAGGCATGAACTTGGGGAGATTTGAAACTTATATGGAGAACTTTTGTTGATCAATGAAGACGATGATCTCTATTTTTATACCAAAAGAAGAAAAGACTTCCAAGGGTCGTAGAATTGGTAAGTTTTGATAAATTTAAACAAAGAAAGTCTATACACCTATACAGAATATGTTGAATTCATAAGCTTCCCAAATGCTTCAGAACATACTTGCAATACATATATAGCAAATTTGTAGCATATATAACCAAAATACATATATAACCAAACAAGCATTATTGGCAGTTCATCTCATAGCTAATAGTACTATATATGTAGTACTTCACCTTTGTTCTCACATTAATTGCTGAAGTAATCTTTTGAACTAGCACGTTCTCATATTATATATGTGTTTCATATAATATATTATAATTAACGATGTAATAAAAATATGATTTTAAAAACATTTGAATTAATTATTTATCTGAATATTCATTTACTGTACCCGACACTTAGATTTTGAGATATGTATGTGTGTGTGTGTGTGTATAGTAATGGCTTCAGCAAAGAGCATAGCGAAAGAGAGAAGAGAACGACTTGTTAGAGATATTCACTAAAGGAGAGAATGTTTATGTAATATTATTAATTATTTTTTCAATTAATGTAACATATATAGAGTTGAGAATTTAAATTGATATAAAAAAAAAAAAATAGTAAAACGCAAACACCATTTAAGTAGCATTTATTTATTGATTGAAGTTTAAATAGATCTAAATATCTAAATCTAAATGATTTATTTGTTTTGCTTAACTAAAATATGAATATGAATAATTATGAAGAGATACATAATTAAAATTATTTTCATTTGTTAGATTCAACGAAAAAATACAAAAAAAAATGACATTTTACTTAAATAGAAAAATATTAAAAAAAAGTGACTTTTTGATTTAACATTAAGGATTTGGATCATCTACTTTTTTTTTTTTCTTGATTGTATATCCTTAATTTCAAAAGATCTACTAACATATATATAAGATTAATAAAATTATCTAGTTTAGATTTTAAAGAAAGTCATAGACGAGATGAACATACATCATCATTATATACCCATCTAATTAATAATTCACATGGATATTTATTTTTGATAAATTCCATGAGAAAAAACTAATTTCAAATTAGCGAGCCTAATGGTGGGTATTCCTTGGTTGCAAATGAAATGCAAGTTCAAACCTATCAAAGAAAAAATGCAATAGCTTAGTAATAAACATCAAAAGCATTCTAAACATAGAGTTTGTCAGTATATCTAACCAATAAAACACAACAAAATTAGTAAAATTTGATTATAGACAAATTATAGATGTCAATTTCAAGTACAGGAGGATCGTGTTCAATGTCAATTGCCAAGGATCCAAACAATCAACATCGATGAAATTAAATTTATTATTTATTTTTTTTTTTTAAACTAAAATATATGAGAAATTTATTATATTTTAAAGTATCTTATTGCCATCTTTAAAGCCCTTTTACTTATTTTGGTTCTAAAAATAAAGAAAAACATGCATGAACAATTATAATATTTGCCCATTAACACATACACTCTAGATATTTTAAAATTATTATCAGATATACTTTCTACTTTTAAAATATGCAACACTTTTAATAATATGATTTATTAAATTTTAATTATTTTTCTTTTTCAATAAACTATTTTATAAGTTCAAATAATATAAAATTGTGTTGAAATATGATTTAACTTTAGTCTTCCAAATATTTTTAATGCGTTTATTTTTCAAATTAAAACCAAAATAGGTCTCTAATTTTTCATTATTAGTCTAAGTAATTATTTGATTTACTTCAATTTTCATTTTACAAGTTCATTATAATTTTTATGTTCTATTGAGTTTAGAAATTAATTGAATCTCTAATTCTATTAAAAAAAACTAATTTATGCTTTTATATGATGAAACATGAAGTATTTATTTCATTTGTTTAGGTATATATTAATTCAGTTATTTAATTGCATGAGTTTGTAATGTTTGCAGCATAAATATATACTTTGTGGTTTTCTTGTCACAATCAATATATTCTCAAAGTCACACTTCATTTCATTTGCATTTTTTGTTTTGTGTGTTTATTTATGTAAAGCTATTACCTTAATAATAAAATAAATGTATGTATAAAATATTTTTTTGTGGGTGAACTGTTCAAATAAAATTTCTACTATTATTTTTTCTAAAAAAATTAGATGAGATTTTGAAGGAAAATAAAATAAGGTTGTGTTTTATTAATGGAGCTTACTTGAGTAGAAAGTTAAGTTATATAAGAAGACATTAAGAATTACATTTGAAAAAAAAAACTAATTGAAATGAATCATACTCTTAATATCAAAACACAAGATGGAAGATCAAGATGAGACAAAACTAAAGAAAATATGTAAACGTTTAAATTTAAAGAGTATTACAATATTATGAAAATTATCAAAAAATACTTAATAATTTTAAGGTTAAGAATTTTTTAATTTGTTTGAACCCCTTCCATCAGCAAAACAATGCATGTTGATACTTTCACCTCCTTTAGCTGTTTTGCTGTACATTCTCAATAAACCAAAAAAGAGTCATGAGATTTTCATCCAAATCTTTGAATTCGTTCAACAAAATTTTCAATTTTCTGGTAAATGTAAAGTAACTCTTGTATAAACTTTCTATCTTTTCATTTGAGATGTATAATAATATTAATAGACGTATCAATTTTTTGCCGGTATTCAATGTACCAAATTTTCTTTTTTTTTTTTTTTTATTTTGTATATATAATAATATTAATATGAATTTACCTATAAACATATTATCATGAGTTTCACAGTAATACCAACATTTCATCACACTTCATAGTATTATAATTTTTTTTTATTAAAAGTTTCGAATAATGAGAATAAGAAACATTATTCACAAAATGCCTAACCTTTGCACTTATTGTTATTTAAATTCAGAATAGTTTGAGAGCATTAAGCGTGTTCTAAACTAGTTAAATTGCGTCCAAGACGCATACTATAAGGTCAACTTTTCTTTTTTAAAGATGTTAGCATCGCAATAATCACAGGTAGAATTGTAGAGAAACTCATCTTGTACATTAAATTAAATTAAATTGTAGAATATTAAAAAATTTACTATTGTTGTTCTTAGGATTCCCTCTTGTCATTATTCCGAGTGAAAGGCAATTGACAGTTATTTTTTAATATTACGAAGTGAAATAATGTAATAACAATAATCAAGATTTAATAAAGATATTTACCAAAAGTCTATTTAAGCAAAAGCTTGACAAAAATTTGACCGCACGAGTCGAGCGTAATAGACAGCACAATAACAACTTCGCAGCAAGACTCCTAATGTTGAAATTTAAAAATTTGTTTCGAACTAACCATTATAAGAATATTGATAGAGTAACATTTTGGTGCTGAATTTTGGAGTTCAATGGCAACCCAACCTACAAACCCGTGTAATTTACATTGAAGTAGGATGCTTATTACAAATACCCAAATTGCCATATGATAGGAATTTAATTCACTCTGAACTAGGTTAGGATTGTTTCATTAACACACGTTGCTTATAAATACCTCTGCTTTGTTCTCTCTGCCTCTCAGTTTCGTGCAAAACCTTTCCTAAATCGCTCAGGTAATGAGCATTCTATATTGGCTTATGTTTCATCTATGTTACTTTACTGTTTACGTTTATAATTAATTTAGAGCTGCGATTCTTCTTCCTCTATTCATTTATGTAATCAATTAAAAAAAAATAGAAGACAAATAGAGTACTAAGATGGAGAAAGATTTCCTGCATCTTGTCGAGGATGCCTTGAAAGCTGTAGATAGTGCTGCTAATGTCGACGATGGATTCTCTATCAACAAATGACATAAAGTTTACCAATGCGTTGCATTGTTGAAGAAGCTTAAAGAGTTTTCGGTGACCTATGATGTTCTGGTGTTAACTCAAGTTGATGAACGGCTTCGACATCTCAGTGTTGGAAGGTGGAGAGCTTATATTACAAGAAAAAATAAATTTGTTAGGAATAATTATGGACAAGGAAGAAGGGAGAAGTTGCAATCTTACTGATTTCTAATTTTTTTGGCTTGACATATAATGGAAGAACTTACACCTATTTATAGTATGACACTCTTTAACCAACGATTAGAATTATGTTAACACACATTTAATCCAATGGTTATAAATTTCTAAAAGTATACATAATAATATCTAAATATTAAATACAAATATCTAGATATTTACTATATTTATCTAGATTTTATTACTAAATATATAAATATTTATTCCATAAATATCTAAAAATTTTCTTACAAATTCTTAGAAATTGGGTTACACTATTCCTAAGCACAAATCTTACAAGCCAAATTTATTTTAGGCCAAATCAAGTTTAATTTTCAAGACCCCCTTAAACTTGATTAGGTTACTTCTAATAGTCTTCGCAACACACAAAATGTCTCATTCTTCAATGGTTTAGTGAAGATATCAACAATTTAGTCTTGTGTCTTCACGTACTCTATTTGTACATCCTTTCTAACAATGCACTCCCTTATATAGTGGCAGCGAGTGTCAATGTGTTTACTTTGATCATAGAACACTGGATTCTTTGTCAATATCATTGTTAATTTGTTATCAACATAAATCTGAGTTGGCATTTCTTGTGACCATCCTAGCTTTTTAAAGATATTTTTTAGCCAAACTGCATGGCAAACACATGATGTTGCACCCATGTACTTAGTTTCATAAGTTGATAGAGTGACTATTGGTTGCTTATTTGACATCCAAGTGAAAGCAGTGTCACCTATAAAAGACACAAATCCAGTAGTACTTTTTCAATCATCGATATCTCTACCCAGTCGCTATCTCTAAATCCAATATGCTTGTACTCATTAGAAAATTAATAGAATAGACAAAATCCATTGTAACTTTGAGATAGTGAAGGATTCTCTTTATAACTTTGAAATTGGTAGTTGTGAGCATTGCATGTAACAACTAACTATCCTAACAACGTAGAGAATATCAGGCCTTGTGTAAGTTAGGTAATGTAGACTTCCAATCGAGCTTTTAAGAAGGGTTGAATCTATTCTTTCTCCTTCATCATGCTTTGACAACTTCACTCCATATTCAACAAGTGTGCTTATTGGCTTACAGTCATCTATTTTGAATCTCTTAAGGATCTCCTTTGTATAGCATTCTTGTAAGATGAAAATTCCATCTTCCTTTTGCTTGACTTCAATGCCAAGGTAGTAAGCCATTAATCCAATCGAACTCTTTGGTCATTGCTTTCTTAAACTATTCAAACAGTCTTGAATTACTTATAGTAAAGATCAAATCATCCGCGTACAGGAACATGATTAAAACATCTTCATTTTTTATCTTGATATAGAGTACATGTTATAGGGTCATTTGATGAAACCATTATTTTAGAGGTACTTGTCTATTCGGCTATTCCATGCTCTTGGTGCCTACTTTAACCCATAGAGAGCTTTCTTCAATTCCAAGACTTTGTTTCATGTCCTTTTACTTCATAGCCTAAAGGTTGCTTGTTGTAGACTTCTTCTTTGAGTACTCCATTAAGAAAAGTAGACTTTATGTCCATTTGATGAATCTTCCATTTATTTTAAGCCATCAAGGAATGATTAGTCTAATAGGTTATAATCAAGCAATAGGAGCAAATACCTCATCATAGTCAATTATAGCTCGTTGACTGTAGCCTTTCCAACAAGTCTTGCCTTGTATTGTTCAATTTCTCCATTTACATTCTTCTTTACCTTGTACACCTATTTGACATTGATAGCTTTATATCCTTTAGGAATAGCTTTATGTCCTTTAGGAAGAGTAGCGAGTTCCCATGTGTCATTCTTCTTAATGTCCTTGATTTCTTCATCCATCGCAGCTCTTCATTTTTCTTGTTGCATAGCTTCTTACAAGTTCACAAGTTCGCAGTCAACAAAAAGGCAGAAAACAGTGAGATTTTTCATCCTCTCAACCACCTTGTAGAGATCTTAAGGACTCCTTGTGCATTCTTTATTTCCTTCGTTTAAAAAAGATGGTGATGAATTGTTATCATCGACTCTTGTTGGTAAACCAGGTAGTGTTATAGGTTCTTGTTGACATCTTCTTATCATCTTGCCAGTGTCTCCTTATTTTCTTTGAATTGGGGAAGGAAATTGAAATCATCTATGTCAGGACCAAAATCCCATTCTCCTTCTTCATCAAATATCACATCTCGACTAACCACGACCTTTTTGTTGTTCAAGTTGTACAACTTGTAGCCTTTTGAATTTAAGTCCTAGCCAATGAACATAAAATTCTCACTTTTATCATCTAGCTTCGTTCTTCTTTCGTTCGGTACATGCACATAAGCTATACTTCTAAAAACTTTAGATGAGAGATGTCGGGCTTTCTTCTACTCCAAGCTTCTTATGGTGTCTTTTCCCACACACTTTGAATAGAAGATTGACTGGATAAATACACCGCACATGCCACAGCTTCAACCAAAAATCCTTTTGGTAACTTTTTGCTTTGGAGCATGCTTAGTGCCATGTTAAGAATGGTTCTATTTTTCCTTTTAACAATACTATTTTGCTAGGGGGGGGATCTCGGAATAGTTAAAAGATGGCAGATTCTATTTGCTTTACAAAACTCTTTCAGAGTAAATTCTCCTCCACGATTGAATCTCTATGGCCTTGATTGTGCATCTACTTTCATTCTTTATGAGTGCTTTAAACTTTTTGAACACTACAAAAACTTAAAATTTTTCTTTCAAAAAATACACCCATATTTTTCTTGAATAATCATCAATGAAGAGAAAAAGTTAATTACTCTTATCTACGGAGCTTGGCTTGATAGGACCACATACATCAGTCTGCATGAGTTCAAGTGGCTTCTTAGCTCCAAAAGTAGACTCCTTTCAGAAGCTCATTCCAAATTGCTTTCCAAGTAGATATCCTTCACACAGCTGGTCAGGATGATTGATGCAAGGCAATCCTCTCACCATTTTGTTCTTGGATAACAGTTCCAAACCTCCAAAATTAAGATGCCTAAGTCAAATGCTTTAACCATAATGCATCTCTATAGCAAGCCTTGAAATATTTTGCTATATCATTTTGAATATTTAACAAGAACATTCTATTCTTGGATATTGCCACCTTTGCAATTAAATTACTTTTGCTATCTCTTATAGAAAGGTTATAATTTTTCATACGAATATCATAGCCATTTTCTAAGAGTTGTCCCAAGCTTAAAATATTATTTTTCATATTGGATACATAATAAACATTTGAAATAAATTGATATCTTCCATCTTTTAAGTGAATCAGGATGTTATCTCTTCCTTTTACGGGTATTTTGGACTCATCCTTAAAAGAGACATTGCCACTCATCGATTCATCAAGCTCCGCGAACACATCCTTACTTCCATACATATGATTGCTTTCGCTGGTATCAATGTACTATGTATTAGCGCTACCACTGTTATTATCCTTAAATGCTAGCAATAATGTTTTTTCTTCTTGACTTTTGTTTTCCACATAATTGGTCCTCTCGTCAACTTTATTATTATTTGAAAGCATAATGGCCAAATTTTTGACAATTATAACATTTAACTTGAGACTTATTGGCCTCTTCCATGACCTTTTGTTGAGCCTTCTCCTCTTTCTTTGTTGTTATTGTTATAATTTCATGGTCCTCTCTATCCACATCCATGTCCATGTCCACGGCCTCGTCTTCGATCAATTCTTTTTCCAAGTTGGCCTTTCTCATTGTTGAAACTTTCTTCTTTTTCTTTGAAGATAAGCTTTGTTTGGAGAACTTGTTCCAAGCCTTTTTGCTTTCTCTTTTGTCTTTTTTTATATGCTTGTAATGAGCTCATGAAATCTTCAATAGTCATAAACTCTAAATCTTTTGTTTTTTCAATTGCTACAACAATATGCTCAAATTTTGAATTTATGGATCGGAGAATTTTCTCCATAATTCGAACATTACTTAAGCTTTCTCCGTTTCTTTTAAATTGATTAGCCATCACCAAAACTCTTGAAAAGTACTTAGAAATTGATTCGCATTCTTTCATATATAAAGATTCAAACTCACCTCGTAGAGTTTGAAGATGTATCTTCTTTATTCCTATGCTTTTTTGGCGGTGGTTGCATTTGAAACCTTTTCAAAGCCATCTTCATCCAATGCTTGATAAATGAGGTTGAGAGCTTTCTTATCTCCATTTCTCAAATCTTTCAAGAGATCTTTTTGAGCTTGAGTAAGGGTAGCCTCATCTCTCGGCACATTAAACCCTTTCTCTATAACTTCCCATGTATCTTCAGCTCCTAGCAAAGCCTTCATCTTGATGCTCCAATTATTGTAGTTGCTCTTGGTGAGCATTGGAACTTGGAAGAGAGCTATTTCATTGCTTGCCATGATCACTTACAACTTTGCTCTAATATCACTTTATTGGAAGGTGGAGGGCTTATACTACAAAAGAAGATAAATTTGTTAGGAATAATTATGAATAAAGGAAGGAGGGAGAAGCTCACAATCTTACTGATTTATAATTTTTTTTTTTTTTTTTTGCTTAACATACAATGAAAGAACTTACCCTTATTTACCGTATGGCACCTCCTTAACCAACGATCAAGATTATGCCAACACACATCTAATTCAATGGTTACAAATTTTCTTCCAAGAGTATACATAGTAATATCTAATATTAACTACAAATATCTAGATATTTTTATATATATCTATGTACATTTTATTACTAAATATCTAGATATTTTCTTACAAGTTTCTGGAAATTAGGCCGCACTATTTCTAGACCCAAATCTGACAAGCGCAATTTATTTTGGATCAAATCAAGTTTAATTTCTAACACTCGGGAATCATAACAAAGAGAAGATTCGATTAATGGCTAAATGGCTTCTTGAGATTTGGAGCTCAACAATCAAAGACGGCTTATCGAGAAACCAAAAGAGAGTTGTAAATGTAATCCTAATTACATCAACGAAGTCTAGAAATGATGAGGCCTCTAGAAATAAGAGAAAACGTGACAGGGAAGAAGATGGAGTTGAGAAAGAGGAATGGGCTTTTAGCTGTTTCAAGAAACCATCAAGAGAACCTAAAGTTTCCAAACCAACAGTAACTGTACCGATTAAGTCCTTGGATGCCTTCTGTAACAAGGTTTGAGAAATTCTTGTGGAAGCATTGAGGAACGTTGGAGGGAAGGTTGCTGGTGAAGATAATGAAGAGGTGAGGAGAAAGTAAGAGCTTGTGATCCAGTTGCAGTTACTGTATTAGTTAAGTCTGTGATGTTCAAGAAGTTGGGGCTACTCAATGAGGCTAACAAATTCAAGTATAGATCCATTATGTTCAATGTCAAGGATCCAAAGAATCAAGATTTTAGTAGGAAGATTCTTCTTGGAGAGGTGAAGCCAGAGGGACTCATTGGTTTGACCACATATGAGATGACAAGCAATGAAAGGCAATGTGAGATTAAGCAAATTAAAGAGAGTTTTATCTAATATTCAAAAATGAGTAAAGGAGGAATCAGTGTGAAAATCAGATAACAAATTAGTGTGGCTAGACTCTATGTGATCAAATCAGTGCCAAATTAAGTTTGTCCCTTGATATTTTTCCACTTTTATTTTAGTTATTAGACTCTTGACCATTTTTATGTGAGATGGAAACGATCGACTAAGTGAGTTTCATTCTTAATTTGTGTGTAGTAGTGGTTTTTAATGCTGTTTGCACATGCGCAAAACTAACTTCACATTTGCAATAAAATTCATTGAGAAAGAAACTCCAACATTATCAATGATATATTATGATCAAAGGTTTTCCAATTGACAAGTGTCTTAGATTGATTTGATGTTCATAACCTCTAGAAGTGGTGGATGCTATAAAAAGTGGACTGATGCAAATATTTCACCATGCCTGGACGATAATCTTCAATACATGCCAAATATTCGTTACATTACCCTCTTCACATTTTGAGTTCCTGGAATGATTCCAGCCACTTTTGCTTATGGAAGGGTGTTACTTGCCATCGAAGGCATCAAAGGGTGATTGCATTACTTCTTCCATCTTTACGCTTGAGGTTCGCAGTCCCCTCACATTGGAAATCTTTATTTTCTTAGATTCTTAAATCTGCAAAATAATGGCTTTCCGTGATGAACAATGAACTTGATAGGAAAGTTCTAGTAAAAGCTTAGTCCTTTGCTGAAGTTCAGCCAACTCTTCATATATTTCAACAATCTATCAGGAAAAATCCCATCTTCCTTTGGCAATTTGTCATCCCTAGCTAGGTTCTTTCAGCAGCAGGAAATCAATTTGTGTGATGAATTCCTGTCACTCCAGTTCAGCTGAAGAGGATGCGTTATGTTTCTTTAGCAGCAAATAATCTATCAGGTGAAATTCCCCCCTCAATCAACAATAAATCTTCTTCACTAGAGTATTTTCATTTACAAAAAAACAGCTTCAAGTCTTCCTTCAAATTTAGGATTCACTCTTCCTAATCTTGTAGTTATAAATGTTGCTGACAACCAATTTGCTGGACTAATTCCTGCTTTAATATCTAATACCACAAATTTTTCAGCCCAACTCAAAGTGTTAGTGCTTAGAAACAATCAAATTTTTGGAAGTATCCCTCCTGAAATAAGGAATTGCGTTAACTTGGAGATTTTATTCCCGGAGAACAATCAATTCATTGGCCAGATGGCAAGTGGTACCGGAAATCTTCAAAAGCTGCAGGAATTGTGGTAAAGAGGAACAGGTTCTTGGGAGAAATTCCACCTTCTCTTGGAAATCTAACAATGTTAAACAAACTAAGTTTAGCGAGAAAGATTTTACAGGGAAGCATTCCATCAAGTCTTGGGAAATTCCAGTTTAATTTTGTTAGATCTCTTTCATAACAATCTCAGTGACACAATACCGGCTGAAGTTATTGGTCTCTTTTCCTTGTCAATTTATCTTGATTTGTCTCAAACCCAATTAAACAGTTTTCTGCCCTCAAATTTTGGTAACTTGACAAACTGATTGCTCTAACATATCTGAAAACCAGTTTTCTGGTAAAATTCCAGGCAGCATAGGAGTTATATTAGATTAAAAAAACTCGTCATTGAGTTCTTTGAGAAGCATTCAATCTCTTGATCTTTCATGCAACAACTTGTCCGGCCAGATTCCTAAATTTTTTGAGAGCTTTTGCTCGTTGCAGAATTTAAATCTATCTCACAATGCTCATAAGGATGAGTACCAATAAAAGGTGTCATCGGCAATGCTAGTGCAATTTCACTTGCTGGAAATGATAACCTCTGTAGTGGCATATCTGACTTACATCTATCTGGTTGTCCCATCAATGAGTCAAAGTAAACACGATCACCTTCTCTGAAACTGATTACACCTGTAGTTATCGGAATTTTGTTACTGATTGGGATTCTATGTTTGATGATCTTTTATTGGTGAAGGAAAACAAAAATGGAGCTAGCCTCTCCATCAACACTGTTAGCCTCAGTTTTGCAAGTACCATAGATGTTTCTCTTCGAACTATTTGCTTGGCGTGGGTAGTTTTGGTTTTGTCTCTAAGGGAATCCTTCATCAGGATCAAACAGGAGCTTCAACGAGTTTTATGGCGAAGTGAGAAGCATTGAGAAGTATTAGGCATCGGAATCTTGTGAAAATCATAACTTCTTGTGAAAGTGTTGATTTCCAAGGCAATGATTTCAAGGTTATAGTCTATAAGTTTACGGGCAAGAAGAATCAGGAGGAATGGTTGCATCCAAATAATCTTGAAATAAATGAGTCCCGGAAAAGGTCAATTCTTCTGCAGAGACATAATGTTGCCATTAATCTTGCTTATGTATTGGTATCTTATTCATCATTGTAAAACTTTGATAGTCTGTTGTGATCCCAAGCCAAGCAATGTTCTTCTCAATGACAAAGTGATTGGCCATGCGAGAGACTTTCGATTAGCAAAATTACTTGCAGAATCCATTAATAATTCATAAACTGGTTAAACAAGCTCTATTGGAGTAAGAGGAACGTTAGCTATACTGATCCAGGAAAATAACGTTTAATACTTCCTTGATTTTGTTCATTTCACCTTAAAAATATAGTCAAAATGTGTGATTTTATATGGAATTACAGAGTATGGAATGGGAAGTGAAGTTTCAAGAGAAGGAGATGTGTACAGTTATGGCATACTCTTAAGTGGAGATGTTTAACGGGAAGAGGTCGACGGATGAGATGTTTACAGGGAATCTGAGCCTTCATAATTTTTTCAAGGAAGCTCTGCCTAAGAGATTGACCAAAATTGTGGATCCAAAACTTCTTCCAGAAATAGAAGAAGGGAAGACAAGCCAGTTCAATGATCAGAATGTAAGGACACAAAATATTTAAGTGTCTTTTCTCTCTCTTTCCGTTTGTTTACTTTTGTGTGTAAACCTATATTGGGTTATAAGAATGCTGCTGATGAAATATTGATGTAGGCTTGACGAAAATCATGTGAGGAATTTTTTGTAAGGATATTAGATGTCACTTGTCCAAACTGTGAAGGAAGTTTCATAGTTCACTTTGATTTTGACCCTGTTTAATTTGTTTCATCATTGTTAAAAATTCTCAACCACCCACTCTTAGTTGGACCTTTAAAATTGTTTAAATTTCTTTATGTTAGGTAAGCAGACAAAAACAATGATCAAGAAGTCAACACAAACTCAATTAATTAACCTTGTTCTCTATTCAACTTTAGGATTATAAGACAAATAGCACTATAATGACCTCAACGGTCCTCCAGCTTCTAACTAGAGGTAACATTGAAATGTGTTATAAGTTTATATAGAAATTGTACAATCCTTGCCGAGCAAGTAAGCCAATAAATTCCCCTTCGTACCTTTCTTTCTTTTTACCCATTTGTCTATTGGGAATTCCCTGCTGACTATAGTGATTTTTTACTATGTATATTGTAGGGGTCAGCAATTGCATCAATGCTTTGCCAACTGAATTTGTCTATAAAAGTCAAATATACAAATTAAAAACATTACAATTTGGTACTTACCCTGAACTCTTGAATACGCACATACATTCTATCTAAAATTTTGATAAACCAATTCCACCAGACATAAACTACACTGAGAAATTAAATAACTTTCAAACTCAAATATTGTCTACTCCATGTGGGTCCGAGAATGTCTTGTTCATTTCTTGATATGCACACTGCTCTTCTACCATGCTCTAGCTTGCAGGTCCCATACTAAATCACCATATATACCATATACGCCAGACCCCGCACTTTCACTCCAATTGAGAAAAGCACTTTTTCTCATTTAGACAGATATTGTATATGAATAGTATTGATGTGAGATGGATCCAGAAAAAAGAGGGTTCAAGTTATAATCTAGAAAGAATTTGTGCATATATTTTACAGAAGAGAACAATCGAAAAAATGAAATGGGTTTACACCTTTTGCACAATCTATATATTTGGATTGGAATTCAATTGAATAGAAGTAGAAGTGTCTAGGGAGAATTCACTTTGACTTTGAACCTTAAAGTGGCTCTATTTTACTATGTTCCATTTATATCTCAGTTCCATTTATTTAATTTAGTATCTACTGCCTTCCATAACTTTTGAAATCTCATATACATTCGAAATTGAATTTTCCACCAACTGACTTAGTTTTACCATCAAATTTCTCCAAATTATACTCAATTGAAGAACCCGTTTTGAGAACTTAACCTATAGACAAATCTCACTCTGATACGAACTTGTTATGAAAAATCAAGTAAATAAGCAAATAGAAAACCAACACAGCCACAAACAACACCAAATTTACGTGGAAAACTTTTGAAAATTTAAAAAAAAAACCACAGGAGAGAAAATAACGATTTCACTAAGATGAAGAAGAGAGAATATTATACGATTTGTCTTGAAACCCAAAATATATAGTCCGTGTTTGAGTCGGGTTCAAAACCAAAGATAGGTTGGGTTAGGCCCATACATTAAAATCCATACAATATACTTATAGGAATAATGCCCATTACCTCTTGCTTTTTAAGCCAATACCTCATTACCCATTATATTTTTTCTATTATCTCATCACCCTCTGATTCTATTTTTTTCTTTTTACCCTTCATTTCAATTGGTTTACAAAATGGTAAAATCAAAACTATTTCAAATATTAAAGGGCCAAATCAATATTTGAAGGGATAATGGGATATTAAAAAATATATAAGGGGGTAATAGGGCACTAACTCAAAAAGTAGGGAGTAAAGGGCATTCTCTTTATACTTATATACATACACATATACAATATCGATTACCAAATCAATTTAATCATTTGCAATAATATTATACATTCAATTGTAAAGTAACAAATAAATTCTTGATGTATTATGCATTCTCCCTCCCCCCTTACAATTAAAAAAAGAATCTTAGAAAAAAGGAAAAGAGAAATGCATGGCTTCTTCAGCAAAGCTTCATCGTCTCCTCTACAGCCTTTTCTTTGTCTCTCTCGTTCTCTTCGCTCATTGAATAACATCCCCTCACAATTTAAAATTTATTAATTTGTTTTTCTGACAACATTATCAATATCTAAACATAAATTTATTAATTCCTAATAGCATGACTGATTGCCATATAAAATTTCAATTTCAATTTCAATGAACATATAATATGATGATTATGAATATTTTAAATATGTTTAAAGAAAATATAATCACAACCTTATAGTGGATAAGTGATTTTCAATTATATGATTTTGATGTTGGTAAAATGAAGAATATATTTCCTCTTTTCTGCTTATTAATAGAAGGAAAGAAGGAAAAGAAAAACTATTTTATTCATTATTCTTGGCAATATGAGAAGTTAAAATTTTCTCTAAATTTCACATTAAAATTCTACAATTATTATAACTGTTGACTTTTAGTGCTTAGGCATTAAGCTATTTGAGTGAATGCTTGTGACTTATAAACCACCGCTCATTGTTTTGCCAGTTAAGTTTCTTCTTAATTTCAAAATCATACTGTTGTACTGCTCTCTTTTTTTTTAGCAACATATGTCTCTTCAGTTATGTTACATTTATTTCTTTCCCTTTATAGAGAATAAATTAATAAAATTTAGATTAAGAAATTCTCAAGTTGCTTGATTGGCGAAGCTTTTTCCTCTTTTTTGTAATTTTCTTGGTGAAAATGCTATCAAAGTTTTGGCTCTCCCATTTATTTTTCAATTCCTTTACTTTTCAATTTTTAAAAATATGGTAGTTTGTCTCTTACCTTGGATATTGTTTTTGATAAGTTAATGTTTTAGTATGAAACAAGATAAAAGGTTTAGTTTAATCAATGCTATGCATTTACTCTTCTTTGCTATATTGATGACAAGATCCATATTACTAAGTGCTTAAAGAAGATGCATCCCCCTACATTTTTGGCTCTATTGAGAAACAGAGGTTGTTGTATGCATGTGCAAAGCAATTCATTGAGAGGCTCATTTATGGTGGGAATTATATCAACTCTTCCATTTTCCTTTTCTTTTCCTTTCTTCTTTTTGAAAATATATTGACCTGTTTTGAGTCGTTTTCCTATTAGTCACAACTGAGGGTGTAGAGAATGGTCTTGAGTTCACCATTGTGAGGCCTTTTAGCTAGATTGGACCATAATAAATATTTATAATTCTGACCAAAGATATCTTTTGTTTTGCCAGGTTAAATTGTCATTACAGTGTAAGAATCCAAATTTGTTATCTTCCTCCAACCAATCCAATTGAAGCAGTGAAGTAATCTAATAAAAGATTCTAAAGCAAAAGATACACTTCTATGTTTTAATCACCAACTACTTACTCCAAAACGAGTTCATGGTCATAGCATCATCCCAACTAAATTTTGGGCACAATGACCTTCTTTCTGGTATCTTAATATGGAAACAAGAATGTACTATTTACAAGAAGCACATTTGCAATTGACAAAGAAAGAGAAAGAAGGAGACGTAACCACTGAACTTACTGAAAGATGCAATATCTCAAATGGAAGTTGATTAACGTTGTGACTGTGGTGAGGTTAGAGATTGATGACAGCTCTTATGAGTCCAAAGAGCTTAAGAATTTCAATGTATAAGTCTTATATTCCGATAATTTAGCTGCAATTTCACTTAATGATATTGTACAGCATTAGTCGAGGTTAAGTTTCGTAAGACGAGATGTTTGCTGAAAAGTTTCAGTTCCGTAACAATGATGAGATCAGTGATTTGAACCTTAGATTGAAAATAGCAAGAAGCTAAAGTTTGTAGATAGTTAAAAAAAATGATTTATGTAGATCTCGATAGAGACTACTTCCATCAATCGCTAGTGTAGACTTTCTACCAATATTTTAGTAGTACATGATGTTTTTATCATAACATTCATCTGACTAATTCTCCCAAGCTTTCATTCATTATTTGCAAGCGCACTAGCAAATCCTAAGCTATTTGTCTAATGAAATGCCTAAGGGCAGCAATCATATTCAGTGTTGCTCTTTTTTTATAAAAACAATATTATCCTTTTGTACCTCTAACATATTGCGACCTAAAACTCTATAAGAAGAAATGTTCCACCTCGTACACTCTTCAGTATGCTTGAGCAGATCAAAATAGCTTTCATTAGCCGGTGAGTATTCAACTGATTGTAACAAACACTCGCATATCGTTATGGAAAAAAGTAGCTTTTTATGAGATTACTTGGCAATATGTCATTTGTAGAGTAAATAGCGAATTCAGGCATTTGGCTACTTCATCATTATTATCATTTTTATAAGAATCTGCTTTTTCTAAATCACATTGCAGTGCCTAAGGCCCAAAACCATGTCGTGCAATGAAATTTAAGGCTTTTGCTAGATCGCAACTAGTGATCCATGTTCTTTTTGCTATGTCTTTATAGAAGTGTTTAAAATCTTTTACATCAAAAATCTTTTACTTAACACTCTTGTGAAATGAAGTTAACTACTCTTCCAAGGACAAAGGTTCAAATGTCACCTCACTTATCTCCTCACATTTTATCTTGCAATTAGAATCTTCAAAGGACTATAATTGTTGGACAAAAGCACAGCTCTCAATCTATACATACCAATTTCATTGTTCTCTTGTAATCATGCAAAATGAGCATAAGATATTTCTTTCCTTCAAGCAAATGTGCTCTCTTTTCATCAAGTTTTGCTCAAATCTTTTGCTTCAAGCTTTTGAAAGTCCTCTCTTGCTCTACATTCTCCTCTTCGTTTTTCTACTCCTTAGTTATGAAACTTAGAGACAACTAGCAAGTAATGGCCTGACAAGTTCAAGTCATCTTTTCACGCATTTTTGTTGGGAAAAAAATCAATCTATGAATTATGTGCTTTATAGGAATCGAAAGAATTAACCAAATGGAAAAAATAAGAAATCAGGGAAGAGGAAGAAAAGAAAGGCGGAGGATTTTCCAAAAAAGCACTTAATTTGTAAAGGTAATGCTAGAGAGGTTTCTGACTAGAGAAGAAAACAAGCAAATGGCTTGCATTAAAAATATCAAAAGTCAGTCGTTTGAAGCATTGATCGATGGTGACTTGTGCAAGAAGAAGCAAGTTATAACTCTGACATGAAGATTGAGGAGAGAAAAAAGAAGCTGGGAGATTAATTATTTTGGTGTTGCTTGTGTGTTGGACAATATGAAATACGTATAGTTATGATAATTCTTGGTGAAGCTCTTTAATTGGTAGAGCTAAAGATGATGTTTAGTCCTTTTCATGAGGCATGGATTACATAATTGTTTAATAGATTAAAGAATTGTTTAATACATACAAGCAACTAGATTAGATCATCTCTTCAATTGTTGAATTGAAGTGAAACCTGCAGAATTTATGGCCCATCTTTGGTAACCTACAGCATATTGGGGTGCACTGATACAATTAGGGGTTAGCTGATGCAATCGAGGGATGCTGATGTAATTAGGGTAAACATTGTAATGTTCTCTATTCTTCGTCTAGTGAAATCTGACTCCCTCACTCTTATGGCTTTTCTTCAAAAATTTTCAGAGGCTTTGCATGTAATATGATGTTATTTCTGATTTCTTATGTTTTCTATTTCCTTGATTGCTTGATTTTGCATGACAAATTAGTATCAAAGGGGGATTCGTCTATAAACTAAATTCTCATCATAGGTTCTTTAATCAAATATGATCTGCAGAAGTTTGATGGTAAAATCAACTTCAATTTGTAGAAGATTTAGTTTTGAGTGTATATAAGGTTTCAAGGGCTATAGAAAGCAGTAAAAGATAAGTATTCAACAGATATGAAAGAGGAAAAGAAGGCTAATTTGGAAAAGCAAGCAAGTGCAATCCAAATGTCAATAATTGAAGATGTGCTATAAGAAATTGTACATGAAGAGAAATCTTTAGAGGCATGAAAGAGATTAATAGAGCTTTATGCCGACAAGTCTCTAACTAATCGGTTGTATTTGAAAAAAAGACTTTATACTTTGAGAATAAAGAAAGGAATATATGTGAAGTCATACTTAAATGAATTTAATTATATAATCATAGATATAAAGAAGATAGGCATTACAATTTTGGATGAGGATCAGGCTATGCTTGGGTTGTGTTCATTACTGCCATCATATGATTCATTTGGTGATACTTTGTTGTACGGAAAAATGTCAATTATCATGATTGATATATCAAGTGCATTGAAGTCTAAAGAGCTAAAATATAGTTTTCTAGTAGTGAAAATGTCGAGGTTAAAGGTTTGGTGTTAAGGTGTAGAACACAATATAAGGATAATTCTGAAAAAAAAAAAGGCTAAATCAAAGTTTAAAATGGAAAAAGTATGCTATTTTTGATGTGGTGAGAAGGGTCGTTTTGAAAGGGATTGTCTTTATAGAAATGCTGAGGGAAAACAAGCTGAAAGTTCTGCAAATGTAATAATTGAAACTTCAAGGGATAATGTGTTAGATAGTGTTGCTGAATTATTATTTGCTTCTATTGAATAATAGAAGGACCAATAGATTATGGATTCGAGTGCCTCATTTTACATGCGTTTTCATAGAGATTGGTTTGTCATTTACTCACAAATGAGTGGCATAATGTATCTTGGTGATGATAGTGTCCTTGAGGTAATTGGAATTGGAACTGTGCAGATTAAAATTTTTGATGGTGTAATCAAAATATTGGAGTTTTGCCATGTTCCAAGATTAAAAAAGAACTTAATTTCTTTTAGTACCTTAGATTCGAAGGGTTCTAAATTTTATGGAGACAATAGAATTTTGAAGATTGCAAAAGGCTCAATGGTACATGACAAGTAACGTATATGGTTGTTTATACATATTTCAGGGAATTATTGTTTGAGCTATAACTTCAATAACTATCAAGAGTAATGATATAGATAATACCAAATTGTGGCATATGAGATGAGGGCACATGAGTTAAAGGGGTTTGTTAAAGCTAAGTAATGAGATCTACTTACCAAAGAAAAAATGGGCAATCTTAGATTCCGAAGGCATTGTATTTTCAGGAAGCAGACTAGAGCAAAGTTCAATAAGGCACTCCGCAAGACTAAGGGCACATTAAATTATATGCATTCAAATTTATATGGTCCATGCAGAGTTGTTTCAAAGAGTGGTGCTAAATGTTTTATGACTATTATTGATGATTACACCAAGATAGTTCAAGTTTATTTTCTAAAGACCGCAGATGAGATGTTCCAAACAAGTTGAAAGTTAAGTGTCTAGAGACTGACAATGGTTTAGAATATTGTAATTCTAAATTCGATGAATTATACAACAAGGAAGGAATAGTGAGACACCATATTCATGTGAAAATGCCATAACAGAATGGAGTTATAGAATGCATGAACAGAACATTATTGGAGAAAGCTTGTTGTATGCTTTCTAATTTTAATTTGTCAAAGGTATTTTGGGCTGAGATAGTAAATACAATATGTTACTTGGTGAATAGATCTCCATCAACAGTTATTGATTGTAAGACTCTTTTTGAGGTATAGTTAGATAAACTAACTAATTGTACTCACTTAAGAGTATTTAGTTGCCCAACATATATTCATGTCAATGATGTTAAACTTGAACCAAGTGCAAAGAAATGCATATTTCTAGGTTATGTATTTGGAGTAAAAGGTTACAGGTTGCGGTACATAGATTTGAAGTATCTAGGTATTGTGATAATTAGGGATGTTATATTTAATAAGTATACTACACTTGATCGTCAAGAGGATGAGTTAACAGTTGGAAATGACCATTGTGTCATTAAGCAACTGGAGCTTGAGGTAAAAGCTCCAACAACATAATAGATCACAAAACAAAGGATGAATAATGTGTAGAATGTTGATATAGATAGTCAGCAATATGAGGATATACAGGAAAAACAGGATAGCATTTCCACTAAAAGGACAAGACAATAGATTCGTGTACTTGAACGTTATACTAATATGGTTTCATATGCATTTTCTATGACTAAGACAGTGAGCCAATATCGACCTACTAATTTTAAGGAAGTGACATCTTGTCCAAAAGCATAACAGTGGATGGGTGTTATGACTGAGGAGATAGAGTCTTTATATAAGAATTAGACATAGGAGTTGGTGACATTACAGTGAGTAGTAGGATCTAAATGGATTTAAGAATTAGTTCCCAGGCAACATTCCAAGCTATAGTGGCATTGTCAACTATAAAGGCTGAGTACATGGCTATTATAAAAGCAGTGAAGGAAGCTTTGTGGCTCAGAGGTCTTTTGAGTGATCTTGTCACAATAGTAGACAGTTGTATATTGTGATAGTCAGAGTACCATCCATTTGACTAAGAACCAGATGTTTATGAAAGGACAAAGTATATTGATGTAAGTTTTCATTTTGTCAGAGATGTGATTTCAAAGGATTCTGTTTCCGTACAGTAGATATCCACACATGAGAATAAAGTGGACATGTTGATCAAAGCAATTCCTATAGCCAAGTTCAAGCATTGCTTGGACTTGATTTGTGTTTGCAATATTTGATGAGCCTTTAGGGGCGTAATGGAGTGGTTGGGCAAATACATTCCAAGGAGGAAATTTGTAGAATTTATGACCCATATTTGATAACAGTACAGTATTTATAGGGTACGCTGATGTAATTGGGGGTTAGGTTGTAAAATTTTTTGAGGTTTTTCATCAAAACCTGGCTTTATTTCTGATTTCTTATATTTTCTATTTGCTTGATTATTTGATTTTGCATAACAAAACCTATTCTTCATATTAAATTAAAATGTCGGTTTTAAATTGGGAAAAGTGAAATAGGGAACTTAAGATTATGGCAAATATTATCACAGTTTATAAATATTCTTGTAATTCTTTTTATTAAATTTTAATTAATAAATAATAAACTATCAATGGATTATTTTTTTTATTTGTGGAAAACAACAAAATTAATAAAAAAGCAACAAAATTTTAGATAGATAGGAAGCTATAACAAAATGGTTTCGGAGAACCAATTCATACAACAACGAACTGATTGATTTGTGCAAAGAAAAGTTCGTTCAATCCTCCTATCTTCAAGGTAGAGGACGCCTGATTCATGATACACATACGACTTGTAATCAATATAAACAGTATAAGTCAAATATCCAAAAAAGAAATGCAGTTCTTGAACCCAATATGGATATCTGTTGCTGTTACACATAATGAACGTGATAGGGTCACAAATAATATCTGGTCTGCTAAATTATCTAATCTGGTTCCTCTCATGCTAGCAATTGAGTGATCAATCTTAGATACTATAAATCTATTAGCTTATAAGTACTCAAATGTGCTGCTATTATCATGGTCTGCAGCATTCTGTTCTTGATTATGATCATCATCGTGATCATCTCTAAATGAAGTTTTAATTTCATTGTCAGTTTTATGAACAATCAACAATTCACCATCTGACTCTACCAAATATGAGTCCACCAAAATTTCTCAAAGAATCGAAATGTCTTCAGTAATCCAAATTGCTCCAAATTCACCATCAAGATTCAAGTAAACTCCAGGAACATACTATCATATATGCTATGAATATTATTGCGTGTTAATTTAACAATTACATCATTATGATGATCATCTCCTCTTGATAGTATGAGTTGCAAAGGCGGTTCCTGTGGAGGTCAAAACATGCAATTCTCCATGGTAGAATAAGATATCTAAAGCAAGTGCTGTATCATCTTGTTCCCATATTTCCTTTAAGACGACTCTCTTGTCTCCTAGTTTGCACACTGCCAATGTCGTAACTAGGTCAAAAGTTATTGCCACTATGTAGTTCGGAGCATCGATAGATAATAATTCAACCTTATTAACGAACTCAGCAATTAGCTTGTTTCATACCATCCAAAAAATCTTCAAAAGATGGAAGATTTTCTAAAGGAGAAAGTGGAAATTGTATTCCTGAAATTGGATCATAAAGAGAAATCTTGGGGATGAATTTGGAACCATTAACTATCGCAAGCCAACCTTTAGAAGATCCACAACACCACCCACCTTGTAAGTTCTTGGGAAACTTGGAATTATAAAATCTGCCTTCAAACAAGTCATAAAATCTCACCAAACTGGTGTTTGGGTCTAGAGGAAGCGTCAACCAAGCAGCTTTGGTTGGGGAAGTTATTTTGTCTAATAATTAGATATTTTCATACAAGAGACATACGAACACAGTCTGCTAAATTTATTCGCCGTAAAACTTTCATCAATATATCTGAGGGATCAGCGAAGTTGGTCCCAACATCTATATTCATTGCTATCTTCTTTACCTTTCTCCTCATTATCTCTAGTTTTACGAAGCAGCTGCAAGAATATGGTCTTTAGTAAATAGGAACAAATCCTTAAAAACATATTCTAAAAACTAATTTAAGGGTGAGTATGCAAGGGTTTTTTGCGTGTGTATGTATATATATATATATATATATAAGGCTTCTGTGTTCTGGTATAGGTTTCGTAGTAAGAAGAGATTTTTTTTCCCTCGATAACTAGATAAAACAGGAATTGCATTCTCACATTTTCTAATAAAATTGTGACTCATGGATATTTAACATTATATATATATGATGTTGTTTTGACGTGTAATTTGCATGTTTGTTTAGGATAAAAAGGCTTTTAATTAAAAATAAAAATATTAATAATAAGAAGTATTGTTTTCTACTGAAATTGATAATTAAATTTTTATTAATTATTATAACTAAAATATAAATTTATTTATCTTATAATATATTAATAATTCCAACATTGACCTATTAAAAGTTTAATAAAATAAAGTAGAGATAAATATTAATTTATTAATATAATATAACATAATATAATATAAGATAATACTTATCTTTTATTATAATTTACAAAATACATATTTATATATAGTTGAAATATGTATAATGTAATAAAAATAAAATATATTGTTCATGAAATAAATAATTTACAATTTATTAATAAATATATTTTATAAATATTAATAAATGAATTTATTATTACATATATAGTTAATATATTTTTAATAAGTGTATTATAGTTTGTTAATTTTAAAGATTTATAGTTGTTTTGTTAATTTGTGATATTTTAAATATATTATTAGGTTTATGTATTCATTCATTTATTATTTAAGGTGAAAGCTGAAATCAACTTTAATATATTAAGAATTTTCACTTGCCATGAAAATTTAAGTTGGAATATAATAATTCTAATATTCAGGTATTTTATCAACACTGATAGTTAAAAGTCAATACTATAGGGTTGACTTGATTATTTCAAACAGATTAATTATTTTACTTGATTAAATAATTTTTATGGCTAATATATTTATGGAAAATATATTTCTACTTAATTTTAAAAACATAGTAATTTAATGAACAACAACTTGACTATCCGATTATTATTTAATAGATACATATAAGAAATTGTACGTAAAAGATGAAAAATTCATATTATTCTCTTGTTTTGCAAGTGGATATAATAAAACTTTAAGTCAATACAAATATGAACCATTCTTTTAATATTCAAATATATATAATTTATATTTTTTGTTTAAAATAATTTAGATTTAATAATTAAAATTAAACGTATATAATTTATATTATTAACTAATTGTTAAATAATAACAATTATATGTAGAACTTAAATATGTTTTTGAAATTTTAAAATTTTTTTAAAAAATAACTATATTTATAATCTAATTGATATTATAAATATTTAAATTTTAATTAATAATTATATGTAAAAATTATATACATTTTTTTATTTTTACATTAAATTTTTTAAAAAATTATAATTATTAGAAAATTATTAAAAATATTTATAATTAAAAAATTAATTTTTTAAAATTTCAAAAAATATATTTAATTTTTACATATAATTGTTGTTATTTAACAATTAGTTAATAATATAAATTATGTATATGCATTTAATATTAAATTATTTTAAACTAAAAAAATATAAATTATTATATATATATTTGAATTTTAACAGTATGATTCGGTTTGGCAGTTCCGGTTCGTTTTGATTTGGTGGTTCAAGTTAGTTTATGTGAGGACAAAGTTGGAAGAAAAATGGAGGTAGGGGGGTAATGGACATTTCTGAAACTTTAGGAGGGAATTGAGTAGTTAGCTCAAATCTTAGGGGGTAATGGGTTTTTTTCCAATGGAATCCATCGATTCATAACCGAATAGAAGTGAACTAACTTTTAGAATCAAGCTTGCTAGTGTTCGGCTCAATTTGGACAATATTGTCAAGCTTAATCACTCGCCAGTGTGATATTGTTTCCATTCATGACTATTTTTTGCTATGGTCTTCATTTTTTTAAAGTTAAATAACCTACAGAGTCTAGAGTTCGGTTTAGAGTAGTTACTCTCAATTCATCTTCGTATCATTGTTTTGTTTCTTATGTAGAGGTCTTAGTCTAAAAAGAACAATTTTGGTATGTGTTGCTCGCCTAATTTTTTTAATTGAAGTCTACTAAGATGTACTTTCTTTGTATAATTGATGATTTTTCATTTTTTTCGTAGATGGGGCAATTAGGTTATAATTGCTATGAATAGTTTTCATTGCATGAAATTTGATTTCCCCTTTCTTGTCACTTTTTCATGCTTCATTAAGTAATTCACCCAAGATTGTATTTGTTTGGTGATATTCACAGATAATTTGTGTGAATCTTTGGGATAATTTATGATTTTATAGACTCTCTAGTTAAGTTAATTGGTGTAAATTGGATTATTTATTAATGTATTTTGTCTACGCTTATAGTTATAGCAATCTACTATAATTTGTATTGTAGGATGGGTCACCACTGTGTGTGAAATATATAGCTTTCGCACCATCCTCTTAGATTTGCCAAATCAAATGGATATCCCTACTAGTCAAGTGAGTGGCTTGTATTTGCTGAATGTTGAATGATGAATTATAGATCTGTAATGCTTGTTTGTTCCTTAGAAGGAGTCAAAACTGGCATCATCCAAATGTAAAGAAATTAACTTTTTTTTTTCTTCAAATTTTGCAATTCTTGTCTTCTGTAAATTACTAACAAATGCTGAATTATCAGTCTTCCACACACTTTTGGATTTTCTAGAACCACCTTTTGCTCTCCTCACATCTTTTTTTAGTCTATCTGTGACAACTTGTCTTGCTAGTGCAACACAATAACATCATTGCTTCGAATGAATTTTGATTTGTCACTTTTCTTTTTTCATTTTCCCTACATCTCATTTTTTCAGTTTTGAAATAGGATAGTATGTTGAATGGAATGCAATCATATTTAAGATTTTTAACTAGCTATGTCTTTTGTTTGTAGTGCCTAAATTTGGGCTCTAATGATACCTTGAATGAGTTTTATACATTTGCAAGTCATGTAATATAATTTGAAAGCATGTTCTCATTCGTAATTGATTCAAGATGAGTCAACAATCTTCTTGGATTGTCTGTTAAACATCAAGACTTAATGTGTTTTGCCTGTGGCCATTGTTTCATTTGTCGTTCATTGTTTACGAACAATTTGTATGAGCAACACTCTAATATTTTTGTATTTTGGGCTATCTTGGACAAGATACAAGTACTCAGATTAATTTTCTTGCGACTAATGTATGTAGGCTCTTCATATGATAAAGGACAAAATTCTCACTCTCTTCATAGATTCATTGTAAAAGAAATCAATTTGCAATATCACTAGTGCTTGCAATCATTCAAGTCAGCATGGGATGATAAAGTAGTTAATTAAACTAATGTATGTAGTCGGTTAGTTGTGGACAATGTCAGTGAATGTCTTGTTTTTGAATTGGTTAGTTATGACTTGCACGTTCATGGTTCATGCATTTGTGAAACGGTTTCCACGTTTTATTGTTTGTTTATGTTTTCCTCTTTTATAAAAGGGCTGTCTTTGTATTCAATCATCAATTTAGAAAATAAAACAACAATAAACAATTCTCTATCTCTCATTCTCTTCTTCGTCCCTCTGTATTTTCTCTTAGTCCAAGCTTAAGAAAAATCCATAATTCCCAACAGTTTTTGGTATCAAAGTGAGGCCCCTTGCCTTCAAAAAATCTCCTTGTTCATATATATACCATTTCTAAACACAGCCATGGCAGCATCATCATCTTCAAACCCTTTTTTTAATCTACCGATATTTGACGAGGAAAATTACAACCATTGGAGAATCCAAATGAAAACCCTCTTCATCTCTCAAAACTTGTGGGAGATAATAGAGGAAGGCTTTTCAGAACCGAAAAGTTCAGAAGCTGCAGCATGCTTGACAGTAGTAAAACAAAAGGAACTTAAGGAGAACTTGAAGCAAGATGCAAAAGCGTTGCTTTATATCCAACAAAGGGTAAGCAAAACAATCTTTCCTAGAATTATAGATGCTAAAAGATCAATACAAGCTTGGAAAATTTTGGAAAATGAGTTTAAAGGAAGTGAAAAAATTTATTTATGTTAAACTCCAAACACTTTGGATAGATTTTGATAATCTAGCCGTAAAGGAAAATGAAACCATCCAAATGTTTATTTCCCGAGTAGTGGAAATTATTCATCAAATGAGAGGTTTTGCTGATACCATCGAAGATAAAATAATTGTTGAGAAAATCTTTAGAAGTTTGCCACAAAAATTTGACCATGTTGTTGCTGCCATAGAAGAGTCTAAAGATTTGTCTAAACTCACTCTTGTTGAGCTCATGGGTTCTCTTGAAGCCCATGAAAAAAGAATGAGCAGATTCATAGGCACAACGATGGAGCAAGCTTTTTAATCCAAAATCAGCAGATAGAAAACAAAAATGGTGAAAAACAAGGGAACAACTCAAACAAGCTTGTTGATCAAAAAAAGGGACAGCAGCACTTCCGTGCAAGAGGAAAAAGAAGATTCAACCAACAAAGAAGAGATGGTAATGTAAAATCTGACCCTACATGTTTTGTTTGCAAAAAACTTGGCCATGAATCCAAAAATTGCTACTACAAATATGCCAAATGTAGAATACCAAATCATTGTCAAAGAGATTGCTAGTATCAACAAAAAAGTGAAAAAAATGAAGCAAATTATTTTAAGGAAGATAATACAAACATATTATTCTACTCATCCTTGAGTTTGCAGCATGATTCTCAAAATATATGGTACCTGGATAGCAGATGCTGCAACCATATAACTGGTCAAAGCAAGTAATTTGTCAACCTCAATCGCCAATTCTCTTCTCAAGTAAAATTGGGCGACAGAAAGACACAATCTCTTGAAGGAAAAGGAACAATTTCTGTCTAAACAAAGGGAGGTAACACTTAATTCATTCAAGATGTTCTTTATGTTCCTAGGTTAGCTTAAAATTTACTAAGTGTTAGTCAATTAATTCAAAAAAGATTTTTAGTAAACTTTGCTGGAGAAGAATAGAAAATTATGGACAAAGACAAGATTGTGGTTGCAAAAATTAAAATGGCACCAAACAAAGTTTTTTTGCTTGTTGCTCAATGGCCTGCAATATGCCCGGACAGGACACTTGCAGCTGTCGGGGATGTTCACCTTAAAACCTCATAGTTTCAATTTCACTATGTCTCTTATATCGAGAAAATGTTCGTATGTAATTCTCCTGCGAATTCTCGTCTTAGCTTCTTTGATTTTCTTTTTTGATTGATTTTTGGATTCCTTTGGGCTCACTCTCTTTGTCAAGGTTGGGGGCGCTATAGTATGCCATTAAAAGAAAATGTTGCCTTGAAATTTAAAAAATAGATGAGTCTTTGTTATGGCATATGAGATATGGACACTTGCATTATAATGGCTTGAAATTGTTGTACCAAAAGGATATGGTGACAGGACTCCCGAAAATAGACAAAAATGAAACCACTTGTGAAAGGTTATCTATTTGGAAAAATGCATCGGTTGCTATTTCCAAAAAATGCTTTGAGAACAAAACTACCACTTGAACTTGTTCATGTTGACATTTGTGGAGCAATGAGAACTACATCTTTTCAAAACAAAAAAATACTTTCTTCTTTTTGTTAATGATTTCAACAGGATGATGTGGGTCTACTTCCTAGAGCAAAAATCAGAAGCATTTTCAACATTTCTAAAATTAAAGAAAATGGTGGAAAGACAAAGTGGCCATGTTTTGAAAACATTGAGAACAGCTCGACGAGGTGAATTCCTATCCAAGGAGTTCAAAGAGCACTGCAAAGATGAAGGAATCAAAAGACAAATAACAGTCAAATATACTCCCCAACAAAATGGAGTTGCAGAGCAAAAGAATCATACCTTTGTTGAGATGGCAAGGAGTATGCTAAAAGCAAAAGGACTTCCCAATAACCTTTGGGCTAAAGCTATCAACATTGCAATTTACATCCTAAATCATTCACCCACAAAAGCCGTTCTCAATAAAACACCATATAAAGCTTATTACAAACGAAAGCTGGATGTTAACCATTTCAGAATTTTTGGGTGCGTAGCAAATTCTTTCACTCCTTCTCAACAAAGGGAAAATTTTGATCAAAAAGGTGAAATATATATCTTCATCGGCTACAGTGACGAATCAAAAGCATATCATCTTTTTGATCCAAAAGAAAAAAATTTAATGATCTCAAGAATTGTATGCTTTGATGAGATGAAGATTTGGGAGAAGGAAAAAAAAACATCTCAAGAATATACCTCTTTTGAAGCCAGCCTATACAATAATAAGTTACATTCATCATGTAGGTCAGACTTACCAACAAATCAAGATCAACTCCATTTTGACTCCCAACCTAAATCTCTACCAATTAGGAATCTCTCATTGAAAGAAATATATGATTCATGTAATATCAGATTTTTTTCTTGTGAACCACAAAGTTTTGAAGAAGCAGTAAAAGATGAAGTGTGGCAACAGGCAATAGATGAAGAAATTAGCACCATTGTGAAAAACCACTCTTGGGAGCTAGTTGATTTACCTAAAGGAAAAGAAGTAGTCAAATTAAAGTGGATTTACAAAACAGAATTGAATCAAGATGGTTTGATTCAGAAACACAAAGCTTATCTCGTTGCAAAAGGCTATTCACAACAACCGAGCATTGACTTTAATGAAACTTTCCACCAGTTGTCCGAATGGAGACCATATGGATTGTACTTGCACTTACTACACAATTAGAGGTACAAGTCTATCAACTTGATGTGAAATCAGCATTCCTAAATGGTGATCTGGTAGAAGAAGTGTATGTTGAGCAACCTTAAGACTATGTTGTGAAAGAAAAAGAAAGCATGGTTTATTGACTCAGAAAAGCTCCCTATGGGAGCTTAGAAAAGTAAAATAGACAAATACTTTTAACAAAGTAGCTTTTAAAAAAGCCCAAGTGAGCCATCATCATACTTAAAAAAGGAAGGTGCACATGATTTTTTTCTTATTTGCCTTTATGTTGATGACTTGATTTATGCTTGCACTAACCCAAAAATTGTAGAAAAATTCAAGAAAGACATGATCGAAGAATATAAGATGAAAGATCTCGATCTTCTCAAATACTTTCTTAGAATTCAAGTTCAGCAAGCAAAATGAGTGATCCTCATCTCAGAAGAGAAATATACTAAAGACTTGCTGAAGAAGTTCAACATGTCCAATTGTAAGCTCATTTTAATTCCAATGGTCGTGAATCAGAAGTTCCAACAAAATGATGAAGCAAAAAAAGGTGGATGCAACTCACTACCATCATCTGGTGGGATCCCTATTGTATTTAACAAATACAAAGCCTAATATTATTTATCTAGCCAGTATCATTTCCAGATTCATGAATGAACCCAGTCAAATTCACTACTCTGCAGCAAAAGTAATTCTGTGATACTTAAAAGGCACAAAAGGCCAAGGTATTAAATATGTGAAAGAAAATGATTGTAGTCTTATACTTATAATGATTGGGCAGGATTTGTTGATAATAGAAAAAGTACAACTGGATATATTTTTCGCTTAGGCTCAAACCTAATTTCATGGTCCTCAAGAAAGCAAAGAACTGTGGCCCTTTCTTTAGCAGAAGTTGAATATATTGCAGCTACTGATGCTGCTTGCAAAGCTGTTTAGTTTAGAAGAATTCTTTCGTATATTTAGATAGAACAGAATAAGCCAACAATTATCTACTGTGATAATACTTCTACTATTGCCATGGCAAAAAATCCAATGTTCCATGCCAAATCCAAACATATCAAACTTCGTCATCACTTTATCAGAAATTTGGTCAACGGCGGAGAAATTGAGTTGAGATTCATCAATACCAAAGAGCAATAGGCGACACATTTACAGAAGCGGTCAATTCAAAAAAGCTTGAACAATTCAAAAGGTTCATCAATATTGCAATTAAGTGGGGATGTAAAAGAAATTAATTTGCAATATCACTAGTGCTTGCAATCATTCAAGTCAACATGGGTTGATAAAGTAGTTAATTAAAATAATGTATGTAGCAGGTTAGCTGTGGACAATGTCAATGAATGTCTTGCTTTTGAGTTGGTAAGTTATGGCTTGCACGTTCATGGTTCATGCATTTGCGAAATGGTTTCCACGTTTTATTGTTTGTTTATGTTTTCCTCTTTTATAAAAGGGCTGTCTTTGTATTCAATCATCAATTTAGAAAATAAAACAACAATAAACAATTCTCTATCTCTCATTCTCTTCTTCGTCCCTCTGTATTTTCTCTTAGTCCAAGCTTAAGAAAAATCCATAATTCCCAACATTCACATATGGAAGGAAAGTTTTCTACTAAACAAGAAAAGCTGTTAACCTTGCCTCTGAATATTTATGATACGATCTTAGGAAGCGGCCTAGTCCAAGTGACCTTAACATGATATTGCTCCACTACAAAGCAAACTTAAAGTAAGAAATTGGCCTTTTTTCTAATGATTCTATTTTCTAATCATCAGTCCAACCTTCATTCTGTAGTGAGGCAGTTGCATTTTGGATATGTGATTTCGTTTGCTCTGTTGTGACCAGAAACTATACAAGGAACTGTTACTTTACTATACGAGCCTAATTGTTATTTTCTCTATTTTCAGGTTCCATCATATGGTGTCTTGTGTCAAATTTCAGAATTAGTGGAAAGTGCTGTCAACTCTACACTACCTCTTCACTAATGGTTGAGGCTTGCTCATGGATGGATCTCACCGCAATTCATCAAATCTTGGTTATGACTCACCATAGAATGATAAAAGAAGAAATGTAGCCACGCAAACAAATTTTTTGCTTTTCTCCACCCCTTATTCATGTTAAAGGGGTTCGTGTGAAAATGAAAATATAGAGAAACATGTATATTGTAATATAATTAGGGGTGGCCAAAAAAACAGGATTGAATCGGAATCGAACTAGAATTGACGGGTTCGGTCTGTTATTTCATATAATTCGGTCCGGTTTTGGTTTTTAAAATAAAAAACCTGAAAATTTTCAATTCGGTTTTAGTTTTGGTCCAAAAATCTGTACCGGGACCGAATTTATTATTTTTTAATCTTTTTTCATATAAACAATGTTATTTTATTGTATTTTCATAAAATGACGTCGTTTGGTATATTAAAAAATATTTTAAAAAAATAATGAATTTGCCTAAAAACTGAATCGAGCTAAAAATCAAATTGATCGGTCTGATTTTAATATGTAATCAGTTCAGTGCGGTCCGATTTTTTCTTCTTATTCGGTCAAGTCCAATCTCAAAATTTTGAGATTTGAAATTTTCAGGTTCAGTTTAGTTTTTTAAATATGTAAACCGACTCGGACGATACTCACTCCTAAATATAATACATGTAAAATTTTTTTCTAATGATGACATATCTAAGTGTTTAGAAATGCTACTTAGACACAGGCTGAGAAAAAATGTGTAAATATTGCTGTGAATTGCAAAGAAAAATTTTTTGGTTTTTGTATGTGATTTCCCTTGTATGCATATTAACATATCGGATCTCTTTAAATAAAAAATGGCCAAAAAAGTAGACAAAAGAATAAGAAAACTAATCACCCTCACTTCCTTGTATCTCAAATTGATGAGAATATTTGTAGGGTGAGGGCTGCCAAATTCACCTCTTCATCAACATGTATCTATACGTAACTACACTCAAAGCATTAGTTCAGTTCCAGAAGTAGATGCCGCAGCAATAGCGGTCAAACTGTAGGGTGAGGAGAAAGCCTTTCACGCTAAAACATTTCTTAGACTTGTATTCAAAATAAATTTAAAAATTAGTTTTGAATTGACCGTTAGAACCCTCTCGACGGCAAAAATCTGGAGGTCAGAGGTTCCAAATTTGAATTCAATATTTATATATGTATATATAAGTGTGTTATAATAATTGACTTCAAATCAATTTATTTACTGTAAAATTTCATTAATTTTCAGTCTCTACGTCCCTAAACCTACTCTAAACCGGCGCTGAAGTCAACTGTTACTGAATACCGAAAATTAATTAATTAGGGTCTTAATTTACTGTGAATCTACTTACTTATTAAATATCTTTTAATTGCTTTGCTTTGCTTTGGTGATTTTGTGACTTGTATGAAGGCAGATTTTATAATTTCAAGCTTCCCAAAAATTTACAAGGTGAGTGGTGTTTTTTGGACCTGCTAAAGCTTGGCTCGCGATCGCCAGTCAATGGTTCCAAATTCAACCCCAAGATTTCTCTTTACAATCCAATTTCAGGAATTCAATTTACACTTCCCCTTTATAAACTCTTCCAACTGTGAAGATTTTCCGGATCATATGAAACAATCTAACAATGTTTTTGATAGTTAATTATTTATTAATTAAATATTTTTATTATATTTTAATTATTATTTTCACAAGATTATTTGTGAAGTGTGATAGTGTTTGATAAAATCTTAAGTTCCCTCTTTCACTTGACTTCATTTTAATTTAATCTAAAGGATGAGTTTCTCTTCGATTCTGACAACTGAAGCCTGCAGACGATCTAATATAATAGTTGGAAAGTTGATTACCTATGAAAAAGAGAATGGCTTTTGTGTTATTAATTAATCGAGGTAATTACAATTGATCAAAAATTTCAAATTAGTTACATATTATTTGAATATTTGTAGTTGATTTTGGCAATTGCTTTCGTGTTTGGTTGCTTGTATGATTGTGTGCGGGGAAATTGACACCGATACATATGATTTTCAAAACTACTTTGATTTATCTGTTGTCTGTTGAATATCTTGTTTGTATTCATAGGGTTCTTCTATTAGCAAGTCTAAATAACTTGTTTGGAAAATCTTTTGATAGTTGTACAAAAAGATGTACATAGAAGAAGAACGATGTCATTCCTTCTTATTCTCGTGAAGTGCTTGAAGGAATTACTCTTCCGGCTTTCCCACTGTAAATACTACAAATCACCTTATTTTTGGACATCTAATCTGGGTATATCTCATTATCAGAATTGTGATGAGATATCTTTTTTATATCTATGGTCAAAATTTGGTAATTTTATAGTGTTTTTTGGTTAGATAGGCTACAAAATACTTTAAAAATTAATAGAAAATTAACATTATTGAAATCTTCTTTGAAGGACTATGAGCTGTCTGTCCAGAATTCTATGATATGTAGTTTGGGCAGAAACTTGCTAGATCCACATTTGAAACTTGATTAATCCCGATAATATATTAATATGTAGAATTAAACCCAAAGGAAGCCCCAAATATTTAAGGGGTCAACTTTCTATAGACAACGCAAATGCATTGTCAAATATATTACCTCCTTCGATCAAAGTTCTTTCCAGAATTGGGCAAGACTGGTGGTTTCCCGAGGTGTATGTTTATAATAGACGTAGGGGTATGGGTAGATTTTAGGAGGAATTTGCCAGTCTGTGCAGGCTGTCTAATGCTAGTAGGTGGACAAGGGGAGATTTTAGTCTGCTGCCTGATTAATGTTGCAACTTTAAGTATCTGACTTTTTATGGGGCTGCTTTTACATATTCTAATTTGAGAGAGAAATCAGTGATTTTGTTTTGGTTGTATATTCAATGCAATATTTTCGTGAATTTGAATGGTCGTCATTCACAAAGTTCCTCAGTTCCATTTTTGTCTTTCACCTTTCCCAAATATAACAAGATTCAATCATTAATTTTCATATGACTGATAATGATTTTGGTTAGTAAATTAGCTGGAAACGTATTGAGTATTTGGCTTTACGGTGTTATTCGCCTTTGAAGTTATATCTTAAAATAGGGAAGTGCGTTTGACTTCTGGGTTTTCATTCAGTCTTTCTTTTGTAGCTCTTTTTGTTTTGGCTTTCTGGTCTTTTACTGGCAAATTCTGCTTCCAAGGCCTCTTCTTTTGCTCCACTGCATCTTCTTTTTTGCTTCATATCTTCTACATTTATTGCATTGATGCCATAGAGCATGAGATCAGTATCACAATTAGATTCATACATAGATAAGTAATGCTATTCAGCCATATAATTATCTTGTAACTTTCTATTTTTTTTACCCTCGGGTTGGTATTATTAACAAAGCCTCTCTGGGCCATATGTTTAATAGGTCTTGCAGTTGAAAAGTAACGGGATTTCTTCATATCTTCGACTACTCCCTGTAGATGATGTAGCATAGCATGTATAAGCTTTGTTTCTAGAAATCGTTCTTGGACTGCTGGACAAGATTTTGCGACCATGAACAGCAGCTGGGGCTACAAGAATGGAAAACTGGAAGCACCATTTTGCTGGTCCATTCAAAGATCTTTTATTATACTGCCCTTCACAGTACTTACCAACACATGCATCTACTCAAACTTTGTTCCTCCTCAACAGCATTCGAATATAAACTTTGTTCAGTTTTTTAGCCAGACCCCTTTAACTTTCCTAACTCTTAACCAATCTAGTGTTTTATATACTTTTTACTGATTGGGGAGCAACCTAGATATCTTCAACTAAACTCATGCCTCAACAGCTCAACCCCCTTCCACTAGCATCTCTGGTTTTAGTTTTGCGAGATGAACTCCATTCACTAACTATAAACATGTAAATTGGACTGTTAAACAGGAGATTGTAAATTAGAAAGATCTAAATTAGAAAGCATAAGCGATGCACTAAGAAAGCATGGAGATGGGTTTTTCCGTGCTACTTTTAACTTCACGCATTTGCGCAAGATGTGCATGATACAAGCTCGGGATTGAAGCTTCGTCCCATTGAATTTGTGTGTACTAATATAATAAAAAATATATCCCTTTTTCAACATCTTAGGATGAGTAATAGCAGAAACCAAACAAATAAAATATTATTTATTTCATTTTGATATGATCAACCCCACACTTATCATCTAGTTAAAGATTGTGCAGGTAGAATCCACAGTCACACATCATTGAATTCCTACAAGTCTCTTCCTTATCAATTCAACATGATTTATGGGGACCTGAATGCCCTTAGAAATTAAACTCAAAATTGTAGATTTTATGCTTTATGGGGATCTGAATGCCCTTAGAAATTCAATTCAAAGTTGTAGATTTTATGTTTTATTTGTGCATTATTATTCAAGATTTTTGTTGTTATTTCCTGTGAAAAGAAAATCTGATTTTTTTGACTGGACAAGCTAAAAACCAATTGGAAAAGAATATCAAGATTTTCCAATTGATTTTGGATATGATTCAGGTCCATAGCTTTCCCAAATGGCCTTGAATTATGCAGCATTACACTACAAGTTTCCAATCCTCACACTCTCAAACAGAATGGAGCCTCTAAATACCTCGACTGCTGCAAACACACATCCTATTCTAAATTACACACATCCTATTCTAAATTGACAGAACCTTTGCAAATTAAAATCTAGACTTCGCTGTTCAAACGGGTCAAGTCACTCTCTTACAACTGAAAACTACTCTCATATTATTGCAATGAAAGAGGAAATTTAGGCTCTTCATGACAATTATACATGAACAACATTGGTTCTACGAAGTGGAAATGCTTATATTATTAGCTCGAAATGGATTTAGCACATCAAATACACAAAAAAAAAAGAAAAGAAAAAAATAGTTGTTGACAGGTTTAAATTAAGTACGATTAGTTGATAAAGGGTTTACTTGAGTGCTAGGAATCGACTTTGAAAAGACATTCAACCCGCTAACTAATCAAACATGCCGCGATCAAGTTTGCTAACAGCCATAAAAAGAAACTATTTATATAAAGCAACCACAGCACAACTTACATATGCCTGTCAACTAAATATATAAATCAATTTTATGGGCATAATTATCAAGCCCCATGTGCCTAGTTTGAATGATTATCTCAAGCTTTAATTTCGACTTGGTTGCTATAGCAGTAACATTGACAATCGAGCATAACATAGTTATATTTATTAGGACAATACTAGTGACATAATCATTAATAATAATTCCAAAACATTACTTTTTAAGTTTTGAGTAATTATCATGATAGTTTATTCTAGAAATCTATTCATATGGTGTGGAATTTTCCTCTGTAACAGTTCAACAACTATTTAAAGGAGAAAATGATGCAATGAAAATATAACAGATCATGAATTAATTATAATTTACTTGGTAAGAAGACAATAGAATCTGAAAATTTGTATATAATTTGGCCAAAACGCAAAAATATGATTGAAAAGATCCATAATAGTAGAGAGAAGGCCGGCTGCATTCAGATGATTTATGATATTCATAAAATTCATATTCAAAGCTACTGGCAAAAGTGCAAAATGGGAAATGACACAAGAAAACTGAGACTCTATTTGATCCTCGTTCTTCATTTGTTGTCTTCTGCAATCATTCATCAACATATATTAATGAAAAGAACATTCATTGCTCAGACTTTTACAATAATTTTAAGATCAATATCATCATGATTATCATTTTAATAATTCAGATTTTGAACTAGAGGGCGGGTTGGCGACAAACGAGACTTTTCATAAACTATCATCTTTGAAGTAGCAATATTTGGACTAGTAAAAATATCTTCAAACACCAAAAGCAATCGTGGTCATGATTAACTGACTATCTCCAAATTTTATTTCTTTGGACAAGGCAATTCATTATCAAATATGTAGCCAAATAGCCACAACAACCATTATTATCTGTGAGTATATGTGATTCTAACCATAACAAAAAGAAAAAGAGAAATAATATAACAGGAATGGAAAATAATTGTTTCTCAATTGACTTATAACTCTCAACCAAGCATCAATTGGATCATCGATCAAATATTGATTAGAACCAGAAGGAATTGAATCAACCACCTAATTCTTTTACAGAATCTTCTTCTTTAATTTCTTGGGCGCCTTGTTAGATTATAACATGAAACTTCCAATTGCTTTCTTGCTTCTACCCTCGCTCTTCAGTCTCTAATCTTGTTCCACTATATGTTGTAAGATTGGTTATTTGGTACCTACAATAGCTGATCATCTATTTGCTCTTTTCTAAGTTTTTCTTTGTCCCCTCCCAATTTTTTTAAATGCCTCCTCAATTTCTCTGGCTTGTGTTGCCACTGAAATTGTCTTTTCATCTCAAAGGGTGGGCAGATTTGGGTTGGGCTTAGTTTTTACAAAAATCAAACTGAATTTAAAGTGTGTATGCTGTAGAACTGAATGGACTCGAGCCGAAATACTTAGTTTAATTCGGTTCGGTTCCGAAGCTTCCTAACTCGGTTCTATTTTGGTTTTGCTTTTAAGAAATTTATGGATATTATCATTTAAATCTAATTTATAATAAAATTATTGAAAAATAAAATTTTAAAAATTATGAATGTTAACCCTTCATTTTATGTAGATTTATGAAAATAATTATAAATATTTTATTTTATTTATAAATTATAAATAATTAATGGTTCAAAAGATATTTTACGTTTAGGTTCGGGTCGATTTTGGTTTTATCCAAACTCAAATCAAACCAATTGAAATTCAACCAATATGAAACCGAACTTATTTTAAAACTGAAGCAAATTGAGCCAAACAATTAGGCTTGATTTGATTCGCATTGATTGGTCATTTTTGCCCAACCCTATTCATCTCTTCAAGCTTTGCCTTTGTGTCTTCTATTTCTTTGAGTAGCTTCTATAATTTTTCAATCTTTCATTAGATATTAGAAAGACCGTACCAAAAACGCACGTAACAAAATTTAACAAAATGACACATCAAGTGTTGCAAAAATATCCCATTAGTGAGAAATAATTGAAAATGCTAGAAAATTGATAACCTTGACCCATTTGTTTAAATCAGCTTAGATATGGCTAGGCAAAAGTGTCCAGTTGAATCAAACCTACTCCGTTTGGTTCAATTCGATTTTAAAGGTAAGTTCGGTTACATTTGGTTTTGATGTGTTGGTTCGGTTTTGGTTAGTTTTAAACTGACAAACCGAAATTGATTATAAAATTTCTTCAAAATCCTTAACTTTTATCAAAATTGTAAATAAATAAGAAATTTATTCTTATTTACATAAATATAAGTAAAAATAAAGAAAATTATTATAAATTTTAAAATTGATTTCTTTATTTGTAATTATTACATAGATCAGGGGTTTATATAAAGAGATTCAAAAAAAACTTTTGAAATTGATGCAGGAAGCCAAAGTGCAATTAAATAATCGAACTTAGAATTGAACCAAACTAATTTAGTTCGGTTTGATTTGGTTTTATGTTTTATATACTTTGGATTCAGTTCGATTATTAAATAACCAAACTTAGAATAGAATGAAACTAATTTGGTTCAATTCAATTTGGTTTAATGTTTTATATGCTTTTGATTTGATTTGGTTTGTACAAAAACCAAACTCAATCCAATTTTGCCCATCTCTAGGCCTAAAAGTTTACCTTATTCACTTTCTTCAATCTTTGAAACTCAACCAAGCTTAGTTATAAGTGCTCTCAACCTTTTCTTGACATCATCTTGTTCTTTCTTTTACTTTTTAATCCTTAAATGCGCTTTTTCGATTTACGGTGTAAATAGAAAATTTTTCCGAATCTTTTTTTCAATTTTTCGTCATCATTCTTTATTGCTTGAATCTTAGCCATGACAACTTCCTGATCTTCTCTTTTGATACTGTCTCTACAAAACATCAATTTATCCATCTCAGCATCTACTTCATTTAAACAAAGAATCAATTCCTGAGGTCTGTCTTCTATTTCCCACACAAGTTCTCATATTTTTTGGGCTACAAGCAACCAATTGCAACGGCAATGTCCAAATGACGTACTACAGATAATATAGATGCAGGAAAGATAAGCATCAATTCAAAATTAAAATTACACGAACTTGTTATCTTAGTTAATAACCTAAAATTCGCTCTTATTCCAATTCTCATATCATATAATCAAATTCTCAATTAATAAAATGAGAAACAATTATATTTAGAGTTCTGATTCCTCTGCTTCTGTACTAACAACCATTGTTTGCTACAAAGCTTTAAGTCATTTAAGAATTAGGCTTCCCTCAATCATTCATTCATCTAAACCCTCCACCACCAAAAGTTACAATTTTCCCTAATCTTTTATCAATCAACAAAATGCATGAAACCAAACATGATATACTCGCTGACTTCAGTCCTTTAGATGAAAAATGAGTTAAGTATCATCGACAAGAAGATTTCAGGACAACCCATTGCCTTTGTTGAGTATATTATTAAGGATGCAATATTTACAATAGGCATGAACTTGGGGAGATTTGAAACTTCTCAACATCACGGATTAGGTGCAGCCAAAAATAATAAGCTTCCATTAATGAAATAGTTTTGTTGCATCTTATGTGTCTTCCTAATCTTCCTGCATGCAATTCTTGAATGATATGATCTCTGAGTGATTCTTAAGGTATACATAAATGATTTTCAAAAAATAGGTAATCATCATGTATTTGATGTTTACTAGAGCTTCTAACTGTGCACTTTTACCATTCATCTTTAAAATCTTCATCTTCTACAGTGCGAAAGTGATACTAAATATCGTTCTAACATATAAATCCTCATCTTCTACAAAGCGAAAGCGATACTAGATATTGTTCTAATTTACGTCTTGAATATTCAAGAATAACAAAGCCCTTAAAGGAAGTAAATAACCCAGGAAAGGAAACATAAATAACCCATACTGGATTAACTGAAGAAAATATTATTGATTAAATGAATGATAAGCCTATTGATAGTATTTATCTTAAGCCTAAAAGAAAAAGATTCCTTGTGAACAAAGAATTTAACAATGAACTAATAACTTAATCCTACTTAAACAAAACAAATAAAATAAGAATCATAACAAAATAAAAATTCCTAATAGCTCTAATATTGCTCCTACATCAAAATAGTACGCCATAAACACACAAATTCTTTTTCTCGAAGGCCCACCACAAACACAATATATAGGAATAAACCGTAGTAATAGTGAAGATCAAGATTGTCATGCCTTCCTTTAAAAAGGAAATAGATGACAATGCAAACAAAGTCGCCAGTGTTCTTGAGGCTTTAACTGAGATCAAGACGATAATGCCTTCCTTTAAGAAGGAAGATGACAAGTTAGAGAAAGCCACATTCCTCAACTTCTGACAAAGCTATGAATGGAACGAAAATTGAGGAATATCGCAAGTTAGAGTATCATGAAAAAGTCTGTCGTGAGGAATGTGAAGCTTCACCTTGAAGCGCTAAGGGAGAAAATAGAAAGTATTAGGTATTCCAGAGACTACTCTTTCTTGTTCTTTGCCGATGAACCTATTGTTAGCAACTCACTTCCAGTCAAGTACCTAACTAAATCACATCCAAAACAGCCTATGTCATGTTTGCCAGTGCCAGCGCTAACGCTATCAAATCACTCAACACAAGCTTCTTTTATATATTTATTTTTGCTACATTATTATGTTTAAATTACTTATTATTAAATAGCATACTTAATGTTATTTAGTTCGTTTTAAATAGTTATTTTTCTTTTCAAGCATTTTACTTTTATTTTGTAGGTGTTGATGTGTTTTAATATGAAAGACATGAAAATGAAGCATAAAAACAAGTTTAGTAGCCATCCATGGAAATCACATAGTTTTATTCTTGGGAACTAAAATGAAAGCAAATGAGAACTAAAATGTAGAAACATCAAAATAGAGATTCAAATTTAAAATAATTAAAAGTAAGGGGGTCCAATTGAAATGTACCGTACGATAGACCTTTGTTGGCTGAATCAATGGTGCGCCCACACCATTACGCCAAATCATGGCACGCCCACACCATACCTTCTGTCCTCTAGTACCCTTGTGCCAAAAATACCGCCCCCACACTACCTGAATTTAAATTTGACAATTTTTGAGCCTTAAATGAAAATGGGTGGCCAAATTTTAGATATTTTTAGATTTTGTTGTCTTTTCAAGGGGGAGCCACCATAGCCAAGTGGAGAAAGGGAATTTTAGAGAGAAAAAAGGTGAAGAAGGTGGCTAAAGAGAGAGAAGGGAAAATCAATAAGAAGAAGGGGGATTTTATCAAGAAATTAGGAGATTCTCATCAACCTTATGGATTCAAGCTCTTTTTATCTAGTTTTTCTTTCCCTCCCTTTTTAATTTCATTCTGAATTGAACAATTTGTGTTAACTAAGATTATGTATTTGATTGTTGAATTTTTTATGATTAATCTTGAACTCTATTTTATGTATGGTTAGACTTATTTTCTAGAGTAATAATTTAATTTATTGGAAGTATCTATTTTTGGATGTTGTGTTGTTTTTATTTGATATCTTATATTGAGTATTTATCATGATGGTTAATACTTTTAAATATTTGATCAATATTTAAATGACATGTGGATTGATATGAGTTGAGAAGTGAATATCATATCTAAACCGTGTTATAAATACTGTAAATTGCATGTTAGACAGAGATGTACTAATATTGTTTACTTAGTTTAATTAAAAATTATCACTAATTGTAATACACTTCCATTTAATTAATTTTACATAATTTTACAAAGGTTGCGTTACGAAAGCTATATTTTGTGCAACATTTGCTTAATTGAATATTTTTTGTTTACGATCTAGTACAATTGAGTAAATGAGCAGCAAAAAGTTTAGTTTAATGTTAAATTGGATTTTGTTGCTAAGTTGCTCAGTTGGATCATGAGAAAATATTTGGTTTGGATCATGAAAAAATAGAACTTGAACATATATAAGTATTCTTGTTGTGAAATTTAAAGGATTTGGATGAATCCCTTGTCAGTTTGTTGAGTATTTGCTCTTAAAATGATGAATATGATGTTAAATTACTAGTGTTCTCAGTACTTCTGTTTGGATCCTAAGACAATTGAACTTTATGTTCCTTTATTGTTTAATAATAACCAAACAAGCCATAATCCATAGTCTTTGAAGTTTCCAAGTATGCTAACTGATTGATTTCTAGATCAATCTATTTCTGTATTTATTTGTTTACTTATTTTTATTTCAACAACTGAAATTGGTTAAAAGCATTGTTTTGTAATTGAAAATACTTTATATGCTTTCATTTCTAGATTTTGACTAAACTAGCAAGATGAACATGTTCAAATCTTGATCTTTAGGTATATGATTTTTTTTTTCTTTTACACAGATTTCCTCGTAGGTAAGCAATTTTTCATAAAGGTTCTTAGTTGGAACTCTTTGAATCAAAGATTGATGAAACAAAACATGAATGGTTTAGACTAACGTCAAATAATTAATAGAGCTTCTTACGCCTTAAGGTAGCACATGTATTGTCTTCATTGCATTCTTTAACACACAAATGAACAAACCACAACTTCCTTCTCTACATATAACAAAAAGGAATAAATATGGTGTAAGAACAGTATTGAGTATGCTAGAGAATGTGCACAAACTAAGATACGCAATGATTATGCTTAGGAAAATTGTCAATTGAGTACCATCCATGGTTTATGTTAAAATCAAGGAGAAGCAGATTAGGCAAATTAATATTCTTTGAAAATGAAGGTAATACACATCTATGATTAACCAAATGGTTATCACATCATAATACATTACACTAATTAACAACAACAAGTTCAACCAAGTCAAACATTGAAGCTAACAAAGTGAGGCAAAATGCCTACCTCAATCAAAGCAAATAGCATAGTTGATCAGGATTCTTTATATTGACAAACATAAAATGCGATAGAAGAAGGTTAAGAAATTGGAAAGTAAAGTAAAAGCTTGGTTCTTTGCAAGAGAACTAAGGTTAATCGAGGAAGAAGCCAAATTAAGGCTCACGAGGACAAAGGTTGTGAGGAAGAAAGGGGAAGAAATGGACTAAGTGTAAGAAGGCCCTCTCCATCTTTTATATTTCCCACAAAATGACGACGTCTCAACTTCATCATACAACGTCGTTAATTTAAGCCACATTTTTCCTAATGCATGGATGATGATGATAAATTTGACAATGTCGTTTTTACAAGTAGTGAAATTCAAGTGCTAAAAACATATCACTAATGCATTACATATTTTATCATGTGTCAATCACGTATAATAGTTCTTGAAAAAAGCAAAATGTGTCAAACAGTTGACATGAGTGCTTGATACAAAAATTAAAAGTCAAGACTCACCTGTCAAGATAGCCCAATTTTCTTGTAGTATATTCAAAGAACAATTTATAATATTTTATTTACTATTTAATATAAAAAAAAAAAACTGTTTATATTGACTAACATATATAAAGAACAATATATTTAAAAAAATATATCATCACTATTACATATATAAATCTATCTATATAAATTGATATGATATGTTATATCATATTATTAAATATTCCACATTCTCATAAAAATTTTTAGTTTAAAATACTTTTTAGTTTTGGAATCCATTCTATTAAGTTTAAAATATCATTTTTTGTTATGTAAACTCAATATACTTTCAAATTCTGAAAAATAATTAATGACATGTGAGTCCCTAAAATTTTACCCATTAACTTGATTAGTCTTATCTAATAATTTCAAAAATACTCTTTAAAGGCCTAATTTATTAAAAAATAACGATTATATCTTTATTTAATAGTAGTTAGCTAAAAAAATAAAATATTAAATGTATGATTTATTTTATTTATTTTCTAATAACTATATAATATTAAATTGTTAATATATTGTAAAACTTTATAATTATACTAAGTACAATATTTATGATATATATTATTAGTACTGTATTATAATATATTTGAATCATGGATTATTATTTATTTATGAATTATAAATATTTTATTTGTAAATTAGTATTTATTTATGATTTATTTTATTTGCTTTCTAATACCTAATTAATATTCAATTGTGGATAAATGAATTTATATTTTAATTATAATATAGTAATAAATATTTATATTCAATGTGTTATAAAATGATATATATTATTATTTTAATATTTGTTTTCAATTAGGAGTTGAAAATTATTTTTTGGCTAATTATTATATATAAGGGCATTATTGTTATTTTTTAAGAAATTAAAATTTTTATAAGTATTTTTGATATTATTAGGACTATTTAAGTTAATAGGCTAAATTTGAAGGGACTCACATGTTAATAGAATGGCGATTTGGGATATTATGAAAATAACAAGAGGATATCCGGATATCAGGTCAAACAATAGAAGAGAATCGGGCATTCTCCCTATAATATAAACAATAGAGAGGAATCGAACATTCTCTTATAATATAATACATGTATTTTAATGAGATGATGATGAAATTAGAGAGAAAGAATTGGAGTAAGATTTAAATTTGCAATATTATAATAATAATAATTTAAGCATTTATATAATAAGGAAGAGATGAGAGAGCTTAGAGTAGTATTTAATTAATTTATTGTTGGTAATTTTGCTTAGGTAGAGGCAGATCATCAACATAGAGATAGAGTTGAAGTCGAAAATTGAAGGGAAGTTAAAATAGATATGAAGTAAAAGAGATGGAGAAGAAGTCGAAAATTAAAGAGATGGAGATGCAATACTCAAAGTTGATCTTCAAAAAGATCATAAGTACTCGAAGTTGAAAATTTGACACGTCCTTTTTTCCTTGAAGAAGAATATCAATAAACAATATAAGCTGTTGATGTGGGAAAATTCAAGCTAATGATGCAATAAAATTTGTTGTCCCTAGTGAGGAAAAATACTAAGTGATGTGGTAGCGAGATATACTATCATGCTCAAAAACCTAAATCTGGTTACTAGGAAATCTCCAAAAACTATTATGTGTCCTCACAAGTTTCCAAACAAACTAAAACACAATCTTTCTCCTTGAATCCCAATTAATCTCGGATCTCAGTTGAGCAGGCCTATTTGACTCGAGAAAGTCGTCCTATCTAAAACAAAATAGAATATAAAGTCAGAAGGGGAGTGCTGAACTATTCCAAGTGAATCCACTCTAATGCCCAAGTTAGTACTTTGAGGGGGTTATTTTGGCTTTCATGACCTTCTCTCTTATATCATAAAAGGAAGGACATGAAAAAGGGAATAACCATAGAAATCTCTTAAAGAATACAAAGTGAGAGTTAATGCAGTAAGGAAAGTATTAGTAATGTAGAAAATAGTAGAATAATGTAGTAAAATGCCATAAACCCATGGAGAAGACAAAGATTCTTAAGTTTTAGAGAGAGGATTCAAAAAAATAGAGAGATAAAAATCTTTTTTAATATGGAGGAAAGCATGAATTTATACAAGGGCTTTCTTTGATTGTGATTGGCTGAGGAATGTTACTTGATTCCCTCTTCCTCTTTCTTCATTTGAATAAATTTGATATTAAAATCTTCATTACCACAATAAAGATTTCCCTTTCCTTTCTTCTAAAGTTATTTCGTTAACAAAGGCCTGCACATTATTGCATGGATAACTAGAGTGATAAAAACGTGTGGCCATACAAAAATTTCTCTTCGTTCAATTTCTAAAATCTAGTATTAACATTTTGGCAGCAAAGCAAAAGAAGCGCAGAACAAGCTGCCTAGAAGCCAAAATTGTGTGATAACCCAAGGCCTTGATGCCCACACAAAACATGCTCGTCCTTGTTTTCACTTGACCTCTACCTTATGCCCACCTTTATGTCCACCTCTGCAATCAATAGTACAGCCATACAAAGCAACAAATAAGAAGATAAAAAAATTAATAATAATAATACTGGCCATTGTAGCCAAAGCACTCCACCAAGGATGGGTTCTTGATAAGCTAAGATAAATGATGATATTCTTTTCGTAGCTTTAAAATCTTTGGTATAAAATTTTCATTTTCTTGGTAACATAACAAAATTCTTTGTTTTTCATTTAAAAGCTTGGCGATGATCATGATCAGTTTATAGAATTTTTTGTTGCTACAATTTTTTCTTCTTCTTTCATAAGTCTCTCTTTGTCTTCGTCTAGTTCTTTGGCAAACTCTTTAAATTATTTGGCTATTCTGCCACTGAACATCTGAGTTCATCTATTTTCGTTTTCGTCACTTCGTCTATCATTATCGTAACTTGAACCCTTTTGTATAGCCTTCCTAATTTGTGTCTCAAGTCTGTTTCACTCTGTTTTTACTTGCCTATAACTGAGTTTATTCTAAGTAGAACCCAAGACTCAGTCTTGCTAGATAGTCCAAAAAACTCCACAAGCAGTAGCCAGTGGCAGCAAAAGCCAAAATACTTGAAGAAGTTTTCAAGAATCTGGAGGAAGAGTGAGAGAAACTAAGGAATGAAGAAGAAAAAAAGCTACTTCAACTGGCTGATGATGCTTTGTGTAAGGTTTAATGTCATATGAACAGTGGAAGAAAACCAAAAAGTCCAAAGAGTTTTAGTCAATGGACGTGTCTATGTTTAGGTTTGAAGTGTTCACATTCACATAAATTAGATGAGATTAGATGATAAAATCTTGATTACCATATCAATGATTTCTGCTTTCTTTCTTCTAAAGTAATTCCATTGATAAATGCTTTCATATTGTCGCGTGGATAACAAGAGTGATAGAAACATGTGGCCCTATAAGTTTTTCTCTTCGATTAATTGGTAAAACCTTTTATTAATAAGGATCCCTTCGCTAAACTACGTATGTCATCTTTGGTTGCCTTTCAACTTGCCTACTTGTAATTTCAACGACAAATCGTACCTAAACAATGTCATTTAAGCATCCTCACCGCCCCACTTATAGTAAACATTTGTTGCACATTTAGTACATTAAATAAGAAAATAACTAAAACTACTTTACTCCAAATCACACTATAATCTCATTAATTTATAAATAGGGATATTTTCACATTCCTTCTTTAAGGTTTGAGATTATGTTACTTAGATAACAAAAATTGATAATGTATCACTTACCTTCCGTTCCCTTGACTATTAGTCAAGCTAAGTCAAATGATAATTTATTATAATGCCCTCAATTTATTTTAAAATTTAGACAGGATTTGAAAAAACCATAATCTCCAATGAGCAAAAAACTTAAAAAATAATCACCATATATTACTTAGAAAATAAAATTTTCTTTTGATGTATCTCAATTTAAATAAAACATGTACGATTCAAGCTTTTCTTTGGATGAGTCTTGATTTAGATAGTAATTCTCTCTCTTGTGAATACACGCTCTTATAAAATATCTTGAGAAATCTTTTCATATTTATTTCCTATGTTAATTTTTCTATATATATCTTATGACATTTACCCTTTCGTCCTTGAAGCTAACAATCAAATATAATGGCATGGGAGGTAACTGATACATTCCAAATTGATTCTAAGTGATAGATTCTAAACCTCATGGGAGAATGTGATAACATCCATTTATACATATAAAATTCAAATCAAATGTCAGAGTATAGATATCAATTTTTAAGCGTGATCGATGTACCAACTTTCTATATCTTTTTTATTTTTTATATATAATAATACTAATATAAATTTAGGATAACCATAATTTATAATTTGTAAAATATAAAGGGTAGTTCATTGTGGCACAAGTGGAAGCATGAATGATTCATTTTCCTTAGCTAATGTTAGTGTGATGAAGGTATATTATATGCTATAATTCATAAATATTTATATAAACAACTTTTGTAGCTACTTACAGAGAATAACATTTGTCATGCTTTGTGAAAGAATTCTAGTCATAGATAGGGCAATTACCAAAATTTAAGTTTGAGGCCTTTAATTATCCAAAAACAAGAGAGAATTTGTTGGCCAAGATAGAGTTTTCTTGTAGGTGCATGAAAAGCAAGTCAGCGTTTAGGTGGTGGATCAATTTGCAAACGTGCTCTTTAGATTTGACCACGCCTTGCTACATATTTTGCAGGTGGCGATAAGGGGAGCAATATTACCAGCTAGAGATCCTTGGTTGGCTTCTAGTATAATCGGTCTTGATGTAGCCAAAGCTTGTGATATAGATTCGTTGTAAGTGCTGCTTCTTATGGTTTTGTGATAGTTTCCGGAGGACAAGGTTCTGACCTATTAACAATCCTGATAAATCATGTCCAAATAGCAAGTTAGTGAATTAAGATCTCCATAAGGCATAGTTCCTTCTTCTAGAAAGTTTGAAAGGAATTTGTTATGTTAGGGATTTTTAACGGTTTTGATGATGTAAATAGTAACACAAGAAACTCATAGCCAATGCATGCATAAATGCATTGTCCTTAAGAAAATTTCTACTCCTTTAGGATAATATCTTGTTGCAAATAGGTTTTATATAGCAATATTCCATTCAAGAAATTTTCCTCTAGGATAATATCTTGTTGCAAATAGGTTTTGTATAGCAATATTCCATTCAAGATACAATGGGTATTAGTTTTGTAAGGTTGCATTCCCAAATATAGAACTCTTGAACAATACAAATATTATCCTCTAATAAGTTTGGGGAATGACAGGCAATTAAAGACTAGAAGGACATTTTCTAATATTTCTCTATATTTATATCACCAAAATATGGCATCTATTTATAAGAATCTATATACTCTTTCATTTGAAACATGCCTTCCTATAACACCATTTTATTTATTATTTAACTCCATAATTTCACCATATTACAATGTATTAATATGGTTACAATAATAAATAATTTTGAAATATTGTTTATATTTATAATATATATAACAATCCCCCTTCATTTCAAAATACATACTAGTAAACTATTTAGAATTCAATACATATGTACTAGTGCTCTACAAACCAGTTATTAGACAACTAATCATGCTTTATAAGAATTTGGTAAAACATAATTAGGTATGTTGCCATATAAAGCGACTTAACATAATAAGGTATAAGGTCAATAGTATAACGGGTGACTTGTTATTACCCCTATAAACCTACTTCATGGGTTTTTCAATCAGATAGGTGGTTACCATCACTTTTATTTTTCTTCTAGGCATCCTCTCCTCCACTACAGCTTTTGAAACCACAAATCTCTTTAATAGTTTTTGTCAAAAAATTGGCCAAAATTAATTTTCACATTGTCATTTAAGTGATCATGTCATGTCTTTTTTAAGACTTTTTATTTGATCTAAATGATTTAAAAATAGAGATGCACATTTTATTTTTTAAGTTGAAAGTTTTTCAACATACTTCATCTCCACTAAAGGCAATTCAATATCAATATATGACTTTTCACTATTCTATTTTAATAATAGAAGATTATCACACGTTATACTAATGGTGCCTTTTCTAAATATTTATTTAATTATCTTTATAACAATCAAATAGTGTAATTGAAGACTATAAAATTATTCATTATTTGTCAAAAACAAAAAAATATATAACAATAATGCCTATAGTACATGAAATCATGTTTCATATAATTTTTTTGTTAAATATAAAAGGCTTCCATAACATATATTTCCTCTAATAAAACGAGACTAATCTTCAATTTAGTCTGCATATAGCTTTTAATAATAATTTCTCCTCATAATTTAACTAGTAGTGATAAAGCATGCATAATCTCTTTTATCTCATTCGTGCTAGTAACCAATACAATATTTTTAACTAATTTACACCATTCAGAATTAGCAAGCAAAATAAGTGTACACTTGTTAATTAAGGTCAAATTAATAAATATGTTAATAAAATTCAAAATCTTACCAACATTATTATGAATTATGTATCTTAAGACCATCACATCCATGCACAAATATTATGCCGAATATGCTCAAAACTATAAATTATTTAGTAAAGACTTTGCTTGATTATATTGAAAATAATCCAACACTGTTAGGGTCACTAGAAGAAATACCAATGAAAGAGGAGTTTAAAAGGAGAACCTTAGCTCTAAAGCCATATAAAGAAAAATATATATTTTATATTTCTTCGATAAAGTAATATAAATAGAAAGGGTACCTTTGTAGAGGCTCTGCAATGTTGATAAAAAAGGAAAGAAAATATGCAAAAAAATAAGAAATATTTTCAAGAAAAATATAGTAAGAATTGTGCAAGTATTTGGACGATAATGATAATAAATATTCTAACAATATTATTATTATTATACAATGATTAATAAATAATAAATTGAAAACCCATTTTTTTTAATTTCAAAAACTAACAAAAATTAATAAGAATAACAAAAAATTATACTTACGAGAATAAAGACAAAAGAGATAAATAAACTTTCATGAAGTTGGAATAAGAGTTAATTCTTTCAAACAAATTACTTGGAACGGCTAATAGAAATAATAACTCTTTGGATTCGTACTCATACTATACTGCAATTGCAGCATTGCTATCACACTTATATTATCATATCGTCTTAGCTACATGCAACAAAACACAAGAGGACTTGCCAAAATAGTTACAAATATATATTCAAATAATAAATGCATATAAATTTTCATTTTAACCTTGCAAATAGCTATATTATAACTATCTTAATTAATCACCCAAACTCATACTTATTCTTGTATATAATTAGCTTTCATACCATCATTTTTATTTATTTATTTTTATAAAAGTTTTGGATAGAAGGAAAAGTCGCACTTCACAAAACATCAAACCCTTTCTCCCTACTATTATTTAAACTCAAATTGGTAGAGCATCAACTGTTTCCTAGACAACTTGAACCACATCTAAAAGCATACCATCAAATTAAATTGTTTACTTATATCGACATTATAACAATAGAATTATAATGGAACTCATATTCTAGATTAAGTTAAATTGTGGACTGTTAAAAAATTGACTATTGTAGTTATTGTTCCTTTGGTCATTATTCCAAGTGAATGGGAACAGAAGGTTATTTAATATTATTGTAGAATTTGTAGCCTATATTTGGTAACCAATACAATATATTGGGGTACGCTGACGCATCGGGGGTTGAGCTGCCGAAAAGCTCGTCAGGGGTGCAAAGGGGTGAAATGCCCCTTGCTGGGGGTTAGGGGATAATGCAATACAAATACCTTTTATAGTATTATATATGTGTATATAAATATGTTGTATGGGTTTGTTTATTGTATGGGCCTGGCCCGACCCAAGTGTAGCCTGAATTCGACCCAAAACTAGGAATATATATTCGGGCATTTACAGCGAATATTGCACTGTACATCTTCTTCATTCTTGAGTAAAAATTGTCTCCTTTTCCTGTGGTTTTTCCTCTGAAATTTTTCAGAGGTTTTTCATGTAAATCTGGTGTTATTTTTTATTTCTTATGTTTTCTATTTGCTTGATTACTTGGTTTTTCATAACGAATTGGTAACAAAGCAGGATTTATCTACAAACTAAGTTCTCATCAAAGGTTCTTCAATCAAGTATGATCTGGAGAAGTTTGATGGCAAAATCAACTTCAGTTTATAAAAGATTCAGTTTCATGCATATATGAGATCTCAAGGGATATGGAAGGTAATAGAAGATAAGTATCCAGTAAATATAAAGGAGGAGAAGAAGGCCGATTTAGAAAAGCAAGCTCTAAGTGCAATCTAAATGTCAGTAACTAGAGATGTGCTATGATAAATTGCAGATAAAGAGAAATATTCAGAGGTATAAAAGAGATTGAAAGAGCTTTATGCTGGTAAGCCTCTAACTAATTAGTTGTATTTGAAAAATAGACTTTATACTTTGAAAATGAAGGACTGAACATCTGTGAAATCATACATGGATGAATTTAATTCTGTAATCAAGGATATGAAGAATGTAGACATTACAATTTCGGATGAAGATCAAGCTATGCTTGTGTTGTGTTCATTGCCGCCATTATACGATTCATTTGTCGATACCTTATTATATGGAAAAGAGTCAATTAGCATGATAGATGTGTCAAGTGCATTGAAGTCTAAAGAGCTATAGAAGTAATTTTCTGTTGGTGAAAATGTCAAAGGTAAAGGTTTGGTGTCAAGGGGTAGAATATAATCTAGGGATAGTTCTGAAAAGAAAAAGAATAAGACTAAATCAAAGTCTAAGATGAAAAAGGTACGCTATTTTGGATGTGGTGAGCAAGGTTATTTCAAAAGGGAATTGTTCTCGTGGAAATGCTAATGGAAAACAAGCTGAGAATTCTACAAATGTAATCACTAGAACTTTAGGGGATGATAGGTCAGATAGTGCTAGTGAAGTATTGTCTGTTTCTGTTGGATAATGGAAGGACCAATAGATTATGGATTTAGGTACCTCATTTCACATGTATTTTCATAAAGATTAGTTTGTCACTTACTCACAAATGAGTGGTATTGGCACAGTATATTTTGGTGATGATCGTGTCCTTGAAGTAGTTGAAATTGGAACGGTGCAAATTAAAATGTTTGATGCTCTAGTCAGAACATTGGATTGTTGGCATGTTCCAGGATTGAAAAAGAACTTAATTTCCCTTAGTACCCTAGATTTGAAGGGATTCGGGTTTCATGGAGAAAATAGAGTTTCGAAACTTGCAAAAGGCTCAATGGTGTACATGATAAGCAGTATATATGGTGGTTTATACATTTTTCAAGGAACTATTGTTCAAGGTGCGGCTTCAATAATTATCGGGAGTAATGTATAAATAGTACCCAATTATGGCACATGAGACTTGGGCATATGAATGAAAGAGTTTTGTCAGAACTGAGCAAATGGGATCTACTTGGCAAAGAAAAATTAGGCAATCTCAGATTTTGTGAGCATTGTGTTTTCGAGAAGCAAATTATAGTGAAATTCAGTAAGGCAATCAACAAGACCAAGGGCATATTAGATTATATGCACTCAGACTTATGAGGCCCATACAACGTTATTTCAAAAAATGGTGCTAAATACTTTATAACCATTATTGATAATTACTCCAGAATGGTTTGGGTCTATTTTTTGAAGACTAAAGATGAGACATTTCAAACATTGAAGTAGTGAAAAACGATGATTGAAAAGCAAACAAGTAGACAAGTCAAGTGTTTTAGGGCTGATAATGGTTTAGAATATTGCAATTCTGAATTTGACGAGTTCTGCAACAAGGAAGAAATAGTGAGACACCACACTTATGTGAAGACATCACAATAGAATGGAGTTGTAGAATGCATAAACAGAACATTGTTAGAGAAAGCTCGCTGTATGCTTTCTCATTCTAATTTGTAGAAGGTATTTTAAGCTGAAGCAATTAGTACTGCATGTTATTTGGTGAATAAGTCTCCATCTACAGCTATTGATTATAAGACTTATTTTGATGTATGGTCAAGTACACCTACTAATTATACTCTCTTGAGAGTATTTGATTGTCCAACATATGTTCATGTTAATGATGGTAAACTTGAACCAAAGGCAAAAAAATGCATATTTGTAGGGTATACATACGGAGTGAAAGGTTACAGATTATAGCGCACAGATTTGAAGTCTTCAGGTTTTGTGATTAGCAAGGATGTTACATTTAATGAGTCTACTACACTTGGCAGTCAAGAAGATGAGTCAACAGGTGGAAAAGACCATGGTGTTAGTGAGTAGGTGGAGCTTAAGGTAGAAGCTCCAACAACACAACAACCTACAGAGCATAGGATAAATGATGTGCAAAGTGTTGATACAAATAGTCATATAAGGATGCCCAAGAACAACAGGATAGTATTGCCACTAGAAGACCAAGGCGATATATTCGACCACCTGAGCATTATCGTTATATTGATATGGTTTCATATGCATTATCTGTTGCTGAGATAGTGAGCACATATAAGCCTACTACTTTCAAAGAAGCGATAACTTGTCCAAAAGCAGAACAGTGGATGGGTGCTATGATTGAAGGGATAGAGTCTTTATACAAGAATTAGACATAGGAGTTAATGACATTACTTAAAGGATAGCGAGTTGTAGGATACAACCCACTTCAGATTATCTGCAGACTCGTTACCCACAATGTAGAAGGAGGTGGAGTATATGAAGCATGTTCCTTATTCTAATGTAGTTGAAAGTCTTATATATACTATGATTTGTACTAGACCTGATCTGGCTCATGTTGTGAGTGTGGCAAGTAGGTATATGACTTTTCCTAGAAAAGAACACTGAAATGTTGTGAAGTGGATATTACGGTATTTGAAGGGCATTAATCATGTAGGACTATTATTTAATAAGGTAACATCAAACATGACTGAGTTAACAGGTTATCTAGATTCTGATTATGCAGAAGATCTAGATAGAAGAAGATCGTTGACAGGTTATGTTTTACCTTATCTAGTTGTGCCATTAGTTAAAAGGCAATATTGCAAGCTACAGTAGCATTATCAACTACAGAGGCTGAATACATGCTATTGGAGAAGTAGTGAAGGAAGCTTAGTGGCTGAGAGATCTTATAAGTGACCACAGGTTGTCATAGCAACAGACAGTTGTACATTGTGATAGTTAGAGTACCATCCACTTGACTAAAATCTAAATGTTTCACGAAAGGACAAAGCATATTGATGTCAGGTTCCATTTTGTCAAAGATGTAGTTTTAGATGGTTCTGTTACAGTACAAAAGATTTCTACACATAAGAATCCAGCAAACATATTGACCAAAGTAGTTCATATAGCCAAGTTCAGGCATTGCTTGGACTTGATTTGTATTTACAGCATTTGATGAGCCCTTAGGGGTACAGTGAAAAGGTTCGGGCAATTATATATCAAGGTGGAGATTTGTAGAAATTATGGCCCATATTTGGTAACTAATACAGTCTATTGGGGTACACTGACACATCAGAGGTCAAGCTCCCTGAAGATCTCATCAGGGGTGCAAGGGATGAAAACGCCCATTGCTGGGGATTAGGGGGCAACGTAATACAAATACCTTTTATGGTATTGTATATGTGTATATAAATATGTTGTATGGATTTGTTTATTGTATGGGCCTGACCCGACACGAATATAGTCCGAATTCGACCTAAAACTCAGAATATATATTTGGGCATTTAGATGTCGAGCATTACACTGTACATCTTCTTCATTCTTGAGTAAAAATTGTCTCTCTCTCCTGTGGTTTTTCCTCTGAAATTTTTCAGAAGTTTTTCACGTAAATCCAATATTATTTCTGATTTCTTATCTTTTCTCTTTACTTTATTTTGCATAACAATTATGAAGTGAGATATTATAATAACAATAATTAAAATTTATTAAAAATAAATAATATAATAAGAATAATATTTACAGTTTAACTAATATTAAATATAATAAATTGACAGCGAGCAATTTTTTTTCATAATTTATTTGTGAAAAAAAAAAATCAACAACCAATTATATTTACCAAAAGTCTATATATTTTAGCAAATGCTTGACAAAATCTGATCGTACGAGCGTAATAGTCGGCAGTAACGATTTCGCGCCAGGACTTTTGATTTTGAAGTTTAAATATTTGTTTGGAATTGACCGTTGTAAGAATAAGAGTAATGTCTGGGCTTCAAAATCTTGAGTTCAAGGGCTACCGTATATATCTACAAACCCGCGTATTTAGTTTGAAGTAAGAAACTTATAACAGGTATCCTAACTGCCAAATAACAGGAATTTAATTCACTCTCAACTAGGTTAGAATTGTATTCATAAACACATATAGCTTATAAATACCTGTGTTTTATTCTATCTGTCACTCTTTACTACAAAACCTTTCCTAAATCGCTGAGGTAAAAAGCTTTCTTCTGTTTACCTTAGTAATTTGGAACTGCGTTTCTTCTTTCTCTATTTCTATATTCGTTCAGTGAAATCAATTCAGAGACAACCAGAAGAGAAATAGAGAAATCGAGTACCCACAAATGGAGAAAGATTTGCTGCGTCTTGCTGAGGATACCTTGAAAGCTGCAGAGAGTGCTGCCAATGTCGACGACGGATTCTCTGTCAACAAACACCCTGAAGTTTGCCGGTGCGTTGCATTGTTGAAGAAGCTCAAAGAGTTTCCCGTGAGCTATGATGTTCTGGTTTCAACTCAAGTCGATAAACGGCTTCGACATCTAAGGAATCATAACAAGGAGAAGGTCCGATTGATGGCTAAATGGCTGCTTGAGATATGGAGCACAACAATCAAAGACGGTTTATCAAGAAACCGAAAGAGAGGTGTAAATGTAATCCCAGTTACATCAACGAATTCCAGAAACGATGAGGCCTCCAGAAATAAGAGAAAACGTGATGGGGAAGAAGATGGAGTTGAGAAACTGGAACGGGCTTTTAGCTGTTTCAAGAAACCATCAAGAGAACCTAACGTTTCTAACCAAACGGCAACTGTATCGATCATGTCTTTGGATGCTTCCCGTAACAAGGTTCGAGAAATTCTTGTGGAAGCATTAAGGAAAGTTGGAGGGGAGGTTGCTGGTGAAGATAATGAAGAAACGAAGGAGAAAGTAAGAGCTTGTGACCCCGTTGCAGTTGCTGTATCGGTTGAGTCTGTGATGTTCAAGAAGTTGGGGCCATTCAATGGGGCTAACAAATTCAAGTACAGATCGATCATATTCAATGTCAAGGATCCAAAGAATCAAGATTTCAGAAGGAAGATTCTTGTTGGAGAGGTGAAGCCAGAGAGACTTGTTGGTTTGACCACAGAAGAGATGGCAAGCAATGAAAGGCAGCGTGAGAATAAGCAAATTAAAGAGAGAGCATTTTCTAAGATTCAGGAACCAGTAAAGGAGGTATCGCTTGGAAAATCAGATAATGAATTAGTGTGGCTTGAATCCATTAGGTGACCAGAGCAGCGCAGACAGGCAGGAATAAGTCTTCCCCTCGTTACTTTTCCACGTTTATTTTAGCTATTAGAAGGCTGTTGACAATTTTTATGTGAAATTTACTTCAGCTTTCAGTTGTTAATAGCAATAGCATTTTCTGTATTAATATATATGATCCAGTGAGCATTCTGTGTTTGTAGTGATGTTTAATGCTGTTTCCACACAAAATTCACTTCACATTTGTAATAAAATTCATTGAGAAAGGAGTATTATACAGATATGCTTGAGGGTTTTCCAACTGGCATCTATCTTTGATTGAATTGATCTTCATTTGGTGGACCTGAAGAAGTGATAGATTATATAACGGGCACACTGAAGCTTTTATAGTTTGTGTTTCTAGGAAAGTTATATGAGTTTCCTCTTATATTAGATCAGATGATAAATCTAATCTCTGCTCCCTTGGGAATTCTTTTACATTCATCAATTTTGAACTATTATGTTTTTCTGATGATGATGACAATATTTTGCAACAAATTAATCAACCCACTTTATGATAAAGTCGAGATTTCAGGTTTCAGACCCGAAATGTTAATGTCAGATATTATTAACATACAACTCTTTCTCGTCCTGTTGGAAAATCTATTAAGGTAGGTTATAATTTAACTGTCTAGAGAGCAAAATCAGGGATTTTAAGATGTACATTGTTTCTAATTGAAGCCACAGTGTAATGTAGTTTAGAGTCAGAATTTTCAATCATAACAAAATTACATTCAAGGCACAGCATGTATCCTACCTCGCAAACAAGCCGACTTTGAATCCACCCCAGCATTAAATCAGTACCAACTGCAACAGCAATAAATTTATGCCTGAAATCTAAACTTTATGTCCACAAGATCAAGGAATTTGCAAGAATATATGCTGTATAACTCCAAATTCATTTCCCAAGTTCTTTTCAAGCACCATGAAAAGGCAGAATTTGCATACTTCCCCATAAGCGAAGTTTTCATATCTCCCCTGTAACCTGCGGACAAAAGAGACAAAATGAAATATAAAGAGACGATGATAATCTTCAACACGCGTCTAATTCTTAGACTTAATTCATTTTATTGTATTTCGAAGTCCTCTCCAAGCACAAATAATATTTATCAACCGCTATGAAAACGAACAGGTACTCGTTAATTCGAACAAAGAAATATACATAAAATATTTAATCAATTCAGTCTCATTGTCATAAGTACTCTGAAGACGGATGCGTCTTCACCATCAAATTTTAATATCTACACACGGGCTCTGATGGGCTTTAGCTGGACCTCCAGACTTTCAAGAGAGATATGGTGCTATGAAAGACTAGAGATCTAGCAGCTGGTGGGTTCGAGCCATTACTTGATCATCAAGAAGCATGTTGTATATGCAATCAAATCACATAAGAAAGAACTCATCTGTAACAAAGCAGAATCAACAGTGAAAAACATTCTACCTTAACAAGAACGCACCGGTTTTGCTCATAATATTGTGGTACTCATACATACTCAGAGTTGGGAGGCAATTAATGGACAAGTTTTACCCTGCAAATGTAATTTAGTGTTGTGCATTGAAACTTCTTTAATCTTTCAAATAAGGTTATCCCTCCTGTCATAAGATCATAGTCATCCTAAGGCAGTATTGTTGCAAAACACAATTTTTTCGTCTACTTCTATAAAATTTCTGTACGTTGAACTGCAAGAAAGAGTTTGAAGGCAGAATTCAACTCAGTTGCCAATAGGCAAGATCATATCCCTTTGCCTATGATGTAATTATGTTACCTGTTTCAAAAATTGTATAAGCTAATTTTTGTTTTACTATTAGAATGCTAGAAGAAACTGGAGGTAGCTGAAACAATAAGCTGTAATAACGTATATTATAATTTTGAAAATATACGCAGATCATATACCAAAAATCTAGGTGATTTTTATGGTAACTTAATTACCATAGTAGAGCCGGAAAAGTCCTAATCTCTCTTCAATCAACAAAAGATCAGACCTTATATAATCGTTGGCTTTGAGTTCAGACCTTCCGATGAAAAACTAGTTGAGCATTTTCTTTACAGGAAGGTTTCAGGATAACCCATCCCCTTTGTTGAGTATATTGTTAAGAATGCCATCTATGCTGTAGGCATGAAGCCTGGGAGATTTGAAACTTACATGGAGCACCCCTATTGATCAATGAAGATGATGATCTCTATTTCTATATCAAGAGAAGAAAAAGACTCCCAATGTAGAATTGGTAAGTTGATAATCAAAAAGAGAAGTCTCTATACCTATAAAAATATGTTGAATTCATCAGCTTCCCAAATGATTCAGAATATACTTGCAACACACATATAGCAAATTCATAACATACTTGTAATACATATATAACCAAACAAACATTTGAAGGTCATCTCATAGCTAATAGTTCCATGTAGTACTTCACCTTGATGTCAACATGTTCTCATTTTAATTGTTGAAATAACATGTTCCTATATTATACATGTGTTTTCATATATTCCTTTCTAACTAATGATGTAATAAAAATATGATTTTAAAACTTCTGAATTAATTATTTATCTGGACATTTATTCGCTCCACTCACTCAGATTTTGAGATTTGTATGTATAGACAAATGCTGATTTATTATTAAATAAAGAAAATATGATGCATATTTAGAAATGATACATGATACATGTTTACATATATTAATGGCTTTAGGGAAGAGCGAAGGGAAAGAGAGAAGAAAATGACTCATTAGATATATTTACTGAAGGAGATAATGCTTATGTATTATTATTAAAATACTTTTTCAATTAATGTGACACACAAAATGGAGAAAATTAATATGAAAGAAAAGATAGTTGTTTGGGAAAATACCCTAGCACAACACACTGAACACTAGAAGAAGATAAATTGCATGGTCGGGGAGCGTTTCCCTTATAGTCAGGCATCATATGAACCTGAGATGGTACATCACTGACCAAATGGGATCCCAACATCAAAGGAAATTTAATTGGGCAAAAAAATACAATTCAGGTCGGGTAACAAAATATCACCCAATCATACATAATGTGGGTAATGGAAGTCAACCGCATACTCCTCCTAGTAACTGCCTATGAATCCACCTTTCATCATGGATGATTGTGGCCCAAGAAAACTATAAAATTATTGATTCCCAAGCCTATAAAATCCTGGTAGTTTGAAGAATAAGGTATGCACTCTTGAATCAAAGCGAAACTTTGCCAAAATTTCATTTCACATAAATTTCTCCTCTTAAGCAATCCTACTTAAGCATTAGAGAGTATATCCCGACAAAGTCGGCTATCCTTTGACTTCTTTTGTTTTGGAGGTGAAGAAAACTTCCCCAAAAATGTGAAGACAAAAATTCGTTATTTGAAGTCGAGGTTAGCAAATTTTCAATATCAACAGTTGGCGCCATCTGTGAGAAGTTGAATAAGAAGCCGATTTTCAATTTTTTATATTTGGGTTTAAGATGGGCACGAAAGACAAACACCACACAGGGATGCTGCATATGACAGGGAGGAGCGTCTAGCGGATCTAATGGCTTTTTGTTAGCATAAAGAAGAGCAATTAGAGATTTTGCTTTAGGAGGAATCAAATTCATAAACTGATTCGGATCTAGAACCACTCAGTCAAGTGACAATGTGATTGGATGCAAGAGAAGCTAACTAGCTACAGAGGAAACTAAAGGACAACTGTTAGTTGCACACAGAAAAAGACAAGAAAATGACAAGGCTAGAGAATATAATAGCAACTCTACAAAAGGAGTTTGATGAGATTAAGCGATTGCTTAGGCAAAATCCAGAAACAGTTCCAGTCGGTCGAACACTAATTCAAATGGAGTTTAAGGAAAGCAGAACGCCGGAGTTGAGGCGTGGAGAGGAAAAAGATGGCCATCCTCAAAGGTCCGTATCTAGAAGTAGGCCAAAAGGCCAATATTTGCTTGAGACCAAGCCCTCATGCAGGAACAGATAGACTGCATCTCCGAAGGAGAAGGCAAATGCCACAGAGCAGTCAGTACAAGAAAAGTCGCGGATCTAATGGCTTTTTGTTAGCATAAAGAAGAGCAATTAGAGATTTTGCTTTAGGAGGAATCAAATTCATAAACTGATTCGGATCTAGAGCCACTCAGTCAAGTGACAATGTGATTGGATGCAAGAGAAGCTAACTAGCTACAGAGGAAACTAAAGGACAACTGTTAGTTGCACACAGAAAAAGACAAGAAAATGACAAGGCTAGAGAATATAATAGCAGCTCTACAAAAAGAGTTTGATGAGATTAAGCGATTGCTTAGGCAAAATCCAGAAACAGTTCCAGTCGGTCGAACACTAATTCAAATGGAGTTTAAGGAAAGCAGAACGCCGGAGTTGAGGCGTGGAGAGGAAAAAGATGGCCATCCTCAAAGGTCCGTATCTAGAAGTAGGCCAAAAGGCCAATATTTGCTTGAGACCAAGCCCTCATGCAGGAACAGATAGACTGCATCTCCGAAGGAGAAGGCAAATGCCACAGAGCAGTCAGTACGAGAAAAGTCGCGGATTCCCAATCCTTATGCATCAATCATGATTTGCGATAATCCAAAACCAAGGCGATTATGTGCATAACAAGATCGAGGAAACAATTGAAAGCGTACTACGGACCAGAGTATAAATTCATATAATATGCGCTTATACCTGAACCAAAAGTAGCAATAGGAAAGAAAAGCATCAGTACGTATAATAGCACCTAAGATGAAGTAGGATACTAAATCCAAAAAGGTTCAGGGAGAAAACCGTGCCTTACGGGTCATTAATAAACAGGAAGTGAAAGAATGCCTCAAAAAATTAATGGTGCACTATGAGGCAAAGAGGAGATTAGCAAGAAGGAGCCACTATGATCAAGGTGGGTCTTAGGTCTCCTTTCACTAAGAAAATCCAAGAGCTATCTCTTCCCAGGATGTTCAAAATGCCTTAAATTACTCTTTATGTGGGAAAAACTGACCCAATTTCTCACATTAAATTTTTTAGAGAAATGATGCACATTCAGGGTTTGACCGAACTACAGGTGTGCCGTCTTTTTCCCCTGACATTGGAAGGACAAGCCAAGAAATGGTTCAGCAACCTGAAGCCAGGTACAATTGGGAGTTTCTCCCAATTATGTGATGTGTTCACCAACTAGTTCAAGGGGGCGATCCTGACACACAAGAGTATGAGTTTTTGCTAATGATGAAGTAACATTGGGGAGAAAGTTTAAAAAGTTTTGCCAGGAGATATCATGACAAAGTCATGGAGTCAAGAGCCTTTAGTTCTTCTTAAGCGCTAGAAGGATTAAGAAAGGGATTACAAATGAACAGAGCTTGGTACGCAATCTATAGAAAAAAATGTAACGATTTCCAAGCAAGCTCATAAGAAAATATTTGAAGAGATCAAAATAAAATATCATGTTCTTCTCAAGTAGAAGGAGGAGAGAGTAAGTGGATCTAATTAAAGGCCAAGCACCTTGCAGACATAAGATAGAAAGAAAGAAGGTTTTTGCAACAATAAGTCAGCCAAATAAAGGGATCAAGATTATCAGAGACCGCAAGTTGATAGGTAGAGTAAGAAAGCACATGATAATAAGAAGCTCCCAATACCACCAAATGAGGGAGCAAACAGAATAGTACAAGTGTAGGACAAGCGAAAGTTTACGTCGTTTAATACATCCTTAACTTATATTTATGAGAATATCAAAGTGATCGTGCAATGTGTGGGCGATATCCATAAGTGTAGAGGATCGTAACAAGTAATATAATGATAAGAAGATGTTTATCCTATGAGGAATGTTAATCAATTAAATATTGAAGATGATTAATTTATGAATTTATTTGAAGAAATTGAAATAATTTGAATGAAAACATAAGATCAATAAAAATTAACAACTTAACAAATTAATTAAAAGATTCAATTAATGAAAAAATCTAGAGCCAATGATTTTTTGTTAATTAGTCACATCCAATTCTTCAATTGACGTTATTCTGATTTAATACTAATATTGCCAGTTAATTATTCTAATTTATTCGACAATCTCTCTCAACATCAATCGAAACTACTTCACACTTAATAATTCACTATATCTCTATGTGAAATTAATTAAATAAAAGTGCATTATGATTAATGATAATTTCTAATTAAACTATATAAATCATATTAGTACATCTTTGTCTAATATGCAATTTACAGTATTTATCACATAGTCTAGATATGATATTCATTTCTTAGTTCACATTAATCCACATTTCCTTCAAATATTAGCCAGATATTTAAAAGCATTAATTATCATGATAAATACTTAATAAAAGATATCAAATAAAAAATAACACAATATTAGAAAATAGATGCTTCCAATAATCATTACTCTAGAAAATAAGTTTAACTACACGTGAAATAGAGTTTGTTAGGAAAAATCAAGCAACTAAGTAAAAAGAAAACAAACACAATCGTAAACAACACCGGTATACGTGAAAAACTTTTGAAAAATTTCACAGCAAAAATCACATAAGAGAGAGAAAGGCGGATTTCATTAACATGAAAAAGAAGAAGAATAGTACATGGTTCGCCCTAAACTCCAAATATATAGTCCGGGTTTGGGTCAGGTTCAAAAATAGAACTGAGTTGGGTCAAGCTTATACAATAAAACCCATACTATATACTTATATATACACACATATACAATACCGTAAAAGGGTAGAGGTGTTGCCTCTTAACCCCCAATAAGGGGTGTTTCACCCCCTTGTATCACCGATTATGTCAACATACCTCAATATACAGTACCAGTTACCAAATATGGGCCATAAATTTTACAAAGTTCAAGCTTAATAATAAAAAATTCAACAATCAAATACATAATCTTAATAAATACAAAAATTTTTCAATTTAAGATGAAATAAAACAAGAGAGTGATAAGACTAGATTTGAAGAGCTTTCATCCTTAATGCTTCTTGTCTTCATCCTTCATCTTCTTGAATTTCCCTCTCTATCTCTAGCTTCATCCCCCCATCTCTATCTTCTTTTCTTCTTTCTAAAACTTCATTCCTCAAGTCGCTAAGGTGGCATTTTATTGAAAAACATAGAAATTTAGGATACTACTAAATCTAGCCATCCATTTTGATCTAGCGGCCAAAAATGGGTTAAAACAGAAAAAAAGGAACATAACCTGGGGTGTAATTGCCATGGGACAGAATGCATGGCGTAGTTGTGCCATAATTTTGTGCTTATGGCCAAAAATGGGTCAAAACCATTGATTCTGCCTATGAAAACAAATTATTTGCCAAATTTCAATTAAATCTTTCTTTTTTTTGATTATTTCAAATTATTGCCCTTATTTTGTTGTTTCTACTTTTTTGTCCTCATTTGCTTGCATTTTGGTCCTCAGGAACAAAACTTTGTGATTTCCACGAATGACTAGCGAACGTGTTCGTTTTCACATCTTTCATGTTAAAGTAAGTCAACACTTGCAAAAAAAACTAAACTATTTAAAAAAGAAAATAACCACTCAAAACGAACTAAACAACGTTAAATAATTTAAGTATAATCATATAATAAAAATTGATATATCAAATACTCCTAAACTTAACGTTTGCTTGTCCTTTAGTAAAAGAAAAAGTAAAAGATCAATAACACAAATTAAATTCCTTACGTAACAAATTCATGGCCAATGAGAATGCAATAAAATATAAATTCAATCATTCAAATATCCAAGTATTAACAAGATTTCATTTGCTATGCTCATGTGTAGTGTGTGATGGTCATAAATTGATCATACTTTGTCATATCATCCTTCACATTATCAGAACATAGCATGCATAGAAGTCCAAAAATCCAAATTTCACCGAGATGGTCACTCTCAAATAAGCACAATTGAAATTTGGGTAACATTCAAAAGTATGTTAAACAAGCATTATGCTTAGATTTTTAATAGATGAACAAAACTTACATACAATTGAAATAATATATTATTTCTAGTGTGATGAAAGGAATACTATTAACTTGATTTTCATGAAAATGGATGCAAACTAATTAAACAGCATGCAAGATCAACATAGGACTTTTCTTCGAGGTTATAATAAGGCTAATAGGTGATAAAGTTACAAGAAAAAATGAATTAAAGACAAATCAAATTTCGGGAAACTTCAAACATATGTTTTTACCGTCTACCTTCAAACTTCACTTAATAACAAATTTTACCATTACTCATTCACTTTCACCTTTCTTTTCTTTTCGAAGTACAACAATTTTTTTTTAAGGTTTTGCCTTATTTTACTTTTTGACATAAGCGCTCATTACTTAACTAGGCAAGAGTCCTAGTTACTCAATAAAATTAAGGCCATACATCTTTATTCCCTTTTTCCTATCTTTCTTTTCTCTTTTTCTTTTCTTTCTTTTATTTTTATTGTGCATCAACTAATACTATTTTTTTTTCTTACAATAAGCACACAAACAACACACAACCACTCCCAAACTTATTTTAAAGCATATATCATTACATTTCCAAGATAGCTTAAAAGTTCCTGCAAGGAATAAGACAATAAATGCATGTTGTTTGAGTTCAATAGACAGCAAACTTAAAAGGAAAACACAAAGCATACAATTTTCTACTTATGCAATCCATAAATGCATGCTGTTTGAATTCGCTTCTGTCATGTAAATTACGGCATTGTATTCATCCTTCCCAACATAAGCTGTACAAGTCCATCCACATATGTCATTGTCCAATGCATATGAAATAGACTTGTTAGCTGGTAATAATCGATCACATATCTTTGCAAACAACTTTTTCCTACTATCCTTTTTTTATATCATTACGTCCACATTTCTTGTTCTGCGCATCGAAATCAGTGGTATTGTATTTTGTTTGGGTTTGGTTGGACCTTTTTTAGTTTTCTTAAGGATAGATGGCCTTTGTTCATCTGTCGTGTCATAATTTGCGCTCTCGACATGCCTTAAAGGGGATTTAAAAACCTACCTTTTTGCTAGTTGTTGCTGTTGATGCCATTCACTTACTTTCCTTTTAGTTTCTACCACTTATTTGCCTGTAACAACATGAACAAATAGTATTGAATAAATTCTATATAGTAAGTAAGTTGGAAACAAAAACCAAATACAACAAGTTTATGTACTGAGGCCTCTAAATTAGTCATTTGTTCCTCCTCCCCAACGTTCTCAGCTTTCTTGGTCTCATGTCTTTCTTTTTTAACTTACTTATCTTTTCCATTTTCTCCACTAAATACTTTTTGCCCACTTGAACTTGAGACTGAAAAATGTTTAGATTGGAAAAGTTGCTAAAGCTGATCTAACTGCACAGTGAGCTCACCAAACCTTTGATCGTTAAGTTTTATCTTTAGTTCGTGAAACTCGTTACCATAGAGCGTGTTAAAGTACATTGAAAGAGTTATAAATTTCCCCACCCCTTGTAACCTAGTACTTTTATTCACACTTTTTCCTAAGGACTGGGCTAGTATACTATTCTGATCATCGCTCAGCCACTTTTTTGCTTTTCAGACAACTCATCCTATATAATTCCAAAAGTGCAAAGGATTTAATTACCATTGATGAAAATTAGACATAAATGTTGTTGAAAATTTCGTTCTCTATGATCATAAAATTCACTAAAACGTACAATCTTCTGCACAACAGGCAACACACAAATCATAGCCTCCATTTTTTCGTTAACGAGTTTTTTTCCATGCAACGCTCTTGTTGATTTGGTTTTTCGAAAGTCCTATTTCTACCATCTATAAACAATATATAACATTGACTTTTAACATTAAACCCATGCATAAAAGTCAATAATATTGGTAAGTTAATAATTGGATGATATGAAATGAACTTTCTTGAATAAGGCCAACGTATCCCTTTCCAATAATATATGGTTATATATATTCAGTGCCCGTTTTTCTTAGGCCAATGTTTTAATTCTACATAATTAAAACCGCAATGTTAATCTAAATATCAATAATAGATAAGGCTGAAAAGAAAAATAATTGTAAACATATACCACAAAGTCCTCGGTTAGTCGATCAGCTATAAATTTTTCCCAATGTGCTTGCCTAAGGAAGCTGTACTATAGCGGAGGCTTCTTTAGCCTCTTGGGATTGTCCTTGTCAGGTAAGATGTGCTCATTTGTCAATGTGTGCTTAAAATTCTTGAATGCAGTGCTCGGTATGGTGAATACTTGCTTCTTACTCCTTACGATTAATTGATATCTTTCTTGGTACAAGAAAAAAAATGAAAAATAGCAAATGTAAACTACTTGAAATAAATTTGAGTTAAATAAAAATAATGCAGATCAATTAAAGATAGATACTATATTATATAAAACAAGCAACACACAAAAAAATAAGAGTTTGTCAGGGCTGGACATATATATGAACAAACCATATATAATAATAAATTTAGGTATTAAGCACACAGTCTCAATGATGTATATATGGATGAATGCATATTTGGTAAACAATAAACACATCCATCTAGGTCAAAAACAGATCATCACAATGAGAAACTTAATAATAAAGTTAAAATATAAAGGTATGAATAGAACACCAGCAAAATTCCTACAGAGAAAAGAACAAAATGAAGTGAAATTATCTTTTACATATGCCACATGTTACATGGATCTGCTAGTTAGATATACTAACCTTTAAATAAATTTAACCCCTATTTATAAGGAACTACATACCAAAAATAAAAACCAATAGAAAACCTATAAATATGCATCAGCTATTTAAGAGACTGAATTCTCAACTACAAGACATAAGATTTATAATCAAGAACAAGAATTTAAAAATATTTTCTTGAAGCAACGAATACGTATAGTACAACACCTTGTAATTTATTCTCAGAAAAAAAGAATATATTCAGAAACTATAATCAGATTTTTCTTTTCTTCTTAAAAAAGAATCATATATCTAAAGATCAAGATCTGAACACGTTCATCTTGCTAGTTTAGTCAAAACCTAGAAATGAAAGAATATAAAGTATTTTGAGTCGCAAAGCAAAGCTTTTAACCAATTTCAGTTGTTGAAATAGAAATAACTAAATAAATAAATACAAAAATAGATGAATCTATAAATCAATTAGTAAGCATACTTGGAAACTTCAAAGATTGTAGATTATGGCTTACTTGGTTATTATTAAACAATAAAGGAACATAAAGTTCAATTGTCTTAGGATCCAAACAAAAGTAGTGAGAACACTAGTAATTTAACATCATATTCATCATTTTAAGAGCAAATACTAAACAAACCAACAAGGAGTTCATCCAAATCCCTTGAATTTCACAACAAGAATACTTATAAATGTTCAAGTTCTATTTTCTTATGATCCAAACCAAATATAATAGAAAGAATAGTAGTAATTCAATGCTTTACCTTCATAAACTCCCACAACTGTTCCTTCATCCATAAAGGTACCAATCTTTAATCTTTGTATATATGTGAGTATGTAGAATGGACAGATCTCATATACTTGATGTATGATTGCACCTGTTTGGTGTTCTCCAATACATACAAATGGGCTAATTGCAATGTTTTTTCATCAATGACTTATAGAAGTCCACTAGGTAATGTCTCTTAGTTAACATCGTATCCTTACGCATAGAGGAATGTCCAATTGAACGAAAGTTGGTCAAGTACTTGGCACAAAACTCCATTGCTTTTTTAGAAATATAATATTCAACTATACATCCTTCATGCCGATTGCGATTACACACATAACCTTTGAGTATTTCCATAAATCTCTTAAATGGATACACCCACTTAAGATAAACAGGACCGCGTAGCCTTACTTTATGCATAAGATGGACTATTAAATGGACCATAATGTCGAAGAAGAATGGTATGAATATCTTCTCAAGTAAGGACAATGTTTCAATGATACCATGTTCCATTTCATCCAATTTCATTGGATCGATCACTGTACTACATAAAGCATTAAAGAATATGCATAAATGAGTAATTGCATATCTGACGTGTTTGGGCAAAATAGACCGAATTGCTAGTGGTAGTAGCTGTTGCATCAAAACATAACAATCATGGTACTTAAGACCCTGAAGCTTGAACTTGGTAATAGAGACAAGGTTCCTAAAGGATAAATAATAATTATTGAGAGCCTTGATATCCATTAGTGCTTGGCAAAATTGTTTCTTTTCTTCTATAGTTAGTGTAGAGCATGCTAGAGGCAAAAATTACACTTATTATCATTGGCATCAGAGGCCAAGTTAGTCCTTATGCCTATGTGAACTAGAATAAGCCTTGGATTTATCCTATCTTTAGTTTTGCCTGAGATGTCAAATAATGTGTTGTATATGTTCTCACATATATTTTTCTCTACACGTATAACATTCAATTGATTATGCACACAAAGGTCTTTCTAGTTTTCTAACTCAAAGAATATGGACTTCTTCTTCCAGAGTTCGCGATTATCACCATCATTCTTCTTCCGTTTCTTCACTCTCATTTTACCCTATCTAGTACAAAGCTAATCAACCTTTTCTAAGATTTTCTCCCAATTCCATGGTGGAATAGGGAATCCGAATTCCTGCTTACCATTGAAAGTTTTCTTTTGTCTTCGAAAAGGATGATTAGGCAGTAAAAAGTGTCAATGCCCTAAATATGCATTTTTCTTACAATGTTTGAGTAGGATAGAATAAGCATCTTGCCCATAATATAGACAAGCAAAATACCTTCTAATTGTGCAACCAAAGAAATTACAATAGGCAGGGAAGTCATTAATGGTCCACATAATATCGGTTAGCAAATTAAAGAACTCTTGTTTATGGGCATGATATGCCTCAACACCAACATCCCATAATATCTTCAAATCATCAATTAACGATCCCAAGTACACATCAATGCCATTTTCTAGCTGTCGTGGACCAAAAATCAATAGGGACAATATCATGAATTTGCTCTTCGTACACAACTATGGTGGAAAGTTGTATACTACAAGTATAACCTGCCAACAACTATATGTAGTACTAAGGAAACTGTGTAGGTTGATTCCATCAGTGATTAGGACAAGACGAAGGTTCTTAGGATTAGACCTAACAGTTAGCCATTTTTCATCAACTAACTTCCATGAAGGTGAATTGGTAGAATGTCGAAGCTTCTCATTACTTACCCTCTCATATAAATGCCATGTTAAGTCTTTGGCAATTTGTAAGGTATGAAACATTCGCTTAAATCTAGGGATTGGAGGGAAATACCATAACACCTTCGCAGAAACCCCTTTTCTAACATTATTGGAACCCCTTTGTGTTTTCCACTCAATATACCACATATAGGGCACTTAGCAAGGCTTTCATACTACTTCTGATATAGTATGCAATCATTCAAGTAAGCATATATTTTCTCATACTCTAAGCCTAAGGATGATAAAGTTTTCATTGCTTTATACATGGATGTAGGTAATACATTGTCATCGGGTAACATATCCACTAAAAATGCCAACAAATCTCCAAAGCTAGTATCAGACCACCATACTTCCCTTTCAAGTTATATAACTTAATCAATGCAGAAATCTTCGTATATTTTGTTCAACTTGGGTATAAAAGTTTTTCAAAATCTTCAAGTGATTTCCTAAAACCCTTAGGATTTGCATCATAATGCTTATGAGCATCATGGATGATTTCTACAATATCACCAAAATCAGGGCCTATAGATTTAGTATCTAAATGATCTTTAACAAATACAAATACTGTAGCAGGTTTTTCCTCTCAATGCCAAGTCCATGTCTTGTAAGTTATATCAAATCCATTCACAAAAAAATGATTTATTTAATAGTAGTTCCTAAAAAAATAAAATATTAAATGTATGATTTATTTTATTTATTTTCTAATACCTATTAATATTACATTGTTAATATATTGTAAAATTTTATAATTAGACTATAATATATATAGTAATTGAAAATAAATTGTTAATATATATGGTAATTTTCAACTCCTAATCGAAAATAAATATTAAAATAATAATATATATTATTTTTATAACACATTGAATTTAAATATTTATTACTATATTATAATTAAAATATAAATTCATTTATCAACAATTGAATTTTAATTAGGTATTAGAAAACAATAAAATAAATCATAAATAAATAGTAATCTACAAATAAAATATTTATAAGACATAAATAAATATTAATCCATAAATCAGATATATTATAATACAGTACTTTCGCTATTTACTATATATAAGAGTATTGTCGTTATTTTTTAAGAAATTGAAATTTTTATAGGTATTTTTGAAATTATTAGGACTATTTAAGTTAATAAGCTAAATTTTAGGGACTCACATGTTCATATAAGGGGGATTTGGGATATTATGAACATAATAAGGAGGTATCGAAATATTAGGTTAAACAATAGAGGGGAATAGGGCATTCTCTCTATAATATAATACATGTATTTTAATGAAATGAGGATGAAATTAGAGAGAAAGAGTTAGAGTAAGATTTAAATTTGTAATATTATAATAATAATAATTTAAGCATATATATAATAAGGAAGAGATGAGAGATATAGAGTAATATTTAATTAATTTGGTGTTGGTAATTTTGCTTAGGCCGAGGCAGATCATCGACATGGAGATGGAGTTGAAGTCAAAAATTGAAGAGAAGTTGAAAATTAAAGAGATGGAGAAGAAGTCAAAAATTCAAGAGATGAAGATGCAGTACTTGAAGTTGAAACTTCCAGAAGAAGATGGAGTACTCGAAGTTGAAAATTTGACGTCTCCTTCTTTCCTTGAAGAAGAATATCAATAAACAGTATAAGCTGTTGATGCGGCAAAATTCAAGCTATTGATGTAAGAGAATTTACTCTTCCTGGTGAGGGATAATATTAGGTGATCTAGTAGCGAGGTGGATCGTCATTCTCAGAAACCTAAATCCGGTCACAAGGAAACCTCCAAAAACTGCTATGCGTCCTTACAAATTTCCAAAGAAACTAAAACACAATATTGTGTATTTGACTCAAGAAAGTCATCCTACCTGAAACAACATAGAATACAAAGTCAGAAGGGGAGCACTGAACTATTTTAGGCAAGTCCACTCTAACGCCCAAGTTAATACTTTGAGGGGGTTATTTTGGCTTGAATGACCTTCTCTCTTATATAATAAGAGGAAGGGCATGAAAAAGGTAATAACCATAGAACTCACTCAAAAATACAAAAAGAAAGTTAATGTGGTGAGAAAAGTATTAGTAATGTAGAAAATAGTAGAATAATGTAGTAAAATGCCATAAACCCATGGAAAAGACAAAGATTCTTTAGTTTAGAGAGAGGATTGAAAAAATACAGAGATAAAAATCTTTTTCAACATGAACAAAAGCATGAATTTATATAAGGGCTTTTCTTGATTGTGATTGGCCAAGGAATGTTACTTGATTCCTTCTTTCCTCTATTTGAATAAATTTGATATTAAAATCTTTATTACCACAATAAAGATTTCCCTTTCCTTTCTTCTAAAGTTATTCCATTAATAAAGGCTTGCACATTACTGCATGGATAACGTTAGTGATAGAAACGTGTGCCATATATAAATTTCTCTTCGATCAATTTGTAAAATCTACTATTAACATTTTGGCAGCAAGGCAAAAGAAATGCAGAATAAACTGCCTGCAAGCCAAAATAATGTAATAACCCAAAATCTAATTAAATGTCTTGCAGTGATTATAAGGCCCTGATACCTACACAAAACACACTCGTTCTTGTTTGCACTTGACCTTTGCCTCATGCCCACCTTTATGTTCACCTCTGCAATAATAGTATACCCGTACAAAGCAATAAATATGAAGATAAACAAATTAATAATAATAATACTGGCCATTGTAGCCAAAGCATTCAACCAAGGATGGTTCTTGATAAGCTAAGATAAATCATGATATTCTTTTTGTTGTTTTAAAATCTTTAGTATAAAATTTTCATTTTCTTGGTAACATAACAAAATTCTTAGTTTCTAGAACTTCTTACTGCTACAATTTTTTCATCTTCTTTCATAAATCTCTCTTTGTCTTAGTCCAGTTCTTTGGCAAAAACTCTTTAAATTCTTTGGCTATTCTGCCACTGAACATTTGAGTTCATCTATTTTCTTTTTTGTCACTTCGTCTATCACTATTGTAACTTGACTCCCTTTGTATAGCCTTGCTAATTTGTGTCTCAAGTTTGTTTCACTCTCTTTTTGCTTGCCTATAACTAAGTTTATTCTAAAGTAGAGCCCAAGACTCAGTCTTCCTAGATAGTACAAGAAACTTCACAAGCAATAGCCAGTGGTAGCAAAAGCCAGAATACTTGAAGAGATTTTCAAGAATCTAGAGTAAGAGTGAATGAAATTGAGGAATGAAGAAGAAAAAAAGCTGCTTCAGCTAGCTGATGATGCTTCGTGTAAGGTTTAATGTCATCTTAATAGTGAAACAAAATCAGAGAGGCTAAGGAGTTTTAGTTAGTGGACGTGTCTTTGTTTAGGTTTGAAGTGTTCACATTCACAAAGATTAGATCAGATTAGATGTTAGAATCTTGATTACCATATCAATGATTTGCGCTTTCTTTTTTCTAAAGTAATTCCATTGACAAATGCATTCACATTACTGCGTGGATAACGAGAGTGATAGAAACGTGTGGCCATATAAGCTTTTCTCTTCGATTAATTTGTAAAACCTTCTATTATCATTTTGGAAGTAAAGCAAACGAAATTGAAAAAAAGGTGTGCAGAAGCCACAATTATGTGAATAACCCAAAATCTAATCAAACACCTCGAAGTGATTAAAAGGCCTTTATACCCATAAAGAAAATGCCCATTCTTGTTTTCACTTTGACCACTACCTCCACCTCTACGTACAGCTCTGCATTCATCAAAAATCCTCTACAAGGCAACAAATAAAAGTCAAGCAAATTAAAAGTAATAATACTGGCCATTTTGGCCAAAGCATGCCATGAGTGGCGGATTCTTGATAACCCAATAGAAGTCATGACACTTTCACCTATATCTTTGAATTCTTAGTATAAATTTTTCATTTACTTGTTAAACATAAAGGAATTCCTTTTTTTTTTTTTGGTTGCAAAGAAAAGCTTGATGACAATGATTATGGTCAATACTTAGATATTAGATATTTATACTAGGTAATTATTGTAGTAGATAACAAATAAAACCAAATTATTGAAAAAAAAGAAAGCGCTAGTGTTGGTAACATATTGTTGGAAGAAATAACGATCCCTCCGCTAAACTACGTATGTCATCTTTGGTTGCCTTATAACTTGCCTACTTTTAATATGAGAAAATTAACCAAAATGCCCAATACTTAGACTGAATTTTCAACAATATCTACTGTTCAAAATTTGATACAAAAATGATTCACTTGAATTTTTTTAGAAGAAAATACCCTTATTCAAAGTAAATGCTGGTCATTTTTGAAAATTTTTTATGAAGGTATTTTAGTATAAATGGATCATTTTTTATACATATTTTAAATAGTGATCATTTTAGAAAATTAAATTCCTAATTTGGAATCTTCCGTTTAATTTTAACTACAAATCGTACCTAAACAATGTCGTCTAAGCAGCCTCACCACTCTGCTTATACTAAACATTTGTTGCACATATAGTACATTTTAAATAAGAAAATAACTAAAACTACTTCACTCCAAATCACACTATAATCTCATTAATTTATAAATAGGGATATTTTCACATTCCTTATCTGAGTTTTGAGATTATATTACTTAGATAATAAGAATTGATAATGTATCACTTACCTTTCCTTAACTGTTAGTCAAGCTAAATCAAATGATAATTTATTATAACACCCTCAATTTATTTTAAAATTTAGAAAGAATTTGAAAAACCAAAATCAAAATCTATACTGAGCAAAAAACTTAAACAATAATCACCACATATTACTTAGAAAATAAAAATTTCTTTTAATGTATCTCAATTTAAATAAAACACGTACGATTCAAGCTTTTCCTTGGCTTCTCTTGAAACAAGCTTTTCTTTGGATGGGTCTTGATTTAGATAGTAATTTTTTCTCTTATGAATACACGCTCTTGTAAAAAATCTTGAGAAATCTTTTCATATTTATTTCCTATGTTAATTCTTTTTTTTATAAATCTTACGACATTTACCTTTTTGTCCTTGAAGTTAACAATCAAATATAATGGCATGGGAGGTAATTGATACATTCCCAATTCTTTCTAAGTAATAGATGCTAAACTTCATGGGAGAATGTCATAACATCCATTTATACATATAAAATTCAAATCAAATGTCGGAGTCAAGATATCAATTTTTAAGCATGATTGATGTACCAACTTTCTAATCTTTTTTCTTTTTTATATATAATAATACTAATATGAATTTAGGATAACCGTAACTTATATTTGTAAAATATAAAGGTATATTATATATATATAAATAAAAATTTTTGTCGTGGCACAGAGAATAACATTTGTCATGCTTTGTGAAGTAATTCCAGTCAGAGATAGGGCAATTACCAGAACTTAAGTTTAAGGCCTTCAATTATCCAAAAAAAAGAGAGAATTTGTAGACCAAGATAGAGTTTTCATGCGAGTGCATGAAAAGCAACGTCAACATTTGGGTGGTGGATCAATTTGCAAAGGTGCTTTTTAGATTTGACCATGCCTTGGTAGATATTTTGCAAGTGTCGATAAGGAAAGCAATATTATCACCCAGAGAGCCTTGGATGGCTTCTAGTATAAATCGGCCTTGATGTAGCCAAAGCTTGTGATATAGATTGGTTTTAAGTACTGCTTCTCATGGTTTTGTGATAGTTTCTGGAGGACAAGGCTCTGATCCATTAACCATCTTGATAAATCATGTCCAAAAAGCAAGTTAGTGAATTAAGACCTCCATGAGGCATCATTCTCGCTTCTAGAAAGTTTGAAAGCGATTTGGTGTGTTAGGGATTTTAATAGTTTTGATGATGCAAAGAGTAACACAAGAGACTCGTAGCCAATCCAAACATAAATGTATTGTCCTTAAGAAAATTTCTACCCCTCTGGGACAATTTCTTAATACAAACAAGTTTTATATAGCAATATTCCATACAAAATACAATGGGTATTAGTTTTATAATGTTGCATTCCCAAATATAGAACCCTTGAACAATACAAATATAATTCTCTAATAAGTTTGGGGAATGACGGGAAATTAAAGATTGGAAGGACATTTTCTAATATTTCTTTATTTCTATATGGCCAAAATATGGCGTATATTGATAGGAATTTATATAATCTTTCATTTAGAATATGTCTTCCTATAACAACATTTTATTTATTATTTAACTCCATAACTTCACCACATTAAGATATGTTAATATGGTTATAATAATAAATATATTTTGAAATATTATTTATATTTATAATATATACAACAATCCCCCTTCATTTCAAAATATATATTAGAAAAATATTTAGAATTCAATTCATATGTACTAGTGCTCTAAGAATCAGTTATTAGACAACTAATCGTGTCTTATAGGAATGTAGTAAAACATAATTAGGTATCTTGCCATATGGAGTGACTTAACATAATTAGGTATAAGGTCAATAGTATAACAAGTGACTTGTTATTACCCTTATAAACCTATTTCATGGGATTTTCAATCACATAAATGGTTACCATCACTTTTGTTTTTGTTCTAGGCATCCTCTCCTCCATAGCTTTTCAAACCACAAATCTCTTTAATGGTTTTATCAAAAAATTGGCCAAAATTAATTGTCACATCGTCATTTAAGTGATCTTGTCATGTCTTTTTTAAGACTTTTCATTTGATCTAAATGATTAAAAGATTGAGATACACATTTTATTTTTTAAGTTGAAAGCTTTTCAGCATACTTCATCTCCATTAAAGGCATTTCAATATCAATATATCACTTTTCACTATTCTATTTTAATAATAGAAGATTATCACATTTCATACTAGTGGTCCCTTTTTTAAATATTTATTTAATTACCTTTATAACAATTAAATAGTCTAATTGAAGACTAAAATTATTCATTATTCATAAAAAACAAAAAATATATACCAATAACGCCTATAATACATGAAATCATATTTCATATAATTGTTTGTTAAATATAAAAGGCTTCTATAACATATATTTCCTCTAATAAAATGAGACTAATCTTCAATTAAGTATACATATTGTTTTTCATAATAATTCCTCCTCGTAATTTAACTAGTCATGATAAACCATGCACAATCTCTTTTATCTCATTCATGCTAGTAACCAATACAATATTTTTAACTAATTTACACCATTCGAAACTAGCAAGCAAAATAGGTGTACACTTGTAAATTAAGGCCAAATTAATAAATTATGTTAATAAAATTCAAAATCATAACAATATTATTATGAAATATATATCTTAAGACCATCATATCAATGCACAAATATTATGCCAAATATGTTCAAAAGTATAAATTATTTAGTAAAGACTATGCCTGATTATATTGAAAATAATCCAATACTGTTAGGGTCACTAGAAGAAATACCAACGAAAGAGGAGTTCAAAAGGAGAACCTTAGCTCTAATGCCATGTGAAAGAAAAATATATATTTTATATTTCTTAAATAAATTAATATAAATAGAAAGGGTACCTTTGATGCAAACGAAGTTGTGCAACCATGTAAATAAGAGGAGAACCTCTGACATAAGATTGGAGACACTCAATTACAGCATCTATATGATTTGCTTAGCGTGCCGAGTGGACTGATTACAAGAGCTAGAGTCAAGACATTGGAAAGTGTCTTAAATGGACTAATTAAAAAGATGTGTGATTCAAATACAATTCAAGATACATGTCTTGAAGAATTAGGCTCAGTGAACTTCATTCAAGCGACCGAAGTCCAAGAAGACTAATAGGAAAATGTTCGAAAATTATAGTCCATTTATGTAATTTTGAGAATCTTAAAATGATGTAATCACTTACATCATACACATTCAACGTCATTGCTTACGTCATATATATATGACGTCATTGCTTACGTTTTTATGTTTGAAATTTATAGGTTTTAAAAGTCATAAAGTTTGAATTTATTTTGTCAAATTGTTGGTAAGATTGATAACCTAACTTTTGACGTATCCCCTTTGTATTTGCCTATAAAAAGGCTTTCATTTCTTGAAATGAAACAAGCAATTTGAGTATTAAGTTATTTCTTACAAGTTCTTGTTCTTGAACTCTTTAAGTTTAATTTCTTGTGGCGTTCAAAACAACCAAACTTATCATCTAGATTTTTAAGTGTTTTCTTAAGAGTCTTGGTGTGGCATTTGAGTAAATCATAATATTGGTTCTTATCTAGATAGGTATTGGGTCAAGGCTCAATAAACTTGCGTTTTGGAAAAATCTTGAGGTTTTTTACTACATTCGGTGTTGAGTTTCGTCACATTATTAGTCAGGTTCGTATCATTTGGTATCAGAGCTTTGGTTCCAAGGCAAGTTTAAGTTATCCTCTACCGTTATCCTCTACCTCTTTATTGTTCCTTTACTTCTTAAATTACAATTCTGAAAAAAAAATACAAAAATATATATATATATATATTGTGGCCAAATTCCTTCTTGGTTGGTCCAAATTCGAATTTTGTGTTTTACTTCCTTCAATTTATTTTGAGTTCATATTTTTATTTTTACTTCCTTAAAAAACAAGAGGAAAACAAAGCAAAAAAAAAAGAAAAAAAAAAGAGAATTGTTGTTATTTATTATATTCATAATTTTTTATAATATTGGCCTAATATTCTTTGTTCTTGATTCAATATTGTCATTGCTTACATCAATTTCTTAAGAATTGCTTATTGAATCTTATGATTTGTTTTAATTGCTTCTCATCTTAAAATTGCCACTAAAATTTTGATTAAGAGTGTGCGAGTTTAAGAACATTTGAGTGCTCAAACACGAGAGTGAGTGAAAACATGTGAGGGAGTGCTTGTGAGGTTTCTAACTTTGTTTTGCAGATTTTAAATATGTCTCACAATCAAGAAGAAAATTCAACCGCGAGAGTACAACAACTAACCACCTCGAACCTACAATTGCAGGCATTATTGGGAGAGATGAGACGGATGATGAGGGCTGAGTTAGAACCAATCCATAAGAGGATGGATAGGTTGGAATAAGAGACGTCAAGAGAGCAACATCAAAACTCTTCCCTTAGACAACCACCTAGGCAAGTGCAACCAAGAGTACAATGGGGAAATGTTGAGGATGATGAGGAGTTAGATGATTACCAATGAATCGAGACAGGAATTTGCATGGTTATGGGAATAGAGAAGCTAGGTTGGGTAGACCTAAGTTGGATGATGATTTAGGAAGTATTAAGGTAAAAATTTCACCGTTCCAAGGTAGAAACGATCTTGAAGCTTATTTAAAGTGGGAGAAGAAAATAGAGATGGTTTTCGATTATCACAACTACTCCGAAATCAAAAAGGTCGAGAAATCGCATGTTGGCTGGGTGTGATGGGGTGTGACAACTCAAGCACATTGATGTTTCATGGTGCAAAGTCAGCTTCAGTCTCAAGGGCTATTATGTAGAGGGGATTTAGACCACCCCTGCCCGAACTGGTCGGGGACTGAAGTCGTCCTCCTGATGAGGCCAAGGTAGGCCGAAACCAGTTAAATATGCGACGGGCTAACAAGGCTTACCCTCGACATGGGGGTCTACGAGGGTGCCACACATGCCTTTTCGCTGGGCGCGTGAGAGAAGGTATTAGAGCAGGAACGAGAATTTCCGCAAAATCTCGCTACGTTCCTGACTCCTGTGGGAATCCACCGAGTCGGCCGAGGATATTAGTCTGTAAGATTGGGCGAGGGAAAACGGGGTGTCTATTGTGTGACCCTTCACCACGCAGCCCCGAATGTGGGCGTGCTCGCACTATGTTGTGTCCTACGGTATGAGGATCTTCCTGGGGGAAGATGAGCATAGTGGTTTGAAAGGCAACCGCATAGCGCCTCATCTACGCCAAGCACTGCTACCACCGTACGTCGAGGATGGCGTGCCCGCACGATGTGGTGTTATCGTGTTCTCTTTATGGGAGTCTCCTTAGCCCGAGGGAGATGGGCGTTATGGAGTGGAGCGGTATGCAGGGTAGGACCTCGATGGTCTACCAATTGAGCCGGTGAAAAATTTGAAGATGGCCACGTGCACGAGGACGTGCACGATTTTCGGTGGTGGAGAATGTCACGGCACGAGAAATCGCATGTTGGCTGGGTGTGCTAGGGTGTGACAACTCAAGCACATTGATGTTTCATGGTGCAAAGTCGGCATCAGTCTCAAGGGCTATTATGTAGAGGGGACTAAGACTACCCCTGCCCGAACTGGTCGGGGACTGAAGCCGTCCTCCTGATGAGGCCAAGGTAGGCCGAAACCAGTTAAATATGCGACGGGCTAACAAGGCTTACCCTCGACATGGGGGTCTACGAGGGTGCCGCATGTGGCCATTGAATTTACTGATTATGCTATTATTTAGTGGGATCAATTGTTGAAGGATAGGAGAAGAAATCAAGAACATCATGTTGAAACGTAGGACGAGATGAAGACAATAATGAGAAAACGTTTCATTCCAAACTACTACCATCGGGAGTTGTTCAACAAATTGCAGCGTCTAACTCAAGGATCTAAAAGCGTAGATGAATACTACAAAAAGATGGAGGTTACTATGATCTGAGCAAATGTAGAGGAGGATAGAGAAGCTACCATGGCTAGATTCTTACATGGTTTAAATCGTGAGATCGCAGACGTGGTGGAAATGCAACATTATGTAGAGTTGATAGATATGGTACAACAAGCCATCAAAGTTGAGCAACAATTGAAGCGAAGAAGCATGGCTAGGAGAAGAGAAAGCACGACTGCTACAAACTCATGGAGATCAACTCTTAAACGGCAGCAATTTCCATTAATAAAGACTAATTCTGAAGCTTTTAAGGATGCTAAACAAGTTGTGCCGCAAAAATAAGGTAACATTGAATCCACCGCTTCTAGAAATCGTGACATTAAGTGTTTTAAATGTCAAGGCAGGGGTTATTTAGCTAGCCAATGCCTAAATAAAAGGGTAATGATAATCAATACTTAATGGGAGATTGAGTCGGAAGGAGAAGAAGAAGACGAAATAGAAGACATGCCATCTCTTGAAGATAACTACGAAGGGCAATATGCTGCAGAAGGAGAATTATTAGTAACCAGATAAGTTCTTAGCGCACAAGTTAAGGCAAAAAATGATCAGCGGGAAAACTTGTTTCATACTCAGTGTTTCATCAACAACAAAGTTTGCAGCGTTATATATGATGGAGGAAGTTGTACCAACGTGCCCAGCACCGAATTAGTGGAGAAATTATCTTTACCTACCATGAAACATCCATGACCGTACCGACTTCAATGGCTAAACAATTGTGGAGAAATCAAGGTAACAAAACAAGTGTTACTGGCATTTTCTATTGGCAAGTATAAGGATGAGGTCCTTTGCAACGTGATTCCTATGCACGCTTGTCACATCTTATTAGGCAGACCATGGCAGTATGATCGACGATTCACACATGACGATTTCACCAATAGATAATTTTTTACCATCAAAAGGCAACCTATATCACTTGTACCATTGACTCCAAAACAAGTTCTCGAAAACAAATTAAAGATACAAAAAGCGAGTGAAAAGAAAAAAGAATACGAGAAAGGCAAAAATGTGAAAGAGGGTGAGAGGAAAAATGAGAGAGTTGCAACGTTAATGTGTGAGAGAGAAGAAAAATACAATTTTATTACAAAAAAATGTCAGATCAAGAGAGCTTTACTTTCACAACAACCCCTTATAGTACTTATGTACAAGGAGGCCTTTTAGTGTACTGACGATTTTGTCGGATCCTTGCCGAGCAATGTTATGTTTCTTTTGCAGGAATTTGAGGATGTCTTTCCAGGATAAGTGCCCTCTAGTTTACCTCCAATTCGAGGAATTGAACATCAAATTGATTTTGTACCCGATGCAACAATTCCAAACCGACCAGCTTATAGAAGTAATCCCGAGAAGACAAAAGAACTTCAACGACAAGTTAATGAGCTGATAGAGAAAGGGTATGTTAGAGAAAGCATTAGTCCTTGTGTGGTTTTGGTGCTACTGGTGCCTAAGAAAGATGGGACATGGAGGATGTGTATTGATTGCTGAGCTGTCAACAATATTATGGTAAAGTATCGACATCTCATTCCTTGATTAGATGATATGTTAGATGAATTACATGGATTTTGTGTGTTTTCTAAAATTGATCTTAAGAGTGGATACCATCAAATTATGATGAAAGAAGAGGATGAGTGGAAAGCTGCATTTAAAATGAAATATGGTTTGTATGAATAGTTAGTTATGCCTTTTCGGTTAACTAATGCACCTAGTACTTTCATGAGACTTATGAACCATGTTTTGCGTGCTTTTATTGGCAAATTCGTAGTAGTCTGCTTTGATGATATCTTGATTTATAACCAAAACTTGAATGATCATATTGAACATTTAAAGCTTGTTTTAGTGGTTTTAAGGAAAGAAAGGCTATTTACTAATTTTAAGAAATGTACATTTTGTACGAATAAGCTTGTGTTTCTTGGTTTTGTTGTAAGTGCTAAAGGGATTGAGGTCAATGAGGAGAAGGTGAAGGCAATTCAAGAATGGCCAACGCCTACTTCGACGAATCAAGTAAGAAGCTTTCATGGATTGGTTAGTTTTTATCGACGCTTTGTTCGAGATTTTAGTAGCATAGCTGCACCCTTAACCGAAGTCGTTAAGAAGAATGTTCTATTCAAGTGAGGAAAAGAGCAAGAAAAGGCATTCAAACTTATCAAAGAAAAATTGACTAATGCACCTTTACTTGTTTTACCTAACTTTACTAAAATATTTGAGATAGAGTGTGATGCTTCAGGTACAGGAATTAGAGGTGTACTAATGCAAGAAGGAAGACCGATTGCGTACTTTAGTGAGAAACTAAATGGCACGGCTTTAAATTATTCCACTTAGAACAAAGAATTGTATGCATTGGTTCGAACTCTAGAAACTTGGCAACATTACCTTTGGCCTAAAGAGTTTGTGATTCATACAGATCATGAATCCTTGAAACATTTAAAGGCGCAACACAAATTAAGCAGACATCATGCCAAATGGGTGGAGTTCATTGAGACATTTTCTTATGTAATCAAATACAAACAAGGCAAAGAAAACATAGTTGCTGATGCACTATCACGCAGGTACCCTTTACTTTCAACTCTTAATGCTAAATTGCTTGGATTTGAGTACATTAAGGAGTTATAAGTAACGGACTCTAATTTTTGTGACTTGTTTAAGAATTGCACTAAGGGAGCATGTGGGAAGTTTTATTTGCATGATGGTTTTCTATTTCGAGAAAATAAATTGTGTGTTCCATATTCATCTTTGCGTGAGTTACTTGTTCAAGAAGCACACGGTGGAGGTTTAATGGGTCATTTTGGCGTAGGTAAGACTTTACACATATTGTATGAACATTTTTTTTTGCCGCACATGAAACGTGACGTAGAAAGGATTTGTACGAGATGCATTACTTTTTGGCAAGTTAAGTTTAGGCAACAATTACATGGATTGTATACACCACTTCCTATTCCTAGTGTACTTTAGATCAATATTTCTATGGATTTTGTTTTGGGATTACCTAGGACAAAAAGGGGGAGAGACTCAGTTTTTGTGGTTGTCGATAGGTTTTCTAAGATGGCACACTTTATTACATGTCATAAAACTGATGATGCATCACATATATCTGATTTGTTTTTCAAGGAAGTTGTTAGATTGCATGGAATGCCCAAAACTATTGTTTCAGATCGAGACACAAAGTTTTTAAGTTACTTTTAAAAGACATTGTGGGGAAAGTTGGGAACTAAATTATTACTTTCTACTACTTGTCACCCACAAACAAATGGTCAAACCGAAGTAGTAAATAGGACATTGTCTACTTTGTTGCGTACTATCATACAAAAGAATCTGAAAACTTGGGAAGATTGCTTGCCGCATATTGAATTTGCTTACAATCGTTGTGTTCATTGTGCCACTAAGTTTTTACCTTTTGAAATTGTTTATGGTTTTAATCCATTAACTCATTTGGATTTAACTCCTTTACCTATGAATGAGCACGTTAATTTAGATGGCAAGAAGAAATCTGATTTCATTAAACAGATTCATGAAAAAACAAGGCAACACATAGAACAACGAACGAAACAATATGCCAAGCAAGCCAATAAAGGATGCAAGAAGGTTGTCTTTAAACTAGGAGATTTGGTTTGGTTACATATGATGAAGAAGCGTTTTCTTGAGCAAAGACATTCTAAGCTTCTACCAAGAGGAAATGGCCAATTTCGAGTAGTGGAACGTATCAATGACAATGCCTACAAACTTGAACTACCAGGCGAGTATGGGGTTAGTACAACCTTTAATGTTTCTGACTTATCTCCTTTTGATGTTGGTAGCGATTTTAGGACAAATTCTTTTCAAAAGGGGAGAATGATGCAAACAAAGTTGTGCAACTATATAAATAAGAGGAGAACCTCAGACATAAGGTTAGAGACACTGAATTACAACATCTATATGATTCGCTAAGCGTGCCGAGTGGACCGATTACAAGAGCTAGAGTCAAGACAATGGAAAGTGTCTTAAATGGACTAATTAAAAAGATGTGTAATTCAAATACAACTCAAGATACACGTCTTAAAGAATTAGACTCAGTGAACATCATTCAAGCGACCGGAGTCCAAGAAGACTAATATGAAAATGTTCGAAAATTATAGTCCATTTATGTAATTTTGAGAATCTTAAAATGATGTAATCACTTACATCATACACATTCAAGGTCATTGCTTACGTCATATATATATGACGTCATTGCTTATGTTTTCATGTTTGAAATTTATAAGTTTTAAAAGTCATAAAGTTTAAATTTATTTTGTTAAATTATTAGGTAAGATTGATAACTTAACTTTTGACATTTCCCCTTTGTATTTGCCTATAAAAAAGCTTTTATTTCTTGAAATGAAACAAGCAATTTAAGTGTTAAGTTATTTCTTAAAAGTTCTTGTTCTTGAACTCTTTAAGTTTAATTTCTTGTGGCGTTCAAAACAACCAAACTTATCATCTAAATTTTTAAGTGTTTTCTTAAGGGTCTTGGTGTGACGTTTGAGTAAATCATAGTCTTGGTTCTTATTTAGATAAGTATCGAGTCAAGGCTCAATAAACTTGCGCCTTGAAAAAATTTTGGGATCCTTTACTACATTCGGTGTTAGGCTTCGTCACATTATTGGCGAGGTTCGTATCAACCTTTGTATAGGCTCTGCAATGTTGATGAAAAAGGAAAGAAAATATGCAAAAAATAAGAAATATTTTCAAGAAAAATGTTGTAAGAATCGTGCAAGTATTTGGATGATAATGATAATAAATATTCTAACATTGTTATTATTATTATTGTTATTATAAAATGATTAATAAATAATAAATTGAAAACCCAAATTTTTTTAATTTCAAAAAGTAACAAAAATTAATAAGAATAACAAAAAATTATACTTACGAGAATAAAGAGAAAAGAGATAAATAAACTTTCATGAAGCTTTACTAAGAGTTAATTCTTTCAAACAAGTTATTTATAACGGCTAATAGAAATAAGAACTCTTTGAATCGATACTCATACTATACTGCAATTGCAGACCTACTATCAGACTTATATTATCATATTGTCTGAGCTGCAAACAACAAAACACAAAAGGACTTGCCAAAATAATTACAAATATATATTCAAATAAAAATACGCATATAAATATTAATTTTAACTTTGTAAATTAATCACCCTAAACTCATTCTTATTCTTGCATATGATTAGCTTTCATACCATCGTATTTATTTGTTTATTTTTATAAAAGTTTTGGATAAGTGAAAACATCTCACGTCACAAAGCATCAAACCCTTTCTGCCTACTATTATTTAAACTTAAAATGGTAGAGCATCAAGTGCTTCCCGGACAACTCGAGCCACATCTAAAAGCATACCATCAAATTAAGTTGTTTACTAATATCAATATATTAACAATATAATTGTAGTGGAACTAATATTCTAAATCAAGTTAATTTGTGGACTGTTAAAAAATTTGCTATCGTAGTTATTGTTCCCTTTGGTCATTATGCAAAGTGAATGGGAATAGAAGATTATTTAATATTACGAAGTGGGATATTATAATAACAATAATTAATATTTATTAAAAAAGAAATAATATAATAAGAATAATATTTATAGTTTAACTAATATTAAATATAATAAATTGAAAAGGAGCAATTTTTTATTTATGAAAAAAAAATAAAAAAATAATAGACAGCAGCAACGATTTCGCGCCAAGACTTTTTATTTTGAAGTTTAAATCTTTGTTTAGAACTGACCGTTGTAAGAAGATTGATAAGAGTAACGTATTGGCGCCAAAATCTTGAGTTCAAGGGCTACCGTATATATCTACAAATCCGCGTATTTAGTTTGAAGTAGGAAACTTGTAACGGATATGCTAACTGCCAGATAACAAGAGTTTAATTCACTCTCAACTAGGTTAGAATTGTATTCATTAACACATATAGCTTGTAAATACCTGTGTTTTATTCTATCTGTCACTCCGTTTACTACAAAACCTTCCGTAAATCGCTGAGAGAAAAAGCTTTCTTCTGTTTACCTTTATAATTTAGAACTGCGTCTCTTCTTCCTCTACCTCTATATTCGTTCAGTGAAACCAATTCAGAGACAACCAGAAGAGAAATAGAGAAATAGAGAAATCGAGTACCCACAAATGGAGCAAGATTTGCTGCGTCTTGCTGAGGATGCCTTGAAAGCTGCAGAGAGTGCTGCCAATGTCGACGACGGATTCTCTGTCAACAAACACCCTGAAGTTTTCCGGTGCGTTGCATTGTTGAAGAAGCTCAAAGAGTTTCCGGTGAGCTATGATGTTCTGGTTTCAACTCAAGTCGATAAACGGCTTCGACATCTCAGGAATCATAACAAAGAGAAGGTCCGATTAATGGCTAAATGGCTGCTTGAGATTTGGAGCACAACAATCAAAGACGGTTTATCAAGAAACCGAAAGAGAGGTGTAAATGTAATCTCAGTTACATCAACGAAGTCCAGAAACGATGAGGCCTCCAGAAATAAGAGAAAACGTGACGGGGAAGAAGATGGAGTTGAGAAAGAGGAACGGGCTTTTAGCTGTTTCAAGAAACCATCAACAGAACCTAACGTTTTTAACCAAACGGTTACTGTATCGATCAATTCTTTGGATGCTTCCCGTAACAAGGTTCGAGAAATTCTCGTGGAAGCATTAAGGAAAGTTAGAGGGGAGGTTGCTGGTGAAGATAATGAAGAGACGAAGAAGAAAGTAAGAGCTTCTGACCCAGTTGCAGTTGCCGCGTCAGCTGAGTCTGTGATGTTCAAGAAGTTGGGGCCATTTAATGGCGCAAAGAAATTCAAGTACAGATCGATCATGTTCAATATCAAGGACGCAAAGAATCAAGATTTCAGAAGGAAAATTCTTCTTGGAGAAGTGAAGCCAGAGATAATTGTTGGTTTGACCACAGAAGAGATGGCAAGCAATGAAAGGCAGTGTGAGATTAAGCAAATTAAAGAGAAAACTTTTTCTAGTATTCAGGAACCAGTAAAGGAGGAATCAGTAAGAAAATCAGACAACGAATTAGTGTGGGTGGAATCGATGTGGTGATGAAAGCAGAGCAGAGCGAGCAGGCAGGCAAGAAGTTTGTCCCTCGTTATTTTTCCACGTTTATTTTAGCTATTAGAAGACTGTTTCATTCTTTGTATGTAGTGAATTTTAATGCTGTTTCCACGTAAAATTTACTTCACATTTGTAATAAAGTTCTTTGAGAATGGAATATGATACAAGATGATTAAGGGTTTTCCAGCTGTCATCTATCTTTGATTGAATTGATCTTCATTTGGTGGACCTGAAGAAGTGGTGGATGATATAACAGGTGGACTGAAGCTTTTATAGTTTGTGTTTCTGGGAAAGTTTTATCAGTCCAATCTCTTCTCCCTTGGAAATTCGTTTACATTCATCAATTTTCAATTATTATGCTTTTGTGATGATTGTGAAAATATTTTGCAATAAATTAACCAACCCACTTCATGATAAAATCGAGATTTCAGTTTTTAGATCCGAAATGAAAATGTTAGATATTATTAACACACATCTTTCTGATCCCGTTGGATAATCTGTTAAAGTTGGTTATAATTTAACTCTCTAGAGAGCAAAATCAGGGATTCTAAGGTCTACATTATTTCTAATTGAAAGGCAAAGTGTCATGTAGTTTAGAGTCAGAATTTTCAATTACAACAAAATTAGATTGAAGGCACAGCATGTACCCTACCTCTGAAACAAGCCCACCTTGAATCCATTTCAGCATTAAAATCAGTACCAACTGCAATAAATTTTTGCCTGAAATCTAAACTTTGTGTCCACAAGATCAAGGAATTTGCAAGAATATTTGGTGTATAACTCCGATTTCATTTACTAGTTTCTTTTCAAGCACCATGAAAAGGTAGAATTTGCATATTTCCACATGAGCGAAGTCTTCATGTCTCTCCTGTAACTTGCAAAACAAAAAGACGAAATGAAATATAAAGAGACAATGATAATCTTCAACACGCGTCTAATTCTTAGACTTAATTCACTTTATTGTATTTCTAGTGCCTCTCCGAGCACAAAATAACATTTATCAATTTCAACAACTATGAAAACGAACAGGTACTCTTTAATACGAACAAAGAAATATGAAGTATTTAAACAATTCAGTCTCATTATCTTAATAACTCAGGAGACGGATGCTTCCTCACCATCAAATTTCAATATCTACACATGAGCTCTGATGGGTTTTTTAGCTCGACCTCGTACTTTCAAGAGAGATATGGTGCTCCGAAAGACTAGAGATTTAGTGGCTGGTGGGGTTCAGGCCATTACTTTGTCGTCAAGAAGCAACATGTTGTATATGCAGTCAAATCACGTAAGAAATAATTCATCTGTAACAAAAGCAGAATTAACAGTGTGAAAAAAATTCAACCTTCACAAGAACACACAGGTTTTGCCTGTTGCGGTACTCGAATATACTCCGAGTTGGGCTGCAATTAATGGAAAAGTCTTACCCTAAAAATGTAATTGAATGTTGTGCACTGAAGTTCGTGAATCCTTCAAAACAAGGTTATCCCTCCTGATATACTCCTGATATAAGATCATAATCATCCTAAGGCAGCGTTGTTGCGAAATAAATTTTTTTTTTTAATACACTTTAATAAATTCCCGCATGATGAACTGTAGGAAAGGCTGAAACGCAGATCCAACTCACTCGCCAATAGGCGAGATCATATCCCCTTGCCTACTTTTTAAGAGTACTAGAAGAAACTTGAGGTAGCTGACGCAATATGTTGAACAACATGTATATTATTTTGAAAATATACGGACCATATGCCCAAAATCAAGGTGATTTGTAGTAACTTAATTACCATAGTATACCTGGAAAATTCATTTCTTTAAGCACTTCAAAAATTGAAAATCATATATGTGGGTGTCAATTTCCCACACAAGTGCTCATATTTTCTGGACTACAAGCAACCAAACGCAAAGGCAACTGCCCAAATGAACTACAAATAATATAGATGCAGAAAAGACCAGCATCAATTCAAAATTGAAAATACACGAATTTATTATCTTAGTTAATAACCTAAAATTCATTCTCATTCCCATCCTCACACACGTATAATCAAATTCTCAATTAATACAATAACAAACAATTATATTTAGAGTTTTGATTCCTTTGCTTCTGTACTGACAACCATTTTTTGCTATAGAGCTTTCAGACATTTAGGAATTAGCCGTCCCTCAATCATTCATTCATTTAACCCCTCGACCACCAAAAGTTATCATTTTCCCTAATCTCTCATCAATCAACAAAATTCATTCATTCATTTAACCCCTCGACCAACAAAAGTTATCATTTTCCCAAATCTCTCATCAATCAACAAAATGCAAGAATCAAACCTTATATACTAGTTCGTTTCAAGTTCAGTCCTTCAGATAAAAAACTAGTTGAGTATTATCTTTACAGGAAGATTTGAGGACAACCCATCTCCTTTGTTGATTATATTGTTAAGAATGCGATATTTACAATAGGTATGAACTTGGGGAGATTTGAAACTTATATGGAGAACTCGTATTGATCAATGAAGATGATGATCTCTATTTCTATACCAAGAGAAGAAAAAGACTCCCAAGGGTTGTAGAATTGGTAAGTTTTGATAATAAAAGAAAGAAAGTCTATACACCTATACAGAATATGTTGAATTCATAAGCTTCCCAAATGATTCAGAACATACTTGCAATACATATATAGCAAATTCGTAGCATATATAACCAAAATACATATATAACCAAACAAGCATTATTGGCAGTTCATCTCATAGCTAATAGTATTATATATGTAGTACTTCACCTTTGTTCTCACATTAATTGCTCAAGCAATCTTTTGAACTAGCATGTTCTCATATTATATATATGTTTCATATAATATATTATAATTAACGATGTAATAAAAATATCATTTTAAAATATTTGAATTAATTATTTATCTGAATATTTATTCGCTGTACCCAACACTTAGATTTTGAGATATGTATATATATATATATATTAATGGCTTTAGGGAAGAGCATAGCGAAAGAGAGAAGAGAACGACTTGTTAGAGATATTTACTAAAGGAGAGAATGTTTATGTAATATTATTAATTATTTTTTCAATTAATGTAACATATATATAGAGTTGAGAATTTAAATTAATATAAAACAAAAAACAGTAAAACAAAAACACCATTTAAGTAGCATTTATTTCTCGATTGAGGTTTAAATAGATCTAAATATCTAAATCTAAATGGTTTATTTGTTTTTCTTAACTAAAATATGAATATGAATACTTATGAAGAGATATATAATTAAAATTATTTTTATTTGTTTAGATTCAACGAAAAAATACAAAAAAATGACATTATACTTAAATAGAAAAAGTATTTAAAAAAAGTGACTTTTTGATTTAACATTAAGGATTTGGATCATCTAGTGTTTTTTTTTCTTCATTGTATATCCTTAATTTCAAAAGATCTACTAACATATATATAAGATTAATAAAATTATCTAGTTTAGATTTTAAAGAAAATCATAGACGAGATGAACATACATCATCATTATACACCCATCTAATTTATAATTCACATGGATATTTATTTTTGATAAATTCCATGAAAAAAAACTAATTTCAAATTAGCGAGGCTAATGGTGGGTATTCCTTGGTTGCAAATGAAATGCAAGTTCAAACCTATCAAAGAAACAATGCAATAACCTTATGATTAATGATGAACAAACAACACTCGATAATCACAAAAGATCAAGATCATTCAACTTTAGCAAGGTTGTAGAATGTTTTGTGTCATTGAAATTATATTTCATATACATATATATATATATTATTTCTCTAAAATGAAATTGGTCAAATCATCAACTAAGACCATCAAGTTTTGAAAGGTCAACATCATTAGTAGAAGTAGGACTAATTAACTAATTAATAATGTTATCCTTAATCCTCTTGTGCGGCCTTGCCTTAGCTTGCCTAATGGTTGTTTAAGTTGGCTAATTAAAATATATCTTGCGCTATTCCTACTAATATTTTTTATTTCTCATTTCATTTAATCAATCTAAAAACTAAACAAAAAAAATGAGTAATTATAATTTCTTTTAATTTGGGGACAAATTAATTAATTCATATATAGTACTCGTGCGTATTATTGATTCTAAAAAAATTGTTCACAAATTAACAATCATACAATTCTAATCACAATAGTTCACTACATAACAATCGGCCTTATCTTGGGTGTGTATACATATATATATATATATATATTATTATGAAGAGTTCAATTTTCCTAAAACTAAGTAGTTGGTTTTACTTATCAATTCCTATAGGAATTTGGTTTCCTATAGGAAACCAGTAATTAATTTAGAGAAAACTTGTTTTTCTTTTAAAAGCTCTATATATATATATATAGATACCAATAGACGCCATAAATTGAATACACATTGATTCAATCATCTACTTTCCTCTTCTTCCTCACAGAGCCATTAACATATGACACAATACGGAAGTGATACTAGATATTTAAGAATAGAGCTCTCAAAGAGAGTAAATAACCCATGAAGGAAAAGATAAATAACCCACATAGGATTAACTGAAGAAAATATTATTGATTAAATGAATTAATTTTAATGAATGACAAGTCTTATTTACAGTACATATCGTAAGCCTTAAAAAAAAGGTCTTTATAAACAAGGAATTTAACAATGAAATAATAACTTAATCCTACCTAAACAAAACAAATAAAAATTTCTAGTAGCTCTATTGTTGCTCCTACGTCAATTCTTCTCCCCTTAGAAAGAAACTTGTCCTCGAGTTGGTTAAGGTATAGAATCCGGTCTATAGAACTCATACAAATCTTGAACATTAAAGGTTTTAGAAATTCTATAACTTTCTAATAGATCAACGATATAGGCATTATCATTAATCTTTTGAAGGATGCGAAATGGACCAATTTTCTTCTACTTGAGCTTGTTGTATTACCTAACTGGTAGTTGTTTCCTGTTTAAATCAATCGTTATGGAATCACCCACATTAAACGACTTGAACCTTTTATGCTTGTTAGCGGTATACTTGTATTTTGCAGTAGACTTTGCCAACTTTTTCTTAGACTTCTCCATGGATATTGGTCACTTTATTATCAAGTGGTCAGCAATAATGTTCATCCCTAATAGCTTTAGTAAAAGAACCAGGTCTAGAGTATGCCAAGGAGGGCAAATATGAACAACTTCAAATGAAGATTTACCATTGGAACAATTGGACACGTTGTTGTAAGCAAATTCCCATTGTGTTACGACATTATCCCATTGTCTTGGGTGTTCTTTAATCAAACATTGTAAAATATCGCCCAATGTGCAATGAGTGACTTCAATTTACCCATCTATCTATAGATGACAAGTGCTACTAAACTATAAAGTTGTATCAAACCTTTTCCATAAGGTGCGCCAAAATGGCTAAGAAATTTGTTATCATTATAAGATATTATTGTCTTTGGTAATCCATAAAGACGAACAATCTCACGAAAGAACAATTAAGCAATATGGGTGGCATATAATGTTTTCTTGCATGGAATGAAATGAGCCATTTTAGAAAAATAATGAACAATAACAGAGATAGACTATGAACCTTATTGTGTCTGCGATAGTCCTAAAATAAAATACATGGATAAATCTTCCTAAGGAGCATCAAGAATAGGAAATGGCATGTAGAGTCTAATATTTTAAGCTTGTCCCTTTACAGTCTGGCATATATAACAATGCTTAATAAACTTCTCAACATCACGCCTTATGTGCAGCCAAAAATAACAAGCTTCCACTAATGCAATGATTTTGTCACATCTCATATGTCCTCCTAATCTTCTTGCATGCAATTCTTGAATGATGTGATCTCTGAGTGATCCTTGAGATATACATAAATGATTTTTAAAGAATAGGTAACCATAATGTATTTGATGTTTATTAGAGGTCCAACTGTGCACTTTTGCCATTCATCTTTAAAATCTCCTTCTTCTATAGTACGGTTCTTGAATGAAGTTGTCTCTAAGTAACCCTTGAGGTACACATAAACAACTTTCAAAGAATAAGTAACCATCATGTACATGATGTTTACTAGAGATTCCAGCTGTGCACTTTTGCCATTCACTTTTGAAATCTTCATCTTTTGCATATAAATCTTCATCTTCTACAGTGCAAAAGTGACACTAGATATCGTTCTAGCTTACGTCTTGAATATTCAAGAATAATGAAGCTCTTAAAGAGAGTAAATAACCCACGGGATGACTATGAGCAGAAACCAAACAAATAGCACATTATTTATTTCATTTGGATATGATCAACCCTACACTTATTTTCTGGTTAAAGATTGTGCAGGTCAAATTGATAATCACACAGCATTAAATTGCTACAACTCTCCCTCATCAATTCAACGTAATTTATGGGGACCTGAATGCCCTTAGAAATTAAACTCAAAATTTTAGATTTTCATTGTTATTTCCTTTGAAAAAAATTTGATTTTTTGACTGGACAGCTTGAAAATTAGTTGCAAAGGAATATCAAGATTTTCGATTATGATGTTGGACATGATTCAGGTCCATACCTTTCCCAAATCACTTTCAATTATACAGCATTACATGACAAGTTTCCTGCCCTCACACTCTCGAACAGAATGGAGCTTCTAAATATCTCGACTACTGCAAACACACATCCTATTCTAACTAGACAGAAGGTTATACAAATTAAAATCTGGACTTAACTATTCAAACAGGTCAAGTCACTCTCTTAAAATTGAAAACTACTTTCATATTGCTGCAATGAAAGAGGAAATTTAAGCTCTTTATGATAATTACACATGGACAACATTGGTTTCACGAAGGGGAAATGCTAATGTTGTTAGCTCGAAATGGCTTTATCACATCAAATCCAAAAAAAAAAAAGAAAAGAAAAATAGTTGTTGCCATGTTTAAATTAAGTACAGTTAATTGCTAGAAGGTTTACTTGAGTGCTAGGAATCGACTTTGAAAAGACATTCAGCCCAGTCGCTTATCAAACATACCGTGATCAGGTTTATTAATGGCCATTAAAAGAAACGATTTATATAGAGCAACCACAACACAACCTATATATGCCTGTCAACTGAATATATAAATCACTTTTATAGGCATAAATTATCAAGCCCCATATGCCTGGTTTGAATGTTTATCTCAAGCTTTAATTTCAACTTAGTTTCTATAACAGTAACATTGACAATCCAGCATAACATAGTTATATTTATTAGGACAATATTGGTACCATAATAATTAATAATAATTCCAAATCTTTACTTTTTAAGCTTTGAATAATTACCATGATAGTTCATTCTAGAAATCTACTCACATGGTGTGGAATTTTCCTCTTTGACGGTTCAACAAATATTTAAAGGGGAAACTGATGCAATGCAAATATAACAGATCATACATTAGTTATAATTTACTTGGTAAGAAGACAATAAGATCTAAAATTTTGTATATAATTTGGCCAAAATGCAAAAATATAATTGAAAAGATTTATACTAGCAGAGAGGAGGCCAAATTGCATTGAGTTGATTTATGATATTCATACAATTGATATTCAATGCTAGTGGCAAAAGTGTAGAATGGGAAATGACGCAAGAAAACTGAGACTCAATTTGATCCTCATTCTTCTTTAACAAGAGCACATCGGTTTTGTTCATAATATTGTGGTACTCATATATGAAATACTCATGTACAACTCAAGAGGAGGGGTGAATTGGGTTTCTAACAAATCTTAACAACTAATTTAAATTTCAACCCAAACACACAAGATACAATAAATGCAATAATATAAAAGAGAGAGAGTTGAGAGATTAAACACCTGATTTATAGTGGTTTGGCCAACACTCGACCTATGCTCACTTTTTTAAGCTCTACTTGAAAATTTCACTAAGCAATCAAGTCTTGATCATACAAGACTTTAAATTACAAGATACCTCTTAAACCTTACAAGTATTTACTCACCCCAACCATTCAACACAATCTCCACCAAGTAAAAGACTCACTTCTTTCACTTTTTTACAATAAAATCAAAGAGAAAACAATACTTACAAATTAATCTTCCATAAGAAAAGTAGTACAAATGCATGTTCTTGGAGATCTAAATGTATGTATGATGATTTCAAACTCAAAAATGCCTTTTTAAACTTTGTAAAGAATTTTTTTTTTCTCAAATATGTGTTCTAAACCTTATAAAAAGAGTATGAAGTCTTAAATTTATATTGGATTTAAAAACTAATCGTTATTAGCCGATAAAAACTTGAAAATTCAAATTTTTGTAAAGGTTGGTCGACCGTGATAGTCATATTGGTCAACTGGATTGAAAATCAGAAAGTATAGGTTGAAAAATCAAAAACTTGATCGACTGATCTCGGTGGTTTGATTGACCGACTGGTTTGATTCGGTCGACAAAACCCAAATTCCCACATTCTACTATCGAGTCGGTTGACCAACCGGTCTGATTTAGTTGATCGAACCAGTTTAAACTAATTTTGGTGGACCAAGGTATTTTAACCGATTTTCTACCAGTTTTAAAAATTTTGTAGTTTGGTTCATTTTCAAGATTTGAAAACTTGCAATTTGGTTTATGTTTTACATTTCAAACTTTTTAAATTTAATAAAACTCTAAAATTTTTTAAAATTTTCATTTTGGTCCAATTTTCAAAATTCAAACCACTTTTAAAAAACTTTTTGAGCTTGACACAAACATCATACACACTTAAAACCTAAGCATATAAAAATAATAAAAAATAAAATACTAAACATGTGAATTCATTCTTCAATTTGTTTAAGTGGTTCTATTATACTTTTCTTTGATTCCTTTATTTTGCATATTCTTTGAATCTTCACATTACATTCCAATTTTTTATCATAAAGATATCACAATAAATGCTACAATAAGAATTTGTATAGTGAAGGATATCAATATTTGTTATCATCAAAATAATGGGTTATGAACCTTAAGGCTAACAATATATATTCAAAGTTAAGATGTGATGGACAAGTTTTACCCTACAAATGTAATTTAATGTTGCGCATTAAAACTTCTAGAATCCTTCAAATAAGATTATGCCTCTTGTTATAAGATCATAACCATCCTAAGGCAGCCTTGTTGCAAAATACAAATTCCTTTCATCCACTTACTAAAATTCTTGTGCAATGAACTGTGAGAAAGAGTTGAAAGGTTGAATCCAAATCACTCACCAATAGGCAAGATCATATCGCCTTGCCTATGATGTAATTATTGCTATAACTTAAAGGTTGTAACTCCCAAGTATAGGTCGTCTCAAGTAATAAAGTTCAGAAATCTGAGTGTCGGTCCACAGGGAATACATTATATAAGGTCCACAAATCCGATATCCAAATATGATGGAAATAAAATAAATTTGTTACTTGTTAAATGTAAATTTAATATGATTAATTATTAGGGCATTAGGGATTCATTTTGTTGATAATTATAGAAATTATTCTTTACTCATCTTTTTTAACTCAATTAAGAATTACTTAATAGATAATTTTAATCGAAAGATAAATATATTAAAATACATCACAATACTTCTTTTAAGAAAAGGTAATAAAATAAAATATTAATCATTCAATTTACTTGTGAAAAATATAACACACCTTGTTCTTGGTTTGTAGAAAATACGCAAGCATTCAGTGTACCTTTTGTTAATAATGAATCAAGCCTCCTAACAAACCAAAACATTTTTAAGAAATATAATTCACTCAATTGAAAAAATTTTGCATTGAGCACAACTTAGAATGATAAAAGAACAATGTTATAAGATCAACAAAACTACACCCTTAGCCCTAATTTCTAATTTAGAAAGACATTATTTAATTAAAGTTCAAATTACAAAAAGAAAACAAAAATGGTAAAAAAAATGATCTCCCTCTTCACTTCCACATTTTCCTTTATATAGGTAAAACAAAAGACATTTCACATGTGTGAACATAATTTCTCAATTTCTAATTAATCACGCTCTATCAACTTCTAACATATTTTTGACCATAAAAACCACCGAATTTTGTAAAATAGCCTTCTTCAAAGTTGTAGGTGGATGACTCATCTTTCTAATGGTCTATGTGTCACCCTTATTTCTATTTTAGAACGTGAGTTGTGTTAAAAATAGTCAGAGATGTTCAAGTCACATTTCTCCACCGCCCTTCTAAAATAATAGCTCTTTTTGGTAGCCAACCGGTTGAATTTTGAGAAAGTACAAAACACAAATGATTTAGATCCATTTCTCAGCTTTCTAAATCACCCAACCATATAATTTTTCGTTACGTATTTAGGGGGATACGGCCCAAATACAGAAGCATATTGGGCTGGTTCAAAGATGCACTTGAGTTCTGTTGAAGCCCAATTTTGTCCCATTAATTGCTCGAACTGGTCCAACCTTTGGCTTACAAAGTTGTGAAATGATGAGTTTATGTTTATTCAGCCCAAGAATCGTATCAATTGATGATTTGGATTGAAAAATACGCTCATTATACGAAACCTGCGCAAAACCGACTATTTAGTCCAATTCATGTTTTACAATTTAATATAAAGGAATATGCTTCATTATTGGGGAATAGAAGAACATTATTAAGTATAAATCATAATATTTCTCTTGATAAACCTATACTTTCAAACATTCATCAATTATGTTGTGTGCTTCAAAAATTGTATAAGCAAATCGTTGCTTTGCTATTAAGAGTGCTAGAAGAAACTTGAGGTAGCTGAGCCAATAAGTTGTAAAAATGTATATTATTTTGGAAATATACTCGATTCATATACCCAAAATCAACGTGATTTATAGTAACTTAATTGCATAGTAGAGCTAGAAAGTCATTTCTTTAAGCGCTTCACAAATTGAAAATCATAAGCGTGGGTGTCAATTTCGCACACAAGCGCTCATATTTTCTAGGCTACAAGCAACCAAGTGTGAAGGCAACTGCACAAATGAACTACAAATAATACATATGCAAGGAAGGTAAGCATTAGTTCAAAATTAAAAATACACAAGTTTGCTATCTTAATTAATAACCCAAAATTCATTCTCATTCCCATTCTCAAGTATATACAATCAAATTCTCAATTAATAAAATAACAAACAATTATATTTAGAGTTCTTGTTCCTCTGTTTCTGTACTCATAATCATTGTTTGGTACAGAGCTTTCAGTCATTTGAGAATTAGCCTTCTCTCAATCATTCATTCATCTAACCCTGCCCCTACCCAAAAAATCATTTTTCCTTCATCTCTCATCAATCAACAAAATGCAAGAAACCAGATCCTATATATTCGTTGGCTTCAAGTTCAGACCTTCAGATGAAAAACTAGTTTATAGGAAGGTTTCAGGACAACCTATCCCCTTTGTTGAGTATATTGTAAAAGAATGTGACCTTTATATTAGGCATAAACCTGGGGAGATTTGAAACTTATGTGGAGGACCCCTATTGATCGATGAAGATGATGATCTCTATTTCTATACCAAAAGAAGAAAAATACTCCAAAGGTTGTAGAGTTTGTAAGTTTTGATAATCAAATAGAGAAAGTCTACATACCTATACAAAAGATATTGAATACATAAGCTTCCCAAATGATTCAGAACATATTACAATACATAATATAGCAAATTCATAACGTACTTGCAATACATATATAACCGAACAAACATTGGCTAGTCATCTCATAGCTAATAGTTCTATGTAGTACTTCACCTTGATGTCAAGGTGTTCTCATATTAATTGTTGAAGTAAAATAACATGTTCTCATATTATATTTGTGTTTTATATAATATTTTATAATTAACGATGTATTAAAACTTTTGAATTAATTATTTATTTGGACATTAATTTGCTCTACCCACTTAGATTTTGAGATTTGTATGTATATACAAATGCCGTTTATTATTAAATAAAGAAAGTTCGTTGTATATTCAAAAATGCATGATACATGTTTATATATATTAATGGCTTTAGGGAAGAGCACAGTGAAAGAGAGAATGGAATGACTCATTAGAGATATTTACTAAAGGAGAGAGAATGTTTATGTGTTACTGTTAATTATTTTTTCAACTAATGTGACATATATATAGAATTGAGAAAGATCATGTTCAATGTCAATTGTCAAGAATCCAAAATTGTTTTCAAATATGATCTAACTTTAGTCTTTAGAATATTTTAAATATGTTAATTTTTCAAATTAAAACCAAAATAAGTCTCTAATTTTTCATGCATGATTTGTCAAGTAATTATTTCATTTCACTTGGATTTTCTTTTTACAATTTCATTATAATTTTTATGTCCTATTGAGTTTAATAAATAATTGAATCTCTAAATCTTTTTATTCTATTGAAAAGAATCTAATTTATGCTTTTATATGATGAAACATGAAGTACTTATTTTCTGTGTTTAGGTATAGATTAATTCAGTTATTGAATTGCATAAATTTGTAATGTTTTCAGCACACATATCTACTTTGTGGTTTTTTTGTCTCGATCAATATATTGTCAAAGTCATACTTCATTTCATTTGGTTTCTTTTGTTTTGTATGTTTATTTATTTTAAGTAATTACCTTAATAATAAAATAAATGTATGCATACAATATTTTGTTTATGGGTGAGCTATTAAAATAAAATTTCCACTACTATTTTTAACAAAAATTAAATGAGATTTTGGAGGAAATTAAAATAAGATTCTGTTTTATTTATGGAATTTACTTGTTTAGATAGTTAAGCTATATAAGAAGAAATTAAAAATTATGTTTCGAAAATAAAACTAATTGATATGAATGATGCTCCTCCAAATCAAAACAGAAGATGGAAGATAAAGATAATACAAAATTCAAGAAAACAATTAAAAGTTTAAATTTAAAGAGTATTATCATATTATCAAAATTTTAGAAAATATTGAATAATTTTAAGGTTGTGTACTTTTTAATTTGAGCTCCTTCCACCTACAAAACAATGAGAATAATGAGAATAAGAAACAATGAACGGGAGAGATGATGGGTATATAGATTGACATGCTCTAACCCCTAGTAGATGCGTTTTACGTTGAAAAGCTTGAAAACAAAACTGTGAAGAGTTATGTAGCCAAATCGGACAATATCTCTGGTGAGCTGGGCTATTACAGTTGGTATCAAAACCATTATGCATGCCTTCTTTAGAGATGGTGGGGTAAACCTCAGCGAGAATACTGAGTGCTTGAAACGGGTGTATGTGACACTCTAAGTGAATCTTACATTGGTAAAACACGGGAGAGATGATGAGTATATAAATCAACATTCTCCAACCCCCAGTAAATGCCTTTTAGCTTGAAAAGTCCGCAAACAAAACCGTGATGGGTTATATGCCCAAAGTGGACAATATCTCTGATAAGCTGAGCTATTACAAGTATAACATCTTTTTATTTTTTCCTTCTTACTAATTAGGGAAGAAATTATATTTTATGGGGTTTTTTCTTTATTACTAATTAGGAAAGAAATTATATGATTTTTATGGGGTAGTTTTACTAACGTATAATTTTTTTGTAATTTTGAAATCATATGTTTTAAAATTAGAAACTAGATAATTTGATTTATTACATATTAAGTCCTTATCTTTTTATTACTAGTTTAGGGTTTGTCTTATGAGGTATTATATAAACGTACTTTATTTTATCCTTCTTCTCTTTGTCTCTGCCACTTATTCTTACAAAACACACAAATGTATTCCTTTACTAACCTTAGTGCTGTGATTTTCTCATAGACTTGCCAACTCAAGGTAAAAGTTGTAACTATACTATACTCATCTATATTTTCGATTCTTAGATCTTGTTATTTTATATTAGTGTTATTTCATAATTTTCTGCATAGATTCTTAAAGGGTATTATTAAGAGTAGTTTGTGTGATTGTAGACTTAGGAATTCTAGTTTTAGTTAACTTTCTACATACTAGTTAATTGATTTGCATTGAACTTTGCAGAATTTGCTGAGTGCAGAGTATATGAACAATTCTAATGGAAGTTCTGTTAAGACTTTTGTATTAAGATTTAACAAACTTAAATGACATGGATTGAGGTGCATGTTGAATTTTTTTTCACTCAAATCGGGTCAAAATTCAATTTTATATAATTTTTCAAACTTCAAACTAAAATTCAGGAAGTCTGAAAATTCTGCAATATTGTTCTGAGAAAAAAATTATTTAAGTGGCTAAATGATTTTTAAAAATTATAAAATTTGGTATGATGGTTTTTCTATCTGTCTAGTAGTTTTACAATAAATTTCGTAACTTGTGAGTCATCACAAAATAGTTACAAACTTTTATTGAAGGTATTGTAAAACTGTTACATTCTAAACATATTTCTGTTGAATGGAATCTAAATTGTTTAGAAAATCTTTGTGAACCAGAAATGAGATGAATCTTTCATATATAATATTTTAAAGTGTACTCAGCAAATTTGAAAAGTTCTGGTCTAATTCAATTTGTAGTTTGAGAGATAAAAATCTTGGAGTTTAGGATGGTTAGAAAAGAAAGCAGAAACTGAATTCACTAAGGGTAAAGTATAGATTCTAAAATATATTATTTAGGCCATGATGAAAGTTCTGAAATTTATTTGTATGTGGTGTACTAAGTGTCCTTTATCATATAAGAGGTTTGGAATCTCTGGACGAGTAGAAGTAATCTAAGACTTGTGCTTAGTTTGAAGCAAGTAATTCTATTCATAATGTAGTTGTGTTTGTTTTACAACGTAACTATGTTTTGTGCTAAATATCTATTTATTTTAATGTTTTAGAAATATTTGTGAAACTTTTATTATTAAAACAAGTTTTGGTATAGATCTGTATATCTTATCTTCATATTTTGATGAAAAGATTTTTGATAACGTTAATCTCATCTTGAAAATTTATTTGCAAATGATTTATTTGCAAATCATTTATTTGCAAATGATTTTATAAATGATTATGTGGTTTATGAAAGAAAAATAGTTTGGCTCATTTGTCTATAGTATTTTAATTCTGATTTTGATATTGATTTTGTTCGACTACGATTGATATCTCTGATTAAGCCCACTAGGATTTTGTTTTGATTAGTATGGGTGACACTATATGACATGAGTACAGTTGGCAAATTTTCAGATTCGGGCCGGGTTTTTTAAAACCAACCCAGCCCAGACCCAGTTTTAATTGTAGAAGTCCGAGCCCGAATTTTAATTATAAGAGCCAAAATTTTAATTATAAGAGCCAGGCTATAAATCCAGGCTTTAGAAGCCCGCCTACATATGCAAATGTTTAGACTTGATTTTGTTAATTTTTAAATTTTTTAATTTAAATTTTATATAAATTCCAATTCTTTTCTAACAAATATTAGCTCAATAAAACAAAACAACTAAAATTTTACAAGAATTATTTTTTTCCTTACTTATGAGGTTAGTGAATTCTTAAAAATATTATTTATAATTTCTTAAAATATAAAATAATAATTAATAAGATGTATGAATTTGTTTTTAGAACTATTTTACATGATAACCCACAATTAATTATATTCTTAATTAGCACTTAATAATAAGTTTTAATGTGAGATTAAGCAACAATATTTTGTTTCCCGTATTGTCCAAAATGAAGTAATAATAAATTAAGAAATAAATTGTTGCTGCAACTTTGCAACTAATGCTTTTATGAAAAAAAATTTCCAATCAACTAAGATACAAATAAAGATGCATATTTCTTTTTTGGTATAACTTTTCTAAAAGCACAGGGAAACTAATTGCAAAGTAATTGTAGACAACTTTCTATCCACATTCCAATCAAATAAACATCTCACTAACTCATTGCAAAGTGATTCAGCATTATGTGGAGAAGGCAAGTAAATGAAGTTGAAAATATAAAATAAACAAAATTAGTATTTTATTAAATAATACAATATAAAGAAATTAAGTTATACATGTAAGAATATTACCTCAAAATCCAACTATGTAATTTCCATGAGTTGTCAATAAAGTGTGCTGTAACAACCATATATCCTTTTTTCTGATTGCTCAAAGTCCACATATTAGTGGTTATTGCCATTCCACTCTCAACATTTTCCAACAAGCTCATCGTCTTCTTTTTCTCAACTTCAAATAACTTAAAATTTTCACTTTTCAAAGTATTTCTACTCATGGGATCAACTAATGGGTTAACGTACTTCATCATTACTCGAAAGCTCATATACTCTACAAAGCAAAGAGGTAGCTCATGCATTATAATCATTTTGATAATTTTTTCCCGAGCAACACTTTTATCAAAAATTTCATGTTTATTAACATCTTCTTCTACTTCTTTCTTTTGATGCTTTCGAGCACATGATTTCATATGTCTTTTCACATGAGTAGTCCCGAAATTATGTGGTGCTTTCAACTCCTTATCACAATAATTGCATTTCCCAACTTACTTTCCATCAACAATTACCTTAGTAAAGTGCTCCCAAACTTTTGATCTTAAATTTTTTGTTTGTGTGTCATCCTTTCGCTTTCTTTTTGGACCACATGTAACATTCATAGAATGAATTTCAGCTTCTTGATCATTAGTCGTGCTTGTACCATCATCGCCATCACCATCATTGGATAAGTTTGGTAAAATGATGTCTTATTGAGTACTTGACATTGTTTACCTGCATTAAATGATGTGATTAGTATTTATTCAATAGGTAAAAAAGAATTAATAGTGTGCTTTCAACTATTCTATTTTTTCTTAACTTTAAAAAAAATACAAGAGTTAAAATATTTATTAAATATTTATTCTTATTTAATTATTAATATTTATCAATTCCTCATTCACTTATATACTTAACAAGGAGAAAACTTATTTTATTAAAAATCATAAGATTTAAATTTCAAACATACTCTTAATTTAAATTAAGTTTACGGATGGATTGATTTTAATATATTATTATTATTTGGTGTGAAAATAACCCTCTTCATATATTATATAGCATACTTAATCGATTGTATTGACTTAAAAACAAAGATAGTTAACTACAAAGATAAATTATTTAGGCTAACAAATGCATTAAGTATAGAAATTCAAGTAACCTAAGTTAATATATAAACAAAATGTGTTAATTAATGAGATAGTAACTCCAAAATGTGTTAATATATCTTAAGAATGCAGAAACATTTTGGACTTTACTTCCTAACTTGCCACGTTAATAGTAACTCCAAAATTAAACCTGAAACTGGGAAAATATCATTGGACATTCATGGTATATTCAGTTACAAAAGCAAATTAGTGCATCAACGGTTAAACAGCAAAATTTTATTCTGCAAAAACAACAAAATTGACATCTTTTCCACAAATGACATCCTTCCCACAGCAAGCAGAAGCAATATCTTTCCTGAGACGACATAACCCAAGCACAAGAAGAAACCATCAACGAGTACTAACCATTATCAAATAAACAGAAAAATGGAAACATGCCAACAGTTGAGATGAAGATTTTTGCGAATATTGTACGGCGGAGTAGTTAGCCAATTGTTAGAATTACATCGAAACTACACACAAGCAAGGATTACGGTGATTATAGAGATTTAAACAAAATAAACCTTGATTTAAGCTTACTGAGGGTAACCGGTAGTGACTGAAGGTATTTGTTCTCGTGGTCAACGGCGGCTGCAAGCAGGGAGCACGGCGATTACGCGATCGACGTCACTCTGGTGTGGAAAAGTAGATGAATTAGGGTTTTAGATTTTAGAAAATTTTAGTTTTGAAATCAAATTCCGGGTTGACTCGGACTTTAAATAAAAGCCCGGGTCTTGACCCGCCCGGATCTGAGCTTTAAACTTATAACCTGGGATCGGGCTGGGTTAAACTCGGCCCCAAATATCGAGTTTTTACCGGGCTAGGCCGGGCTCGGGCTTTTCTGCCATCCCTAGACATGAGCGATATAAATGCACTTTTATAAAAACTTTTATGAGCTGAACATTATGTTATTGTGGTTAATTATTGTAAATCATATTTCTAAGCAATGACTTTATTTTGAATCTTATATTTCAAAATATTCCACTTGTGATCACTTGATTTTATCATTAAAGACTTGCGAATTATTTTGTGATCATCAAGAAAAGGGCACACACATATTATGAATGATATTACTTATCGAGTTGACGGCTCCCCTTGTCATTTACTTTTTACAAATTAAGTAGCCTAGAGTAGTGAGTTAATGGCATATATTGGAGGATAGCTACGGATTTCCTATTTATCGTTTTGCGTTAATAGATGTTTGAGGACACTGTTATTGTCATTTATATTTCATTTGACTTGTATTTAGAGATTTGACTTTTGATTGGATCATAAGGATCGTTTGATGTTATTGGGAAACATTTGATTTATCTAATAATATTTTGAGGTATTTTAGTTGAAAATTGATAGTTGAGTAATGTAAATTTGGAATTAGAATTTGTAGCCCCTAGATCAATTTATACTGGATTTGGAGCCATAGATTAATGATTCTATAGACTTAAGGGGATAAGATCTTGAGATTTATTGACTTATAGATCTAGGTTTGGATTCTTTGTCTGTGTCTTATATGAAGATGAATTTAGTAGATAATAAACTAATTACACTTTTGATTTTGATTTCTTGCTTTATGACTTATCTTTTGTTAGGATATTTAGAAGTTGACTTATGATTTGCGTTTTGTGTAGCTTTATTTAAATACTTATAGCTGTTAGTAATAACTTCTATTTGTTTGCTTTTATCTGTAAATTTTTGGCATTCATATTTATGGATAATGTGATGTTTTCTGGTATGTATTACAAAATCTATTTGTTTAGAAAAGAATAGCATGTAAAGCTATTAACAGGACTAATGCATCAAGCTCTAGAAACCCTTCGCCTACTGCAGAAGAGGCTAATCCAACTATTTTTTAGATGGCTCAAGTGGCCAACCCTTTAATGCGCTTGATGGCTAGGATTATGGACTAGTAAGACAAGCTGATTAGGGAATTCACTCGTGATAAAGGAATTACACGACATAATATGGACATAAAAGGATAAGGTAGTAACAATGATGATGGAAATACAGTGACTTTAGAGCAATTCAAGAAACTAGGACCACCAATTTCTCATGAGACCACAGATCCTTTAGTACCAGAAGCATGGTTGAAACAAGTTGAGAAGATATTCATTGCTATGGGATGTGACACTGACCATAGGCTGTGCTAGCATCATTTGTACTTTAAGGAGAGGCAGATCATTGGTGGGATGCTAAGGCTCATCTCTTGAAGGCCCAATTGGATGGAATACCTATTACTTAGGATTTGTTTATGGAGGCATTCTTAGAGAAATACCTTCCTAGACTGTTTGGGATAAAATGAAGGCTGACTTCTTGAGGTTGATGTAGGGGTCAAAGTTAGTAGCTGAGTATAAGGAGCAGTTTACAGCTTTATTACAATTTGCCCTTATGTTTGTGGTTGATGAGGGTAGCAAATGCAGACGATTTCTTCAGCGTTATGACCAATGATTAAGTCCTATCTATCTATTCTTAAGATAACTATGTATACTGATTAGTAGATCGCGCCATCATTACTGAGAAGGATTTGGCTTAGTCTCAAGTTGAACAAGATAAGATGGGCAAACATAACAGTCAAAATGGGTCTCGAGATGGGAGTTTTAACAAATAGGGTGGCCTACCACAAAGGTAGATGGGTCATAATGCTCCTTTCCAGAAAAACACAACATCTTGCCCTCATTATGGTAAGATGCATTGAGGAAAATGTTATTTGAAGTTAGGAGCTTGTTTTGGCTATGATAAAATAGGACATAGGCTTAGAGATTGCTCAAAGAAACATGGGATTGGTATAGAGAACCAAACTAATAAGGGATAAAGGAAGAAGTAAAAAGTTTAAGGACGTGTCTTCACTATGATTGAGTAAGACGCTAGGGCATCTAATAAAGTGGTATTAGGTACATTGACCTTATTCTCTAGAGATACTAAAGCCTTGTTTGATTACCTATTCATTCATATCATGTGCATTTGCTCGTTATGCGAACAAACCTATTAAGCCAATAAAATATCATTTGTCGATTTCTAATACCTATGGATTATGTTTACAAATCTTGTGTAATTAATCTTTGTGGTAGAGAGTTTTTAGTTGACCTGTTACCTCTAGAGATCTATGATTTTGATGTTATATTAGGAATGAGTTGGTTAACTGCTTATCATGTCACAGTTGACTGCTTTACTAAGAAGAATGTGTTTGTATCCTATGGGAGGTAAAGTTTGTTTTTAGAGGAATTTTGAATTGTACCCATGCTTTGATTTCCATGGTCAAAGCTAAGAAGATGTTGTGGAAAGGTTATGCGAGGTTCTTGGCTTATGTAGTGGTTGATAATGTTGGCAAGGTTTGTTTAGAAGATACAGTTACAGTACGAGAGTTCGATGATATTTTTCCTCATAACCTACACGGGTTACCCTTAGTAAAGAGGTGGAGTTTGGTATTGATTGGCACAGCACCTATAGCTAAGACTCCATATCGAATGGCACCTATAGAGCTAAAAGAATTAAAGGTGCAATTTTAGGAATTGTTAGATAAAGGTTATATTCGCCATAGCATTTCATCGTAAGGCGCTCCAGTGTTATTTATCAAGAAGAAAAATGGTACCATAAGACTATGCATTGATTATCAGTAGCTGAATCTTGTCATTGTTAAGAACAAGTACCTACTTCCTCGAATTGATGATCTTTTTTATCAACTTTAAGGTACAACAGTGTTTCCAAAAATTAATCTACGATTAGGATATCAACAATTAAGGGTCAAGAGTAATGATATTCCTAAGACAACCTTTAAAACTCATACGGGCATTATGAGTTTTTGGTGATGCCGCTCAGTTTGACTAATGCCTTTACAACTTTCATAGACTTAATGAATACGGTATTTATCAACGACATCTTGGTGTATTTGAAGAGCAGAGAAAAGCATGAGGAACATTTGAGGTTGGTGTTATAAACGCTTCGAGAGAAAAAATTATTTGCCAAATTTAAGAAATGTAAAGTTCTGGCTAGACAAGATTACCTTTTGAGGGCATGTGGTAACAAAAGATGGAATATCAGTTGATCCTACTAAAGTAAAGGCAATAATGAATTGAGAACAACCTTCTAATGTCACTAAGGTTAGGAGCTTCTTCAGTTTGGCTAGTTATTATCGATGTTTCGTGGAAGGTTTCTACAGTATTGCAGCTTCATTGATGAATCTGAAAAATAAAGTTGTCAAGTTTGTTTGGGATGACACATGTGAAAGGAGTTTTCAAGAATCAAGAATAAGTTGGTATCTGCTCTAGTTTTAACTATTCCTACAAGTGATATGGGTTTTGTAATATATAATGATGCTTCTAGGAAAAGATTAAATTGTGTATTAATGCAATATGGCAAGCTAGTTGCATATGCTTATAGACAACTGAAGATTCACGAGCAGAATTATCCGACTTATGATTTGGAGTTAGCAGCAATAGTCTTTACTCTTAAGATTTTGAGACATTACCTATATGGATTGTAAGATTTTTATAGATCACAAGAGTTTAAAGTATTTTTTCACTCAAAAGAGCTAAACATTAAGCAAAGGAGGTGATTAGAATTAGTGAAGGACTATCATGTTTTATTAACTACCATCTTGGTAAGGCGAATGTGGTAACTGATGCACTAAGCAAAAAATCGTTCAGTTCTATGGCATGCCCAATCACTACTCAAAGAGGCATTTTAGAAGACTTAGAGAAAATGGAGATCGAGGTGGTGACACATGGACGTGTTAACCTTTTGGCACATTTAAGGGTTCAACCTACCTTACTTGATAAGATTAAAATGGCTCAGAAAAAGGATTCAGAACTTATTAAGATTATTGAGGAAGGCAAGAATGGGCACAAATCAGAGTTCAGATTGGTGAACAATGATGTGTTATGGTTAAGGCAAAGGTTATGTATGCCAATGAAAAAGGAGCTAAAGAAAGAAATTATGAGAGAAGCCTATAAGTCGACTTACAGTGTACATCCTGGTAGTACCAAAATGTACCGTGATTTAAATAATAACTTCTGGTGAAAAAATATGAAGAACGAGATTGCTACATTTTTGTATCACGATGTTTAGGATGTCAGTAGGTTAAAATTGAACATCAAATACCAGGAGGACTTTTGTAGTCACTTTTTATTCCAGAGTAGAAATAGGAGAATATCATTATAAACTTTGTTAGTGGATTACCTCATTCTAGAAGAGGTTGTGATTCTATATAGGTAATTGTTGATTGGCTAACTAAGTCTGCAAATTTCCTAGCAATCTAAAATACAGAAAGTTTAGGGTAAATGGAGAAGATATTCTTACACGAGATGGTAAGGTTGTATGACATACCGGTGTCAATCATATCTGATAGAGACCTTCGTGTATTGGGCTAGCCTACACAAAGAATGGGGAACAAAGATGAGTTTTAGCACAACATTCCATCCTCAGACAAATGTTCAATCAAAACGAATAATATAAACTCTCGAAGACATGTTGCGAGCTTGTGTTCCAGACTTGGACAGTACTTGGGAGGAGCATCTCACTCTTATTGAGTTTGCATACAATAACAATTTTCACTCAAGCATATATATGGCTCCTTATAAAGCTTTGTATGGTAAAAAGTACAGATCTCCTATCTGTTGGGATAAGATTGAAGAAAGAAGACTATTAAGGCCAAAAATTATACAGATTATTATAGAGAAAATCAAATTAATTAGGGAAAGACTTCGAACAGCATAGAGTAGACAGAAAAGTTATGCAGATAATCGCAAATGTGACATAAAGTTTAAAGTTGCGGACCTTGTGTTCTTAAAGGGTCCCTTTGGAATATTTCACTTTAGAAAGAAGGGTAAACTTAGCACTAGGTTCATTGGACCATTTGAGATTTTAGAGAGAATTGGTCCTGTTGCTTATTGTGTTTTACCACCTAATCTTTCTAGACTACACTATGTGTTTCATGTTTCAATACAAAGGAAATATGTGCCAGACCCTACACTTGTGTTAAACCATCAACCGATTCAAATTAATGAAGTTATGTCATATAAAGAGAAGTTGATAGAGATCATTGATAAAAAAGAACAAGTCCTATGGAATAGGATCATTCTATTAGTGAAGGCACGTTGTTGGAATCATACAAGAGAGAAAGGGACTTGGGAACGTGAAGCAGAAATGCGAGAAAAATACCCTGAATTTTTTAGTGCAAGGTACGCATAAATTTCAAGGACAAAATTTCTTTGAGAGAGGAAGAAGTATAACATCCTTTTTTTTTTCTTTCTTACTACTTAGGAAAGAAATTATATGAGTTTTATGGGGTTGTTTTAATAACGTAGAATTTTTTTTAAAATTTTGAAATCATATGTTTTAAAATTAAAAAGTAGATAATTTGACTTATTACATATTAAGTCCTTGTTTTTTCCTTACTAGTTTAAGATTTGTCTTAAGAGGTATTACATAAATGTACTTTATTTTATCCTTCTTCTCTTTGTCTCTACCTCCTGTTCTTACAAACGTATTTCTTTACTCACCTTAGTGCTATGATTTTCTCATAGAGTTGTCAACTCAAGGTAAAATTTTGAACTATACTATACTCATCCATATTTTCGATTCTTATATCTTATTATTTTATATTAGTGTTATTTAAAAATTTTCTGTATACATTCTTAAAGGCTGTTATTAAGAGTAGTTTGTGTGATTTTAATTTAGGAATTCTAGTTTTAGTTAACTTTCGACATACCAGTGAATTGATTTGCATTGAACTTTACAGAATTTGCTGAGTATAGAGCATATGAACAATTCTAATGGAAGTTCTGTTAAGAATTTTGTATTAACATTTTTAAAAACTTAAACAACACAGATTGAGGTGCATGTTGAATTTTGTTACAATTTTATATAATTTTTCAAAGTTCATACTAAGATTCTGGAAGTTTAAAAATTCTGCAATATTATTCTGAGAAAAAAATTATTTAAGTGGCTAAATGATTTTTAAAAATTATAAAATATGGTATGATGGTTTTTCTATCTGTCTAGTTGTTTTTCAATAAATTTCGTAATTTTTGAGTCATCACAAAAATAGTTATAAATTTTTTATTGAAGGTACTATAAAACCGTTACATTCTGGACAAATTTCTGTTGAATAGAATTTAAATTGTTTGAAAAATCTTTTTGAGCCAGAAATGAGATGAATCTTTCATATATGATATTTTAAAATGTAGTCAACAAATCTGGAAAGTTCTGGGCTGATTCAATTTGTAGTTTGAGAGATAAAACTCTTGGAGTTTAGGATGGTTAGAAAAGAAAATATAAATTGAATTCACTAAGGGTAAAGTTTAGATTCTAAAATATATTTTTTAGGCCATGATTAAAGTTCTGAAATTTATGTGTATGTGGTGTACTAAGTGTCCTTTTATCATATAAAGGGTTTGGAATCTTCGGACGAGTAGAAGTAACCTAAGACTTGTGCTTAGTTTGAAGCAAGTAATTCAATTCATAATGTAGTTGTGTTTGTTTTACAACGTAACTATGTTTTGTGCTAAATATCTATTTATTTTAATGTTTTAGAAATATTTATGAAACTTTTATTATTAAAACAAGTTTTGGTATAGACCTATATATCTTATCTTCATATTTTGATGAAAAGATTTTTTATAACATTAATCTCATTTTGAAAATTTAATTGCAAATGATTTTATAAAGTAGGTATTAACACAAGCCAACAAATAAATGATTATGTGGTTTATGAAAGAAAATTAGTTTGGCTCATCTGTCCATAGTATTCTGATTCTGATTCTGATTCTGATATTGATTTTGTTCAACTACTATTGATATCTCTGATTAAGCACATTGGAATTCTATTCTGATTGTGCACATTATATGATTTTATTATTGGCCAGGTCACTGAGATTACAAGTGACACTATGTGACATAAGCAATATTGTGGTTTTTTTTTAAAGACTTTTATGAGCTAAACATTATGTTATTGTGGTTAATTATTGTAAATCATATTTCTGAACAATGACTTTATTTTGAATCTTATATTTTAAATTATTCCACTTATGATTACTTGGTTTTATCATAAAAGACTTGAGAATTATCTTGTGATCGTCAAGAAAATGACACACACATATTATGAATGGCATTACTTACTAAGTTGACAGCCCACTTCTCGTCATTTATTTTTGCAAATTAAGTAGCATAAAGCAGTGAGTTGATAGCATATATTGGAGGATAGCTTTGGATTTCCTGTTTATCGTTTTGCGTTAATAGATGTTTGAGGACACTATTATTGTCATTTATGTTTCAATTGACTTGTATTTAGAGATTTGACTTTTGATTGGATCATGAGGATTGTTTGATGTTATTGGAAAATATGTGGTTTATCTAATAATATTTTGAGGTATTTTAGTTGAAAATTGATAGTCGAGTATTGTAAATTTGGAATTGGAGTTCGTAGCCCCTGGCTCAACTTATGTTGGATTTGGGGTGTTACATTAGATCTCTTTCATAACAATCTCAGTGACACAATACCAGCTGAAGTTATTGCTCTCTCTTCCTTGTCAATTTATCTTGATTTGTCTCAAAATCAATTGAACTGTTCTCTGCCCTCAAATTTTGGTAACTTGACAAACTGACTGCTGTGGACGTATCTGAAAACCAGTTGTCTGGTGAAATTCAAGGCAGTCTAGGAGTTGCATTAGATTAGAATAACTCGTCGAAAATTCTTCAATCATTGAATTCTTTGAGAAGCATTCAATCTCTTGATCTTTCACGTAACAACTTGTCTGGCCAGATTCCTGAATTTTTTGAGAGCTTTTCCTCGCTGCAGAATTTAAATCTATCCTATATTGGTCATGAGGGTGAAGTACCAATAAAAGGTGTCTTCAGCGATGCTAGTGCAATTTCACCTGCAGGAAATGACAACATCTGCAGCGGCATATCTGACTTACATCTATCCAGTTGTCCCATGAATGAATTAAAAGCAAGCACGATCGCTTTCTCTGAAACTGACTATACCTATAGTTGTCAGAATTTTGCTACTGACTGGAATTCTATGTTTGATGATCTTTTCCTGCTGGAGGAAAACAAAAAAGGAGCCAGCTTCCCCATCAGCATTGTTAGCCTCAGTTTTACAAGTATCTTATATGTTTCTCTTCGAACAATTTGCTTGGCGTGGTTAGTTTTGGTTTTGTGTATAAGGGAATCCTTCATCAGAATCAAACAGTAGCGGCCGTGAAAGTACTTCACTTCAGCATCTAGGAGCTTCAGAGAATTTCATGGCGGAATGAGAAGCGTTGAGAAGTATTACGCATTAGAATCTTGTGAAAATGATAACTGCTTGTGAAAGTGTTGATTTCCAAGACAATGATTTCAAGGCTTTAGTCCATGAATTCACGGGCAAGGGGAGTCTGGAGGAATGGCTGCATCCAAATAATCCTGAAACAAATGAGTCCCTGAAGAAGAAAAATCTTCTGCAGAGACTTAATGTTGCCATTAATCTTGCTTGTGCATCGGTATCTTAATCATCATTGTAAAACTCCGATAGTCTGTCGTTATCTCAAGCCAAGCAATGTTCTTCTCAATGATGAAATGATTGGCCACGTAGGAGTCCGATTAGAAAAATTCCTTGCAGAATCCACCAATAATTCATCAACCGGTCAAACAAGCTCCATTGGAGTAAGAGGAACCGTTGGTATGCTGCTCCAGGTGAATAACGTTTAATACTTCGTTGATTTTGTTCATTTTCACCTTAAAAACATAGTCAAAATGTGTGATTTTACGTGGAATTGCAGGGTATGGAATGGGAAGTGAAGTTTCAACAGAGGGAGACGTGTACATTTATGGCATACTCCTGCTGGAAATGTTTAAAGGGAAGAGGCAGACGGATGACATGTTTACAGGAAATCTGAACCTTCATAATTTTGTCAAGGAAGCTTTGCCTAAAAAATTGACCGAAATTGTGAATCCAGTACTTCTTGCAGAAATAGAAGAAGGGAAGAAAAGCTAGGCCAATGGTCAGAATGGAAGGACAGAAAATATTTCTCTTTTCTGTTTTTCCACTAGTGTGTGTAAAACTATATTGGGTAATAAGACCGCAGCCCATGAAATATTGATGTGGGCTTGATGATAATGATGTGAGGAATTTTTTTAAGAATATTAGAAGTCACTTGTCCAAACTGTGCAGGAAGTTTCATAGTTCACATTGATTTTGACCCTGCTTAATTTGTTTCATAATTGTTAACAATTCTCAACCACCAACTCTCAGTTGGACCTTTAAAATTGTTTAAATTTTTTTTTTGTCAGGTAAGGAGACAAAGACAATGGCCAAGAATTCAGCACAAACTCAATTAATTAACCTTTTTCTGTATTCGACTTTAGGATTAAAAGACAAATGGCACTGAAATGAACACAACGGTTCTCCAGTTTCTGACGAGAGGTATAACATTGAAATGTGTTATAAGTTTTTACGGAAATTGCACAATCCTTGACGAGTAAGTAAGCCAATAAATTCCTCTTTGTAACTTTTTCTGCCTTCCTACCCATTTTCCTATTGGGAATTCCTGGCTGACTATGATGATTTTTTAATTATATATATTGTAGGGGTCAGCAATTGCATCAGTGCTTTGCCAATTGAATTTGTCTATAAAAACCAAATATAAAAATAAGAAACATTGCAATTTGGTACTTGTCCTGAACTCCTGAATATGCATACACACGCTTCTATCTCAAATTTTGATAAACCAACTCCAGATATCAACTATACGGAGAGATAAAATAACTTTTCCAACTCAATATCCACATGGGTCCAAGAGTGTCCTGTTCATTTCTTGCTATGCATATTGTTCTTCTATCTTGCTTTAGCTTGCAGGTCACTCTATTTCTTGGCGTAGGAGCCTCTACAGCTACAGGAAATGATACAGACCAACTAGCCTTGCTTGAATTCAAGTCCAAGATTATTGATGACCCTCTTGGGGTTTTGGGCTCATGGAATGGATCCATCCACTTTTGCAAGTGGCATGGTGTTACATGTAGTCGAAGGCACCGGAGAGTCACAATCCTGGACTTGCAGTCCCTCAAACTTGCAGGCTCTATATCACCTTACATTGGAAATTTGAGCTTTCTGAAGGAACTGCATCTCCAAAACAATAGCTTCGCTCATGTAATTCCTCCAGAAATTGGTCTTTTGCGCAGGTTAGAAACCTTAAATCTGTACAATAATTCAATTGCTGGTGAAATTCCTGCTAATATATCTGGCTGCTCAAATCTTGTTCTTATCAGTCTTGTCTTCAACCAGTTGATGGGACATATTCCTTCAGAAATCGGTTTATTGTCAAAGCTTGAATTTTTAGCTCTAGGCGGTAATAATCTGACAGGACATATACCTTCTTCTTTTGGAAACTTATCATCTATTGATACACTTTCTTTATCCCTTAATAATTTGGATGGGAGTATTCCTGTTGCTTTAAGCCGTCTGAAAAATCTTGTGTCTCTGCAGCTCGGGGGAAATAGGTTGTCTGGTACTATCCCCTCCTCACTCTTCAATCTCTCTTCTATCAAAAACTTCGATGTGGGAGATAACCAAATCCAAGGTAGTCTTCCCTCGGATTTGGGCATTACCCTCCCGAATATTCAAACATTTGGCATTGGATTTAACCAATTTACTGGTTCTATTCCAGCTTCTATATCCAATGCCTCAAAATTAGAAGAATTTAGAGCTGCAGAAAACAAACTCGTTGGGGAAGTGCCTCACCTGGGAGAGCTACATAGGCTTTATTGGTTTATTGTTACATCCAACAGTCTCGGTAGTGGAGGAGATACTGACTTAGGTTTTCTCTGCTCTTTGGGCAACGCAACTCGATTAGATTTGTTGGCTATAAATGGCAATAATTTTGGAGGATTACTGCCAGGATGTGTTAGCAACATCTCAACCACTCTTGTGATGTTGCTCCTTGATAATAACAAAATATTTGGAAGCATCCCAGCTGGGATTGGGAAATTTGTCAACTTGCGGAGACTAGATTTGTGGACCAACCATTTCTCAGGTACCATCCCGTCTGAAATAGGAGAGCTCCAAAATCTAGGGATATTGTACTTAGATGGGAACAGATTATCAGGAAATATTCCAAAATCTATTGGAAATTTGAAAAAGTTACTCCAACTAGATTTGAGTGAAAATTTTCTTCAAGGCAGCATACCTTCCAGCCTAGGCCAGTGCGAGAGCTTGGCAGCAATTGATCTTTCTTATAACAATCTTAGTGGCACCATACCTCCTGAATTCATCGGTCTCTCATCCTTATCACTGGTTATTGACTTGTCTACAAACCATTTTACTGGTTCCCTTCCCATGGAAGTCGGAAATCTACAAAATCTAGAGATATTAGATGTTTCTGGGAACATGTTAGCTGGTGAGCTTCCAAGTAGTCTTGGTAGTTGTATAAAATTGGAACAATTAGGCATGCAGGATAACTTCTTCAAAGGGCCTATTCCTTCTTCCTTAAGTTCGCTAAGAGGCCTTAAAATCGTAGATTTCTCTCAAAACAACTTCTCTGGTGAAATTCCAGAATTTTTGGCGGGATTTGATTTTTTGGAGTACCTAAATCTCTCTTATAATAACTTTGAGGGCATGCTACCAACAGAAGGAATCTTTAAGAATGCGAGTGCTACATCCGTTATGGGAAACAGTAAGCTTTGTGGTGGCATGCCTGAATTTCATCTGCCAACATGTAGTTTTAAGAAGTCTGAAAAGAGAAGACTGTCGCTTGCACTGAAATTAGTAATTGCTATTATTTGTGGGCTTCTAGGACTTACTTTGGCACTATCTTCTCTGTTTTTTTGTTGGATAAGGAAGAGGAGAGAGAAACCTAAACCAAGCAATTCAATAAATTCAATCCAAAATCTTTCATACCAAACTCTCTACAACGCTACTTCTGGGTTTTCGTCAGCGAATATGATAGGTGCAGGCAGCTTTGGGTCCGTGTATAAAGCAACTCTTGATGACGGTAGAACGACAGTTGCAGTAAAGGTGCTTAACCACCTTCATCATGGGGTTTCGAAGAGTTTCATAGCTGAGTGCAGGGCCTTAAGGAACATCAGACATCGTAATCTTGTCAAGGTTCTCACAGTCTGTTCTGGAATCGACTATCAAGCTAACGATTTCAAGGCCCTTGTTTATGAATTCATGCCTAATGGATGCCTAGACGAGTGGCTACATCCAGTTCTTGGAGAAGAAATGACAGATGAGACACAGAGAAATTTAAATATTCTTCGAAGACTAAATATTGCTATTGATGTAGCCTGTGCATTGAACTATTTGCATCATCATTGTCAACCTCCAATAGCTCATTGTGACCTTAAACCTAGCAACATTCTTCTTGATGATGAAATGACTGGACACTTAGGCGACTTTGGCTTAGCAAGAATCCTTCCGGCTACTCCTATGCAAACTAGCTCTATTGGGGTCAAAGGGTCAATTGGCTACACTGCTCCAGGTATTATATTTTATATTTATCTTAACCCATGTTTCTTTTTCTTTCCGTCATCACCTTTCTCAATCACAGTTTGACCTCAAAAGTTCTTTGAAACAATAGCAGGAGAGCTTTTCTTCATTGAAAACTGTATGCAACTTCTCTGTATGTCTAACAGTGATAGACCTGTTGCAGAGTATGGTATAGGAAATGAGGTATCATCATATGGTGACGTGTACAGCTTTGGCATCCTTTTGCTGGAAATGTTCACAGGAAAGAGACCCACTGATGACATGTTCAAAGATAACTTGAACCTTCATACATTTGTTAAGACAGCTTTGAATGATCAAGTTTCAGAGATTGTTGATTTTATTCTGCTTCAAGAAAGAGAAGAAGAGGAAACGATGAAGGGAACAATTTCCGGTATGAGCAGCAAACACAATAGCATAGTTTTGGAATGCTTGACCTCAATATTGGAAATTGGAGTCGCTTGTTCTGCCGAGCTGCCCAGCAAACGGATGAAAATCAACGAGGTTGAATCTGAACTGCGTTTGATAAAACAAAATTTTCTTAGGACTCCTATTCACGAAGACATGCAAACTCCATGAATATTCCCCTCGATAGAACAAACCAGACGAATTTTCACAATGAAGTAACAGGTCTTTTCACATAAGTTCTTTCTACCCATTCACCAGTAAACACAGGATGTTTGAAATCTTACTGTGAAGAGTTTTGAAAATGTGATGTAGCATATACTTTTAATTACAATATAATGAATGTATTATATTGTGATGTAACATACATAAGCCAATCCTAAAATCTAATACTGAACTATTTTCAATGTTACAAAGAGCTGGAAAAATGACCATTCAGAATAATGAGTAGTTATGAACAAATTAATCATCAAATCAGGCGGGAATACGTGTATTTCTGTTAATGCTGTTAGTTTATGCAGATCTTCTTGCTACTGCTTGCTTTACAGTCTCAGATCTTCTTGTCTTGACCTAGTTCTAGCTCCAGCTCTTGCTGTGTGTCTTGCAAGTCCTTCTTCTATGCAAGAAATTACATTCAAATGTTCTTCTTCCGCAAATCTTTTGGCTGCTGCTTCCACTTGCTGTATATCCTCCCTCAGAAACACAGTCCGTTTTCTCTCACATGAACATTTACGTTTCTTAAACTCTGAAAATCGAAGCAGTGTTAAAGATAGAACTCCAGAACAGAAGAAAAAAAATATGCATGTAAGGCTAATGGCTATGGCTGTTACCATGGAAAAGGCACATGCGTTGTTGACATGATGGGTTGCTGCACTCGATGAAGGCCAAGTAGCATTCGCGTCCGCAGATCTCACAGACAATTGATCCTTGAGAATTTGGAAAATGACTAAATGGAATCGTCAGATTGTTTAAGCACTGTAGAGTATTGTTCAAACATCTTATATGCTGTAAGAAAGAAGCCCGGACAGAAAAGGCTAATTTTGCTTCTGAGTTATCTAAGGCTTCTCCATGGGTTAAACACTTGCTGTAGAGAATCATTGATTCTTTCAGCAGAAGTTCTTCATAAGGAACGATCACCCTCGTCCTCAGATGTGCATAACGCTTGCCAGCAGCTTCCCCAAATGGAAACCAATCTGCAGTAGCAAAGTTTACTGCCTCACCACAATTAAAACCTGCCATAGAAATAGAAATCATAGCAAGTTGAACATGGCATTTTGCAACAAGAGAGGAGAGTGTGAAATGGTATCTCTTACCATTGCTGAATCCGGCATGGTATACCCTTGGAAATGTGATTACAAACTCCCCTGGTTTCTGCACAGCCTTGTAAACATGCACACCATTGTCCATCAAAAGTTTGGGAGGAAACATTGTTGTTTTCTTTGCAATCTCTACAAAAGCTCCATCCTCTCCAACTGTGGATAAGATGTTGTGAGAATACACATGTTTCAGAGCTACCCTCTCAAAGGCAACAGCATCATCTCCAGGAACGCCATACCAGGTTTTGGGTGCACCAGAGTGATGGTAATTAATGCTGAAAATTGAAAAGGAAATGCATCTTATAATGAATCTAATGTAAATTACAGAAGCAAAGAAAAATTATACTCGTTTGTTCAGTACCTGTACAAATAATGATCTTCCACGTGCCAAGCAAAAATACTGAACAACATACCAATGTAAAGCATGGGATCGGTTATTCCCTGAATTCAAACAGCTAAATTCATAAAATGCTCAAAGAATGGCATCAAAAAATCAACTGAGGATTAGATTTACACCAGCATACCGGGATAGCAAATTCAAGCAAACGAAGTACAGATTTTGGCAGCTTCGGTAGAGTCTACGGAATCAAAGACATTCATGGTCACTTTTAACACAAAATGCACTGAATTATATTTGATGAAAGGTTTTGAGGCAAAGAAAATAAAGTATATAAGAACCTTCAAATGCCATTTGCATTTTCCGAGCTGATCATCAGGATCTGATGAAAAGGCACTGCCTTCGATGTTGACTCCATACTCAACTCTGCCTTCATTCCCATGAGTCATTTCAAGCCAAAATTTCTTTTCTACATATGAAGGAGGAAGATCTCCCAGGCGAGGTGATTGAAGTTTAAATGCCTCAGTTGCCATACTCTCAAAGCTATCATAGGTGTATTTTCTGAAAAGTAAACCATAACAATGCTCATACATGTCAGACAAATTTCATATTTTACAAGCAAAACAAAAGAACAAGTCACATTCCATTACCTGTTCCCCTCAAAGAAGACACCCCTGTCATTCGTGTTCCATTTGGGAAGACGAAGAGGTTGCACATAAGTCCCAAAGTTAAAGTTCTGTATTTCCTTGGTCAGTACATCAGCAGCAGGAACAGAAGCCTTCAAAGGGGATACAACTTTGCAAATTCCTGAAAATTTGAACAAGTGACATCAAGAACAAACAATATTTATAAGTTGTTCAAAATGTTCAATATATGTGAATTGACAAACCGTATCTGGAGGCTTCAGGGGCAATCTTTTGCAGATAAAGTAACGGATCATCAAACTCTTCCAATGTTGGGTGGTATGCAGGACAATCTGAAATTTTATTTGTCCATTCAGACTCCAAAACCTTAAACTTATATAACTGGTTTTCCGGAACTGTGTTCCTGTTATTTGTTCTTCTTTTACTTTGATGCGGAAACATTCCTTTTATGAGCAGCCGCTTTCAGTCCCAAGATTAATAACCTCTTCCTTTCACTAGCCAAGCAAAAGGAAATATCAAGAGTAAGGCAACGCTCACAGTACAGAAAATGATGATCTTGATAATTTAGAAAGAGTGGCAACAAAGAAAATGTTTTTTGGTAATAATAATGTTTTGGTGATAGAAACAACACTATACAAGAAGTGGAAAATTACAGTCGTTCGAAGAAACATTTTCTGTAAGCATAGTGCTCCGTTTGGCTCGCAAGAAAACAGAGGAAAATAAAAAGAAGAAAAAACTTAAACAGAACTTTCTTGCAATCTGCATATGTTTTTCCTTATTTAGTTTGTTATTTAATCTTAATTTTTTCTTATAGGTAACCATAAGCAACAACAAATTCATCAAGATTCTTTTCACTTTCGTTTCCGTTCTTTTCTTGCATTTTCCTGGCAACCAAACACAAACATTCACCAAAGTTTGAAGACTGAAAAAGATTATCGATAAGACATAATTACCAGTAGAAAGGCTTCTTTCATGTAAGAACAATGAGATATTTTCCAGGAAAATTTAGCGCAGAAAGAAAATCTCAAGAACAGAACAGGCTTCGAAAAAGAGATTTCAAAACCCCAGCGTTTCGCGGGCTTTGTAAGGTCTTCCGCACAACCGTCATGTCGTTTAGTGGAAATGATAGTGTGTTACACTGTTACTGTGCTACCAGACTCACATTACGTTTATAACACGTGGACAGTTACTAGTGGGTATATTTTGTAAAATGATGTACGAGCATAGCATCTGATAAAGTAGCCGTTATGCTCAGGGCGGAAATTTGCTTCGCTGGACGTTTTTACAAAATACCGATGATCAACTGTATCCATACATCTATACACTATTGTATTATTAGCACATATATATTTTTATTGTAAATAAGAGAAATTTTCATACGAGCGAAAAAACAAGTTAAATATATGAGACATATCCTATATTATTGTAATATGTAAATATTCTAATTTTTTTCTTATACTCCTCTCAAAATTTTCTTTATTTCCACAAAAATATATTATATATGTGTGTGAAAATAATACAATAATGTAGCATCAGTTTCAATGAATGAATTTAAATGAAAATTTATATATGTAACATTACTTCTATTGAACTAAATACTTTAATACATGTCAAGATTCATATTGTAATATAATTTTATTTACTAGAAACACTTACAAAATACTTCATAAACATTAAAAGATTGAGAAAAGGCAATCGAATATGAATTTTTTTAAGAAAGTTTATAACAATTATAAAGAAGCAAAATACGGAATTTTGTCAAAATTTAACAAAACCTACAAGGAAATATTTAATCACCTTCAAGAATGCCTATTTAAGATCTAATAATTGTAATAATTGTGGAGGTACTGTTATATTTAATCATTAATGATCCTAAATTCTTCCTGAAATAAATTGATTCAGCATACAAAATAATAATACAATATACAAAATAAAATGTCAAATATGAATGTGCGTTTACATGTAACACACGGAGATAGATATGCTGTTAATTTGTTTCCTACGAATAAACGACGTCGATTCGAATGGTACATGAGAGGAGGAACTTCGCACAAGCTTTCAAAGAAGAAGAGCCGTCGTTCTTTGCATTCTCTTTCTCCACCTTTAACCACTTCTTCGTTCTCTGAGTAATGGTATCTATTGCTTTTTCCTTGTCGAAGGGGTAGCTTCTCAGAAATATCTGCCCGCTTCTGTCGTTCGTAGACCAAAGAAGGTAGTCTTTCACCCTTCTTTTCATCATCGTAATCCTCCGCCACGATTACCCTCCTCAAGAATCTGGCGTCTGATTCAGCCCATAATGCTTCAAGTTCTCTTTAACCACAAGATGTAGCGTTGATCATCTTCATCATCTTCTCTTCCTTACTCTGTTGTGTTGCTAGTCTTCTTCTACATGGTACGTACAACTATTTGATTTGAGCTATTTTGTGTAGTGCGAGCAGTGAACAGGGCTTGTTCGATTGAATCGTATGTGTATTTATAGCTAGGTAATAGTCTAATAGACATAAGTATGTCCTATTCTCCTAATCTCGTTTGAAGTTAATAGCTTTTGAAATACTGTTGGAATTAAGAAAGAAGAAGATAAATTAAAATAGAAGAGATAGGAAACCTTAACGGAAAAGGAATCATCTAGTTGAGTAATTCTAGAAAATAGGAAGATTATACACAACAGTACTCTAACACAAAACTATACTTTTAAACCAATAAATATACCTGAGAATTGAAAAAAATTGAAAAAAAAAAATCACTTCTACTAGTCTAAATATTACGAGTAAGTAATTTTTTTAGGATTAAGGCCTCTTACAAGACTCAAAACAGGATTATATTGTTTTTAGGTTTAAATACAATAAACCAATTATACATGACACTCGGCAAGCAAAAACGATATAAAAAATAATAAAATGATCAATGAATATGAAATATCAATCAACTAATTTTCAAATCGATGAGCATGAACATGTAGAGCGTATTAAGGAAGAAAAATTATCCTTTACAAATGAACTTGAGAACATTAATTCTTACATAATCAATATGAAAACCTAGTATTAATGCATGTGGAGTAATACAATTTCATTTGAACATTTAATTAATTAACTCATTCATCACCACCATTGTTTTAGCTCCAATTGACTTAGGGTTCCTTCAGCCTTTGACCTCTTCTTTCATCTACTTTGATGCATCGATGATCTCTCCCATCTTCTTTCATAGTGTTTATTGAACTTCTCTTCCCTTCTTTCATGGTGGTTGCGATGCCACACGCCAATCCTTGCAATTTCTCGCAAGCCCTCTCGATGTTCTTCTTTTAAGCTTCTGTTGAGTATCATACTTCAATGATGGCGGTAGCTTGTCCTCTGCACCAGAATGTAGCTTTGAACATTCTGTTCATTGCTTCAATGGTGTTGACTTATACTTTAAACCAGCCTGGTTTGACCCTTCATATGCTACTTCACAGGCGGTGACTTCCGTACAACAGGCTCATCGACAAAGAACAAGAAAGAGTATCTCTTAAGTACTTATATATTTTTTTCCTCAACTCTTACGGGCTAAGTTTCACTTTTCTCTCAAATTTATTCATAATAATCTCCATCTTCTTGAGCTTAGGTTAGGTTCTTGCTTTAGTTGGAATGGGAAGAAGATTGGCTACTATTTTCTCTACCTTATCTAACTTATAAAAAAAGGCAAGATTATTTTAATATTTATTATGATTAAGGTTTAGGATTTCTTTTTATTATGTTGGCTAACATTTTCAGAATGCAACGATTGAGTATACATGACTTTTATTATTTATATATAGTCTCACATTTTTAATTCCTAATACAAAAGGGTTTTCTAATGTTTTCATGGTAATTTGAAGGGTGGGTAAAGTTGGTTGGGTTTGATTTTTAAAAAAATCAAACCAAACTTTAATATAATTTCATTTTATAGGATTCAAATTGAATCGAATTGAACCGAACTAATTTGGTTCGGTTCTAAATTCAATTCCACACTTTAGTTTCAATCTCGAATTTAAATTTAAGAGATATTTTTATATAAGTCTTTATATTATAAAATTAAATTTTTTTTAATAACCAAACCAAATCAACCTATTTGATTCTGTTCGATTTAATTTTTTTTGTTCAAACTTAATAATTTGATTTCCTAATGCTTTTAGTTTTTCAAATTATTTTCTAACAACTAAATTGCTTCTAAAGTATTGTACAGATTAGTTATTATCCTAATCTAAGTAATTAGAAACACGTAATTTTATGTATTGATAATTTCAATGTTCAAATTTATTATGGATGCAATTAACTTAAAAAAAATTCTGAAATATTAAAAATTTTGAATTTTAAAAATAGTTTATCAGATTTTTATCACAAAAATTTTGATTTATTGGTCATATATTACAAATTTTATCTTGTCAAATATGAAGTAATTATAATCAAACAATTAAAAAATATGTTTGACTAGAGGTTTTTCTTTCTTTTTTTTTATATTAGTGATATCTAATTCTTTCTCCAGAATTAACTACAAATTTCCTTATTGTATAAGAAGCAACCCCGTGTGCTAATTATTTACAATTATAATAAAACATAATTTTAAGCATTAATAGATGAAAATTTACATATAAAGGAGGCATTTATTGAATTAAAAAAAAAATGGACATCCAAGTCCCTAAAGTTTGGCTTAATAAACTAATTAGTTATAATTATTATTTTAAATTAACAAACTAACATACCCCACAAATAATAGTTATTTAAAAAATGATTATTAATTTTTTAAAATTTAACAAAATATAATATATTTATAAAAAAAAATTAATAAAATTAACTATAGATTATTTTCTAATATATTAATAATATAATATTTACTAATATTATAAATTTATATATTTTAACTACACATAAATATAAATTATAATATAATCATATTATAATATATTTTATTTATAAATTAATATTTATTTACTTTAACATTTATATTCAATTAAGAGTTATTATAATATTTATTTTCATTTAAGAGATCAAAATAATTTTTTTAACTAACTACTATTAAAAAAAGGTATAATTATTATGTTTTAATAAATTAAAACTTTAATGAGTATCTTTGAAATTATTAGAATTGATTAATCAGTTCAATAAACTAAATCTTAGAGAATTGGATATTTTTTTTCCATTTTAAAATAGTTTAAAAATTATTTATTGCTTCCTTTTTTATTTATTCATGTCATATATAGGGAGAATGTCCAAAATGCCCTTGTTACATTTGGTCTATTATCGCATACCCTAAACTTTCATAAATACTCCATAACTTTCATGACATTAAATCTATTAATATCAACTCTTACTTTTTTAGGCAATTTTGTGAGGTTAAGTTTAATGACTTGTAAAGGAAACAAAAAAGAAAAAAAGAAAAAAAGAAAACTCTACACTCAATTATCTCCTATGTGGCCTCCTCTCTCTGTCCCTCACAATGGTTTCCAATGTAGCCCTCCACAGTTCCTGTCTCTCGTTGCACGGCTTTATAATGGCTTGCCGCGCGCCCTTGTAGTGTTAGGAGGCAACATGTCACAAAATAGCATATATTCTTTTTCTTCTCTTCTTTTCCTACACAAATTTGATGAGAAATATGATATCTTATTTTACTACAAAGTTTGGATGAGTGAATTTAAATAAAAATTTATACATGCAGCATTACTTTCATTTAATTAAATATAACACATACTAATATTCTTGTTGTAATATAATTTTTTTTATTCATAAAATTCTACTTACTAGAAATAGGGGTGGGCAGAAAATTGGACCAAACCAAACCGAAACTGAATCAGAATTTACAGGTTCAATATGATAGTTTATACAATTCGATCCGGTTTCAATTCTTAAAATAAAAAATCTGAAATTTTTCTGTTCGGTTTCAGTTTTATTTCAAAAAACCCGAATCGGAACGAAAATATTATTTTTTAATATTTTTTCATCTACACAACATCGTTTTATTGTGTTTTCATAAAACGACGATATTTAGTACACTAAAAAATTTTTAAAAATAATAAATTTATTCAAAAACTAAATCAATCTGAAAATTGAACTGATTGATCCGATTTTAATCCGGTTTTAACATGTAATCGATTCGGTTCAGTCTGAGTTTTTTTTCCTATTCGATTCGATCCAATCTCCAAATTTTGAGATATGAAATTTTTGGATCCCATCTGGTTTTTCAAAAACTCGAGCCGAAGCAGACTGGACTCACCCCTAACTAGAACATTTACAAAAATATTTCAAAAAAATTAAAGAATAGACAAAAAATAATCAAATATGAATCATTTATGAAGTTTATTATAATTAATTTTTATTTTTTAAAAATTATAATAATCCAAAATACAAATTTTCGTCAAATTTTGAGATAACATACAATAAAATATTTAATCCCCTTCAAGAATACCTATTTAAAATCTTATAATTTCGAAACTCACATGCGTTGTTTTTGCTTTCGTTGTTAAAAGATAACAAAAACTTGATTGGAGCCCAGTAGCCAAATTTATGAATTAATGATTGGAGGCAAACAAACCAAAGAACACTAAAACAAAGTATGAAGTTGATTTGCTTGCCGAATAAATTGTATTTTCATGAAACTAAACTTATATTAGTCTAAGTACAAAGGAGAGGTAATTTTTTTGAGAAAAAAATGAAGGCCGTTTTCAAGACTCTATTGTTTTTAGCTTCAAATACGATGATAATCCGTGAACAAAAAGAATAGGAAATCAATTATGGATAAAATCTGGCAAGAAAAACGATATCAATTATAAAATCAATAAGTGTGAGCAATCGATTAATTAATTTTAAAATCAATGAATATGAACATGTAGTGTGTATTAATGGAGCCAACTTATCATTTACATAATCTTATTTTATACATGTAGTGGTAATGCATATTTAGTGGAACACTTGGTACTTTCTATTTTGTCCCTCAATTCTTCTAAGGTAAGCTTCACTTTCCTCATAGATTTCTTCATAATACTCTCTCTGTTTTCTTCGGCTCAGATTGGGTTCTTTGTTGTTGGAATGGGAGGAATACTGGCTATTGCTTTCTCTACATTATCTTGCCTCATTAAAGAAGGCATAATGGTCTTGATTTTCACCATGATTAGGGTTTAGGGTTTGTATACATTGAGTAATTGTCTTGGCTATCTCTTTCATAATATGAATTGAGTAAGCATGGGTTTTATTGTATACATTGAGCTAAAGTCTTTGACTCCAAATACCAACGGTTTTTACGATGCGCCCCTTTCAATTTCCCTATAGTCATTTCGTTTACTAATGCCATAGTAATTTGTTTTTCCAGTTATTTTCCATTAAGTAACTTGCTTTTATTTGATTAAAATAGTTTATGTTGTAAAAATTTTTAAAAAATTTTGACAGTGAATTTCATATTGTAAAAATTTTATAATTAATAATATAAAAATTTGACAACAAATTTGACACTATTAATTATATATAACTTTTAAAATAGACTATTTAATTTAAATGGTCTATTTTAAAAGTTTAATTTAAATAATATTATAAAAAATTAACAACAAATCTAAAAAAAATAATTTATGTGTCAAGAATATTAATATAACTTTTAAACTTAGGAAAATTCTATGATACTGAGATAAAGAATTCCAATATTAATAATTTAGTTTTATTGACCTTTATATTTTTGAAATTAAGATTTGAATCATTCATTTTACACAATACTAACTAATCTGTTTATCAAGTGACATGTTAAATTAACATTATATATAGGTTAAAAATTATTTTTCTTATTTTTTATTTTTTAATATGTTTAAGTTATTTTCTTATAATTTATTTTTTTAGAAATATATTTGAGATACAAATTCATATATTATAGTGAAAAATTTAATGTTAAACAATATACTATGCATACTAGAAATAATCTATTTAAAAAAACATTACGTTAGATATCACAAAAATTTATATTCTTTCTTTATTTTTTTTTAAAAAATTATAAATAATAAAAAAATAAATTATTATAACTCAAAAATTAATATTAGAAAGTAAGACACATCTCTTATATCACTCATGATGATTATATGTATATGAATTAATGAAAAATATATGTTATTTTGAAGACGTAAACGTTATTATAATATTTAAGAATGATTAATATAATAAAATAAAATAATCGTATAACTAAGATTACATTAATAGAAAAAGAAACAAGATTATCTTAAAGTCAATAAATTGTTAGTACAAAAAAAAGCATACATGTTATTATCGAATATAAATAATGAATTTTAAAAAACATAATTAAGAAAAGTAAAATATAAGTTAATCTAATTTCATGAAATCGATGTTAAGTGTGAGAAATAAAAATTTTAAAAAATCTTAATCACATATAATGCAAATTCAATTTGGCATGAAAAAAGTGCTATTATTAAATTCTTGATATTGATTATTTGTAAAATGATAGTTTACCTAATGTCATACAATCAAGAAGAAAAAGAAAAGAATGAGAAAAAATTGATTTGTACACATGTAACTTAAAATTATTTAAATAATTGAACTAAATTTAAAACATCAACAATCATTTTTTTAAAGCATACCCATATTTTTAGAAAAAACATATATTTATGTGTTATAAAATTTTTAGATAATAATAATAATATAAAATTATGTAAAATTTGTTATTATTTTTATAATTTTACAAGTATTCTACTTTTTTTCACAAATTTTTTATTATAATTCAATTTTGTATATATGAATTACAAGTAGAATGTTGATTTACAATCTTTATGTTACATTTTTATTTATCTTCTTCTATTTATGATTATAATATTGTTATTGATTATTTCGTGTTCATTTTTATTTGTTTTATCACAATTATATTTTTTATGTTGTCTTATGTATTTGATATTCATTTTTACTATTTTATGTTGTCTTGTTATTTACTATTTTTTATTTTTAATGTTTACAAGTATTAGATTTTATATACATGTTTTCCATTGTAATTTAATTTTTTATGTAAAGATTATGTTTTTTATGTGTATTTATACATTTTATGTTACAATTATAAATCTTTGGATTTGTATACAATTATGTTGTTGTCATTTGACAATTTTATGTAAGTTTATATTTATCTTAGTATATTTACATTTTTAATATTAAATTTATGAAGCTAATGTTCATTTCTACTATTTTATGTTGGCTAATATTTTTTTATTTTTTTATTTTTAACACTTACAAGTATTATGTTTTACATATAAGTTTTATGTTTTAATTTAATTTTTCATGTCAAGATTAAAATTTTTATGTACATTCATAATTTTCATATCACAATTATTTTCTTTTGTTTTGTTTACAACTATATTGTTGTTATTTAACAATTCTATATTAATTTATATTTATCTCAATTCATTTACATTTTTAATGTTGAATTTATGAAGTTAATGTTTATTTTTACTATTTTATGTTGGTTTATATTTTTTTTTTAATTTTTTAACGTTTATAAGTATTATTATATTTTACATACAATTTTACATTATAATTTATTTTTTTTATATCAATATTAAAATTTTATGTGTATTTATAAATTTTATATCACAATTATTTTCTTTTTTTTTGTTTATAATTATATTATTGTCATTTAATAATTTTACATTAATTTACGTTTATCTCTATTTATTTACATTTTTTATGTTGTCTTTATAAAATAGATGTTTATTTTTACTATTTTATGTAAGCTTATTTTTTTTTAATTTTAAATTTTAATGTTTACAAGTATTATGTTTTACATATAAGTTTTACGTGATAATTTAATTTTTTATGTCAAGATTACGATTTTTAAGTATATTCATAAATTTTATATTGCAATTATATTCTTCCTATTTAGTTTACAATTATATTGTTGTCATTTAACAATTTCACGTTAATTTATATTTATTTCATTACATTTAATTTTTTATGTTGAATTTATGAAGTTGATGTTGATTTTTACCATTTTATGTTGGTTTAAGTTATTTTATTTTTATATTGACCAATATTAAATTTAACTGTAATAATTGTGAGGGAAAAGTTTACAAATCACTGAAATTAAGTTACAAAAAGAAGTTTAAAATTGAGTAAAAGTCAAAAGAGAAGTAAGAAAAATGTAGAATTTATTGAGATTGACTAAAAGTCAAAAGAAACTTGTACAACTAATAAATTTAAAAAAAATTTTCATAACTAAATTAATATTTTAAAAATAAAAAAATGATAGAACATTAATCTCATCCAATAGTCCATAATTTTGATGTTACAATACTGAAAAAAATTTTCAGTACTATAAAAGGACCCTTAAATTTAAATTTAAAAAAAGAAAATATGATTACTTCATATGTTTTTAAATAGTTGAAAAGTAAAATAGTCAATTCATAATAAAAGTAGTCATTTAAGGGAATAACTTCCTATTTCTATTAAGGGTCTACTTTGAAGTATTAAAGAGAAAGCATTAATATACTTAACTCTTATACTTTTTTAACAGCTTTTAGAAATGCAATTATTGTTTAGCTAACAATTATTAAAAATACTTATATTATTTTTGAGTGCTAAATTAAGTGTTTGAATTTATAATTTAAAAACTTTTTAGTACTAACAAATTATTAAAATGGACATCATAATATTTTTTTTAAGTTAAATTGTGTAATATAAAAATTAATAAAATTTTCTAGTTAAATAATATATAAAATTAACATCTATATATTAATTTTTTTAATAACAACAAATATTTTGAAAAATTAAAATAAAAAATTATAAAAATAAATTGAGATTCTATATTCTTTAACTATTATTAAAATGTAATAAAGACATAACAAATATCCATTCATTAATCAAAATAATAATAAATATACTAAAAATAAAATTATTATTTAGTAATATTATTATTTATAAATATCTCTAAAAATAAATATTATTTTTTATCATAATTACTATTAATTAAATCAAGTAAATAAATTTGTTAGAAAAATAATTGTAAGTTTTATAATCTCAAAAAAAAATAAAATAATCAATTAAAAATGAAATATATCAAAATATGATAAAGATTGGAAATTTTTAAAACTACTTAGGCGTACGTTAGAAATAATAAAATTTCAAAAAGCACCTCATTAAATGCTAATTAAAAAATCACCCTAAGTGCTAATTTCATTTAAATAAATATTTTTGTTAAAATTGTCAAGTATGTTACTAAACTTTTTTGAAGACATATAAAGTGTTAATAAGTATTATCAAACGGACAATAAAATCATAGTATCTTCATATTTTTCTAAAAGGGAAAAGCTAAAGTCTCGAGGGATAAATTATTTTTTTTCAAAAGAGAAGGAATAAAGTACAATATTCTCTTATTTATTTATTTCATATTTTTTATTATTTAATAAATTTATCTACCTTATTATTAATTTTTATAAAAATTAAAGAATTAACTAGTGTATATGATTGACATATTTTCTTGACCTAAACATAAAATAAGAATATGGATAATAATAAGAATTTGGATTATCTTTTTAACAGATTATATTTATGAAATAAATTAATGTTAACATATACTTATTATTTAAGAGATTGATTTAACAAGCCACTTAGGCTTGCCCAAGTGGTTAGAAGTAAGAGGAGACAAGGCTTCAAACCTCTCAAGGCTATTGCCCACCAAAATATGGTGGGACTTCACTATATGTGAAGTTTGTTATCTATTATTGTGAGGCTCGCTATATTAGAGTACAGATAGAATTTCTTCCTATAAAAGCAACTACTACCAATAGAGTATGAGTAAAATTCCTTTCCCGTGGGGGCAAATACTGTTCTATTAGGCGTAAAAATTCAAGCAGCGCAAATACTACCCCTATTAGATATAAAATCCTGAGCAACGCTATATGCAATTTAACAATATGATAGTAGTTTCTACGAGGCAATATAAAAAATAAATTAAAATAAAATATTTGAAGAAGATTTTTTTTTTCTTTTGAAGTATAACTGTACGAGAGTGGATAATGGGAAATAAATAAACAGAAAGAAATAACTTAAATCCTTAGCAATATGGTATTAAAAATAAAAAAAAAAAAGAAATTCTTGACAATATGATATAAAAAGTTTTTTTTTTTAAATTTTTATGAAAAAACATACAAAAGAGAAAGCAAGAATCAGACTACTTTGAGTGGGATTTTTCCATACAAAGAATTAATAATAATAGTTACATAATTAAAATAAGTGTATATAAAAATTATAATATTTTAAAAATTAACTCTTCGGGTTTAATGAGAATTTTAAAGGGTTGACAATAGCAATCTCTTTTAAAAATTAGTTACAATAATTTTAAAAAATACTCTTAAACACATTATTGTTACCATTATTTTACATTTTTTGAACTTCAATTTATATGTTAAAGAAAATGGTTTTTTATGTACTAATTATATATTTATTACTCCTAAATATTTCTCTTACGTCTCCCTCCTGCTTTGAACACAATTTGAACACTAAATGTTTCTTACATAAATTCAAAAAATAAATAAATAAATAAAGTCAACAACGAAGTAACTTGATGACTTGATAAAGTATCTCATAAATAGAGTCAATAAAAATATTCTTGCTAATTAGATTCATACTGAAGATAAGGTACTAAAATTACTACCAACAGACTTATGGTAAACAAAATCATTGGGTAGTCTCAAATAACGGAATTCACAAGACACAATATTATACAATATGATAAATAAACATCAAATCTTAATAAAAAAGAAAAACTATTCATTGTATGTACTTGGGAATTTTCCCCTCTTTTAAGAGGGAAAGAGCATATTCAGCAGTGTCAATGAGATCTTGAATATTATGAATGGATCGTTCTTCAGACCCGAACAAGAATATGGTTCGAACCTCTGCTTTCTTTGCAAGTCTTGCTGCATAATTAAGCTCCAGTTTTGAAGAGTTGAGGCTTCGTAAGATCTGCCGATACAAAGATAGGACTCGCATCCGGTGGTTGGAGTCTGTTGTTGCCCATATTAGACCCTTCATATCTCTGTGAGTCACCAAAGTCTCAGAATTTTGGTGAGCAGAATGAACTATATCTAGAGAAATTTTTATTTCATAATGCAGATCACATTATATGGGATGAACAGATGAATAATCACAAAATGATGTCAAGGAAGTCTGTCCCACTGATATGCAATCTTTTCATTAAAACAGTAGTCAAAGTAGATTAAACCTTAAACTTCTTTCAGACAAACAAAATAAACAAATAAAAAGCATTAAACCTTAAATTTTAAAATCAATCACACTTCCTTTCAATTTGATTGGACTTGCTAAATGTTCGTAGGAAACTATTAAGAAGTTTCACTTGTCTCAAAAAGATGTGTACAATCAAACACAGAACACAAAACGAATGGTTACAAGAAGCATACATGTACTGTTACCGGCCAGTGGATAAAACGAGTCTTTAATTTCAAGTGAACCTTGAATATATCACTGTATTAAAATAGACTTGTTTTTATATATGCACCAGGAAATTTACTAAATTTTAAGTGCATTTCACTATTGCTAAAATTTCCCCTAGAGAAGCCAACTATATAAATTATTGTTTGAAGTATATCTTTCTATGAAAAGCATAGAAATGTCTCCTCTCACATACAACAAATGTCAACTTGATGCTTGACTATTTCATTGGTACTTCCCTTCATTTCAATCCCAATAGTAATTACGGCATTCTCCTGGTTAGTGGGACTGATCTCATTCTTTGAAACTTTGAAAGCATTGAAAGAACCCTTTTCTTTCATCTACTTGCCCCAAGCAAATATTGTACATAAATTACTCAAATTTCTTTACCAGCTACAATTCTACAGAATCATTTATAACAACATTACTGCATACTTTCTTTTTATTCTTCTTACTAAGTAATCATTCCAAGATGAACTCTACTTCAGAACTCCAATCAGAGACAATAACTAAAACAAGAAATAAATAATAATAAAGCTAAGACAGTTGAGTCACGCATTTTATCGAACAGTTGATGATCAATCCTCCACTGTTGAATTATACGCTCAAGAAAACATTCAATCTCAGTAAATCCAAACACGCCTAACTGGGAAACCAAACCCACGTGAATAACACGCACAACGAGAACCAGCATTTTGTCGATGATATATTTCAAGCATTTCATCAAACAGCTCAACGTCACTAAACGAACGGGAAGCATAATAAACAGAAGCACTTTTCTTATCGAGGAAAAAA